>PDGT01000004.1:6946328-7033016 GCA_003671415.1 Megathymus violae | reverse complement strand
ACGTCGTAGACGAGCTTCATGTCGTCGGCTAGGGACGAATTGCCCTCTGTTTGCGTGGTGTTGCTAACGCGCGGTTCGGCCTGTTTCGGGACGCGCGGGGCGGCCGGGGCGGGTCGGGGAGCAGCTACAGGTGGCGTGGTCTTGTCTGTACGTCTCCAAGAGTTAAAATGTTCGGGTCTAGGTGGAGCGACAGGCGCCCTCAGAGGAGGGAAGTTCGCGTCGGTGTTCGGCGGAGGGCCGGATTGGGTATTTCTCCAGGACTTCCAAGCGGCAGTCCTGGATGGGATAGGTCGGGGAGCACGAGGGCAGCCACGGTAGTTGGCCGGGTGGCCGGCTTGGCCGCAGAGAACGCAGGCCGGAGGCGACTCTGAGTCGCGTGTGCGCGAGAACTCTTTGGTGCTGTGGGGCTCCAGGCACTTAACGCACCTGGGGTTGGCGGAGCAGTTCGCCGCTGCGTGGCCGTACAGCTGGCAGCGATGGCATTGACCGGGGAAGCCGCGTCTATGCGGGGGCTCTACTTTAATAAAAGAGAGACCACAGATGGTCAAGTCGGCCCGGAAGATGTTCCGAGACTCGGGCGTGTTAGATAAAATGGCAAGAGCCAGTGGATATTGTCTACCCGTGTTGCTGTACATTTTATGCACAGCTTCCACGGGATGACCCTGGGCGACTAGATCGGCGAGGATAGCTTCATTAGGAAGCTCAAAGGGGACTCCGCGGAGAACGGCTCGCACCTTGCGCTCTTCCGGAAGAGCGTAGGTGTGGTATGGGATTTTATTAAGCGTGAGAAGCCTCGTAAGGGCGCGGAAAACCTCAGTACTAGGGGAGGTCACTTTGACAGTTTCGCCAACTACTTGGGCGTGAGTATAGTAAACTTTGCTGTCGGCGCACAGCTGGGTGACTTTGAGCCACATAGACTTGTCCCGGACAAATACCGGTGGCTGGGCCTTCACTTTGGGAGGAACGGGTGAGCAACGGGATGCAGGTTTGAGAGGAGGGAATTGTTTGGATGAGGATGACGGGGCGCTGGTCTCGATGGACATGAGCGGGACTGGTTGCGCGGGAAGGGAAGGTTTACCCTCTGCGGACGCCTTCGCGGCGCGTTTGGTTAGGCGCTTCGTGCGCTTGGACTCGACCGGCTGGAAGGCCTGGTCGTCGGACTGCGACGGCGTGACGGTACCGTCGTCGGATAACCCTAGCGAGCCATCGGACTCGATCGGTCGTTTACGCGACGAGATTGAGTGAGCGTCGGAGAATTCGACGTCGTGGGCCGGTGAGGCGTCAGGGGACGCGGGTGAGTCAGTCTGTGGTTTGGTCGTAGCGAGGGCTTGGATTACCGCTTTCTCGTCTAGCGGCGTTTTCATGAACGGAGATAAAACTTCGAGGATGCAACGTAGGAACCCTAGTTCGGATGGATTCATCCTCCTAACAATCCTCCCTGCCGCGGCAGGGAGAGACTCGAGAACGAAACAACGGAATCTAAAAACAAAGATGGAATGAGCGAGACTACGAAAACAGTGACTATCCCTAGCGGAAATAGCCACTAACCTTCACCCTGGGAAGGCCCAGTGCAGTGGGATCGGGTCTCCGGTTTCTCTCAGCCCGCGAGGACTGAGAAGCGCACCGGGTCAACGCTAGCTGGTTTCGTTGTCACCGTTAGGTATCCACCAACTCAAACGCGAACGGAAACTTAGTTGATGCCAACACAAAATGACACTAAAAGGCAACAAATAAGTCGCGGTCGATGCGGTATCGACGACACAATAATGCAGTCGAAAAACGAAGATGACTTACTCGAGAGTATGTCGGAGGTGTCCGTCTGCTACGGGAGCAGAAACGGAAGTGTCTTTTAGGATTCTCTTACACATAAACTATATCAATCTACCAAAGGATTTTAAATTATTAGAAAAGATAAACAAAATGTCATTAGCAAAAATAGAACATACAACTTTCTGAATTAATCATAAAACAAACTATGTTGATATTAAATGGATATAATATGATGGAGTATTACATCATGACTCTATAATAGGTCATCTTTGTGCTATCACTGCGGGGCCTTTCGTTTCGAGATCAAAAGGTGAAGACGAAATTTAATAACTGTAGGAAAAATAATTTTTATGTATGTATGCTATGTAAGCCGCCGCTACATAAATGTTAGATTCATACACATTATTTAGTATCTTATTATTGTACAAACTAGATTCGACTTTTCAATATGCAGTAAATTATACAAATAGGTCAATCATATCGAAATTGCAGTATAGTTGCCTTTAATTAATATTGTTCCTTGGAAGTACTTGTATGGATGACATGGTTTCGCCATAAAAATTTTAAACTCTAAGAAATCTTACCGAGATTCGAGAGTAGTTATTGGATGTGGTACGTTGTAAAAATAGTTGTAAAGTAAACATTTACAGTACATAATAATATTTAAACCTAACTTAAGTACAAGGTTTCAGCTCTTACCATTTATGAATATCAAGTGCGGAAACAGACCATTAACACAGTGAGAAGTTGGTGATTTGTTTTGCATATAAAATAATGATTTCTTGTTACACCACATTTCGAGCGGATTCTCGGTGTGGTGTAATGAGCGAAAACAGGTTGTGACGGGATGTTCTTAACGGTGTCAGATCGATGCCCGCCGGATTATAATTTCGCTAACATTCAACTGCTTGTCTCCTGCTATATTTTAACATCGACAAAAAATTTAGTGCTATAGAAACGTACTAGTATGAATTGATTTCTTCACAAACTTTTTAAATTTGTCTATGAGCTATAATCAAAGGAGGTCTGGAAATGTTCTTTTTAAAAAATAGTTACCACCCATGTTACATGACGAGATCTTAACCTTAAATTAATTATAATATCCACTGTTTTTAAATAATTATCGATCCATTAAACTTTTAAATTATCAACCGAAAATTTATTAAGTAATCATAAACATATCAACTCGAAACATAAGCGCATCGATTTATAATATTTATTTCACTTTTATATGGATGTGAGTTTTATGCAAATTATTGTAAATCTCATTCTGAACAGCATAAGCTCTTAACTGTCCTTGGGTTGTGTTAATAGTGATATTTGCTTTTCAATTTGTTAATTAAACTATTTCATTCGCATAAACCAGGCTGCGTACTGTATATAATCATTATGCGTTATGCAGTCTACGGGAAAACTTAATGACTATAGATAGATCCACAAGTAATACTGTGAATAATAATATTAGGTCTGGCGTGAGTAGAAAGTAACATTAAGTATATTCTATAAACATACTAATTGACGCAAGACTAATAGTTATCAATTAAAATGATAGATATTGATGTAGTAAAAGCCAAAATCATGTCGATATTGTATCATTTTGTCAAGACAGAAGATATATAAACATTATAACAAAATAATTACTTAAAATGGTGTTGGTGTGTACAATTTCATAATGTGCTCACTCTTAACGTTCATCTCTAAACTCTGCTAGAATTTCGGGAACGGGTCACTTCTCATATATTCCGTCAAATTTTTCTATGTAGACTTTTCCAATTACTGACTGAATATTTTTTTTTATTAGCAGATAACAAAATTATATATTTACTGATGTAAGAGTAACAGACGGGCGGTTATTCCTGAGGCATAGCCCAAAGAGTATGAAATATAGACGCAGGTCTAGACACGTTAATCGTGTGGAATGGGGCGCTCTCCCAGATTTCTAACAGCATTCGAAGAAGGGCCTTAAGATTTGGCGTATTGTAAAATTATACACTGGGACAATATTATACGTTACAGATATTATTACTGATATTATTATTTTGTGTAATGTGGTTCATTAAATAGATCATTAAATAGATTATATCTTTCACCATCCAATGCGAATAGTGAGATGGACCACTACATTGATACATATATGAGGACAAAGATTCAACGACATCTTCGTAAGCGTCGCGAGCCCCCATCATTCTTCTATGCAAAACACAAACATTATTCTTGAAGCAATTTTACAGAAGAATCGTTATTTTACATTTTATTGTATATCGAGGGAAGTTAAAATTTGTTTATTCATTGAACTCTTGCATATAACATCGTTACATATATACTCCAAACTAGAGTAGCCCACGTGCTTTCAAGTTGTAGTGCAGCAGATAAATTTATAAGTCTTGTTTATTTACTAAGCCACAAGATTATTTGTCTTCAATATAGTATTCATAAAAAAAAACACTGCTGCGAGTTTTCCCGCGTAAACTCGGCACATATGCTAGCGACATGCGCCTCACGCCTCGTTCCCATTGCGCATGCGTGGGAAACAAAGCTGCCATCTTGCGCCGGCGACCATTTTCAGAGACGCACACCGTTTTTGCTCAGTAAAAGTACTTAAGCATTTGTATCATCTCGCCAACCAAGACGTGCATCATCGATCTCTTTTTATACGCACCGAAATAAAATTTTTCGAAGTTGCATCATAATTTTGCTAGTCATACATACATTGCTCCATACAAGGATATAATAAAAAATGAATATTGCATCTTTTAATTAGTCCATCGTTTAATTACTTTTCCAATCATAATGGAAACTTATAATATATCTGGACTTAAGATGCCTTATAAGGAGTGGAGGAGTTCGAAGAGAAACAAAATTAAGGAATATCTGAATATTTATATTACTAAGAATGTGATGATTATTATTAGATATAACAACTAAGAAATCAAATATAATGCGCCGACCTCACAAGATGGTATATTATAAAGGTTAGAAAATAATAACAACCATTATAAATACGCTTTATAAATTCATTAATTAACTTTATATAACTGCTAGCTATTCAGTGTTTATATTAAATCAGTACATAAATAACAATGATAATAAAAATACGTCTACTAATCTACAAAGTGCTAAAAAATAAGATGCTCATATAACTACAAAATATTATGGTTATTTTGTACCTCCTATATGCCCCTGTTTGCTCTTTAAGATGGACGGATACAACGATACGGATATCCGCTTCATTGGTTCTCAAAGTCAAATAACTTCCGAGCTCGTTGCTTTGAACTTAATGAATTCATTGCAACACTGCACTTTCATTCATATATCCTCGGGAAGACATCATGAATAGAAGCCAACGCACTGTAATCTTGTGAGACGAAGAACGCGCACGCAAACAATCTCTGGTTTAAATCACAGAATCTTGCGGTTTAATATTATATTTATCTATAAAAGTTTATTTGGTCGTAAATTATATTGTTTAAAATACATACCACTTACAACAACTAGTATGATGGTCAATAAGTATACACATATTTGCATAAAAACTAATGTGAACTAATGTAGTTTCTTCTTAAAATACCTTCAAAATCGTTTATTAAGATTTTAATAAATATTAAAATGCAGAAAATAACTAATAAGTTTATACACTGCACTTCAAGAAATGTGATCCCTACTTTCAAACAACAATTAATAATAATATTAGGCGCTATTAAATTTTTCATATTCGCACTCGTATCTATTGGTAAAAACCACATGGATTCCATGCTCCATTTTTTTAATTTATTACGATCAGACAGAGGTGGTGTAGTAAGAAGTATACGGGTATCGAAACCGTAGCACTGAAGTGCTACGCTTAACTGGACACGACCTGGATAACTTGGCTCCAAAAACACCTCAGTATTTATAATTCACATTAAAAGGACCTTAGTATTAAAATTTATTTCGATGTGCACAAGCACAAGCACATATTGCAGTTGCGTTGGATATTTTTATCAAAATATTTAAAACTTCTTATTACGATTTTATATCCGCTTCATTAACCTTATCGAAATTTCGTTTAAAGTGAAATTCCACTTTTATAGAATCTACAGTTACTCGGTTTTCAATATTGCGATCTTGATTATAAGATACGGGCTGGTGTCATTAAACGCCAGAAGTCTTTTACGAGTATGTTACTTCCAATACAGTCGTTAAGAATGTATTCTTAATTATTATATATTTTTTTGTTAGGGTAGGTACTTAAAGTTATCTGATCGTAATAAAATATCTTTCCAATTTTTTTTTTCACCTTTAAACATGCGTTGCAGTATTAACTTTATCTTGGGTGATCACATAACTGATAAAGTTAATTAAACTTAATTATTATTATGATTTATATTTATCTGCATTAAGGGTGTTTGATAATGATAAATAAAAAAGGACTTTGGAAATATGACGCTTAATAATCAGGTGAGAATGTAATCAAGCAGTGATAATTAAACAACTTAAACAATATATTTAACTGAGAGGTGGAATGTTAATATTAGCACAAAAATAAAGTTATACTCTTATGTCTTGGGAATCACCTTGTTTCTTAGAAGCCATTTGAATGTGCATGATTATAATTATAAGTATAATTTACACGAATGTGCCACGAGCTAATTGTTGTTCTCCAAGTCACTTCGCATAGAAAATTTATAGGACTAGTTCTCAACTACTTCGAAGTGCGCAGCCATTTATTTATCTTGACTAAATAATTCAAATTTAATAGTCAACGTTGTAAATATGTAAATATTGGTATGCAGTGAACGGTCGGAGCCCGACTGTCTCAATACAACACCTTGCAAGATTGCTTCAAATGAAACATTTCTTATGGGTTAAAATTGCGCGTTCTTCTTATTTGCCATTGGCTAGAAATTCTAGAATTCTAGAATTCTAGGCTAGAATTTCTACGTTCCATAAGCGGATTGGTCATCTTTGCAACTGACACCAGTTAAAATAATAAAACAGACCAAAGTAATCTTTATGCGGACGCAAAAAGATCAATGTGCTCAGTATATGTAAATCGGCAACATTCAAATGGTATTCTGTGAAATCGGTAAGGAATTCAACGCACGCGCACGATCGCTTGTATTGTGTGCTTATAGAATACAATATCGAAGGGTTAAAGTCCCTTTATGGTCTGCATTTAGATTGTTTTACTTATTTTAGGATCAGCACTTAAATAGTTCATACACATCGCAATTCCACGAGGTTTCTGCGTTATTGCAAGCTTATTACGTATGTATTAGTAAACTAGCGCTACCGGCTCATTAAGAATTGAATAGCCATATGAATAAACGTTGTTCAGTTTAAGCTTTAATTGACCACTAATTAATTATATTATTGCTTATGAAAGTTGTTACTCAATTTATGTATAAAGACTCTTTTATGGTAATAGGAGGTGTAATATCCATACACAGGAAGCTCGCCTCGATTAAGTCATATTTAATGTGCAAGACTTTTAAGCTTCTTGATATGAAAAGTATCGTAACGCTTAAGTTAAAGTACCGATAATAATCCATAAAAATTTCAACAATTCAAAGTCTGTTTCGGAGTAGAAACGCGAGTAGATTAATCAATAAAGTCTAATACATAATAATTAAAAATGCCTTGAAGGTAGCCGTATTCGGTATGCCATTTTAGCAATGTCTTCAATATAGCCAATCAGTAAACATTGCAAAACATTTCATAGCATCGCTCGCCGTTATCTCGTCATAGTTCACATACTCTCGCCAGTTTTTTATATTAATTTCAGTTCGATTGTATGAGACCTTTGCTCACGTTCAGTCCCGTTGCGTGTTTCACCGCAGCGGTAAAAAGTGTTGATGTATTTACCCTGCCCTTTGCGTTAACATTTGGGATAAATTTTAAGTACCTTTATTTCAGCAGTACTTAGGAAGGTAAAGAAGTTGTGGGTACTCGATTCATGTAGAACATGACGATCAAATCAAACAAATTATGAACTTCAATTCTTTTTTATACTAGTCAAACTTGTATTCTGGTTACTATATTAGATGATAAACATTAATCTATACCTACTACTATATAAATTTGTTGAGCTTCTCTGTATGTCGCGACATAACTCAAAAACGGCTTGACCGATCTTAATGAGAATTGGTACGTAGTGAAAACACGTGTTTCCGCAGATGATAGACTATATAAAATATCAGTAAATTTTATGATGTCTAATAAAGACCAAAATTTATTATACATATTTAATAGTCCAACTCGAACGACGTCTGACAGGCCCGCTTGTATTATATGTAAGCAAAACCAAAATCTTCTGAAAATAATACAAGTAGGTACAGATTAATAAAAAAGCATAATTCTTAGAATCTTGAAAGAAGGCGAATATTATATATTGTTTGTTAAAGAATGACGCAGGCATTACAGAGAATAAACTGAGTTACACCATGGTTATATAATGACACAAAAAAAATTAACGCGTCAAAATCGAATTTAACAGCTGCAATATCTTAGTTTCGGTAACAAAGACGTGTGTCGAAAACTTGCGCAAACCAAAGACCGGCTTGTGTCAGTGAAAGTGTCGATTTTGTTCACTCCGACCATTAACAAGTTCTGCTTGCGACAAAGGTTACAAAGAATACAAGAAACAAATTACATGAATGAGTAGAAAATAAAACAAATCCGAAAACCTTTTTTTCTTAGATATGTATTTTTTATTGGAGAACTCGTCTGTCCACTTACTCGTACTAGCGTATTAATTGATATTACAGAGTTTCCAAACACTGGCGTAATTTTGTAGCTTGATATAGACATAGCTTTGTTATATATCGCGTGACTGTGTTTGCATAAGTTTTTGAATATTGTCTATGGTAATTTTCCAATAGTTACACATACATAGATATACATTATTTAATATAACCTGTGACTATCTGGAATAATTTCTCTCTCAAATACAAAAAGAATTCCCTGGGTAATCTCCGGAGATTACCTTTCGCATACACAAACTCATAAAATTCGCACTCTCTCTTTATAGTATTAATATAGACTAGCTACACGTTCCGACTTCGTTCGAGTTGAAAAATTAATTATAAATATACCTTTTTTAACATGATACAATATATCATGGCTATACTATATCCAACGTCCACTTGAATAATGTGCCTTTAAAATGACTAAAGAATATCTGAAGCAGGTGATCTGCTTTCTGTGATAATATTTATATAGATTAACTTCTAAGAGTCTTCCGTAATATTGTCAAAGGTGTGTGAAGTCTGCCAACCTGCTTTTGGCCGGCGTGGCGGTCAACGACCTTAACCCCTCTCATTATGAGAGGAGAGCCGAGCCCAGCAGTGGGACAATTGGGAGTTGTTGTGAGTGCTGCTTAAATCACCAAATTCTGTCTAATAAGTTTTTTCTTCTAATAAAGTCATACTTAATGTTACCATTATAACATAAACTAAATGATAATTAATGAGACCAAATTATTGCCGGGCCGTCGTGCTCTATGCCCTTTACCTCTTTAAACAGATAAACATAACTATTCTTTCACACACAGATGGAACAATCATCATCAGTATCATATCCCTATTATAGTTGTACCTAAATACCTAATAACCGTTTCAACAAACATCATGCACAAATACAGAGGTTTGGATACAGTTACTTAGCTAATTGCTTACCGATACGAAACTGCTGGACAGGTTCTAGGATACCTGGAACAATGTAGATAAACCTTTGAGTAAGGCAACTGATACCGTTCGTACTCCGATAGACGGGTTTAATTTTTTATCCCGTCAACACTAACGGTCCATACAACTCTTGGCAGTGTATAATTCCAATACATTAAAGCGGTTAATTCCATACAGTTATCGACAAAAAGTGTATGTTTTAATGTCGTAAATGGGGTTACCAGTTAAAAGAGTAATGGTGAAGAGGAGAAAGGAATGTAAAAAGATTTCCCGGGGTGAAAAGTATTTTAGACAAGAGTGTATATAGGTAACGGTAAAATTTTGTACGTGATACCACGTAAGCAGACAGACGCTCAGGCTAGAATAAAAAAAATATTTAGCCTCTATACTAATAACATCAGTCGATCTTTACCTAGCAAACATAGGTGTAAGCAGATAATACGTAACTATACTTTGAATACAGAGAGACTTTTGTGATAGGACTACCATTTCCTTTGAAAACACTATAATGAATTTATACGGATTCTTAGATACATTTCCTTCAGATTACATTCATCCTTCAAAATTCAAACATTATATATATATGTATATATATATATATATATGTGTGTGTGATACCTTTGGTCTTGCTGATATCTATGGGCGACGGTGCCTATGTCCATCTAGAATAATGTACCTTTTAAAATGGTAAAACTAATTTTCAGATAAGAACCGTGATTTCTTTTACTTTGCCCATTCTACACTAAATCATAAAATTCGCTTATTATTAATTTATAATACTAGTATAAATAGAACTTATCAATAAACTACTAATGCTTATTGTAATAATATGCACAACATTTTAGATTTGCAATTAAATCAGTCTTGGTCTTCTTTACAATTTATCGACGTGTGTGACTTATTTATTTTTATACACGATTCGCGATGTTTGCGACTTTAACACAATTTTAGTATTACAATTGCGACCAATGCAGCTGTATAAACAGGCAGTTGATAAAAATATCACACAACTACGTGTAAACAAAAGTGGTAACGCAAGTAGATAGAGAACGCGTCTTAACAACCAGACAATGAATAATAATACGATAAAAGCCTGACAGACATGACTTATACTCACACATACGCACATATCTTACTTGGCCAGTAAATACTTCATTTTATTCCATATCATACCTATTTGAACGTTATGGCATGTTTACCTTGCATTTACTTTTTTTAACCGCATTTTTGTGCTTTTGTCGATCAGAATTATCAATTACTGTTGTCTAATCATTTAATGTTTTTGTCAATTGCATTTATCTTAATTAAGTATAATGATGCAGCGCAAGATAATTTGAATATTGTGGGTGCACGGCGACATACATACCATACTTTATCATAAACTAATTTTACTTTAACCATTAAATCGTTAATGTTTATGTTTAAACAATATGGCCATCCATACATTTGTACATTTGTTAGATTTATGAATTGAGACATGAAATATTTTATAGTTGATCTGGCCACGATATTTACGTCTAAAGGTTAACTGAGATACCCCATGTAGAATTAAGCCTACCTTTTTCTCTTTACATCACATATAATGAGTATGCCTAGTTTTAAATACATATGGTAGAGAATTCACATGTAAAATAATACATATCACAATACGATTTACTATTTGGTCACTGTAATTAATTTATTAGTAATCCGCCATCGCTTTACTTTGAAAAATTCTATAGGAATTAATCCACATCCTAGAATGAAAACTATCCTGAATGAAAATTATATAAATTCCAAAATGATAAGAATAGTTAAAATATTTTCTGTGGTTGGAGTATTGTTATATTGTTACAGAGAGACAGATAAAAATAATACATACATACATATGTACATATATGTTTATGCTTCTATACATTGATACCAAAGTCTACCTTCAATGAACGGTTGAAAACCAACGAACATTTTGGAGTCAGTTGATTACTAAACCTGCTTTAGAAATACATACTTACTATTGGAAACACCAGAGCACCAATCATTTTGACGTCTATTTTCACAATGCATTTTTTTATATTATTAGATAAGCTACTATGCTAGTTGGAGCCTAATACCCTTCAAATTAAGTTTGGGGAATTGGTATGAGATTAAAGGTTTCTGAATAATAACAACCAGGACTGATTCTTTCACGTGACATCTGGAACATTCCAAAATAAAAACTTAAGTTCGTTACTAGCATCCAATATGTTCAAATGCTGACCGCGTCCGACATTACATACGATAGAGTCGAGCTATACACGTAGGTAGTACTTATTTAATATAAAATATTATCCAGTCATTGCAAATTTAAAATCAGCTACTTCAGTATGCATAAATAGGCAGCTATCAGAAGTTGTGTCAGGAGTATCTTTGAATACTAATATCAGTAGGTATATGCGTACAATTATTTAGTGCTGTGACTATTTATACAGTTTAACATGACAACGATATTTTATTATTCTCTAATATTATTATAATCTTTACTCATTTTGCTCATTTCTCCGTCTAGGACCGAACGCCCATAGATTCCATTCCCACCAACCAACACAATCCCCTTTTTCATTGTTTTTTATTGTAACCATAAAATATTACGCCAACACTCGATGACTGTTATTTGCTTGTTCTTTGTTTTTATACCCATGATATATGGCACCACCACTTAATGGAATCCATAAACAAGTCATAACAAATTTTGTGAATAGATGAGGTTACAGGCGTCGATGCACGATGATTCTCGAAACTAAATTTTAGAACCCTAACATATCTAACTCAAGAAAATCTAATCTTGTAAATGTAATTGCCCTACATTTTTACTCATAGTATTTATTATACACGAAACTAAAATACTGATTATGTGTAAACAATAGGCATCTTACCGCTAAGAGCGATCTCATCTAGACAACCCAACATATTATATTGTCTAGTTATATTAAATTATATTACCATCACAAATATATTAGCACTTGTTAAAAAAAAAACTATTTAAATGAATTTAAATTATTCGAAGAGAACAGAAACGACAGGATTTCATGTGGCTATATTTCACTTCCATTGTTAAAATTGAAATGCCGTTTATTATATAGTAAGTACGCATCTGGAAGACGGAGCTTTGCTCGGCGGATTTTTTTTTTGTTTTTGTAAAGTGACATAATTCACAAAGTTCAATTGTATAAGAAAATTTAAGGAGTAAAATCTAATCTAATTTTCCGAAATACGAGAATTTACTTTCTACGTACCTAAATATTATAAAGATAATTCATTGAGTGCCACAAATTGGGTACCGCAGCTAAAATATTAACATTTGCACTAGTCCAATAGCGCAACAGATGATAAGTTAACAGAAGGTCGCCTAAAATATTATGACCACGTTCTGCAAACGACAAATGCCAGAGTCGAATAAATAAATACACAACGGACGCGAAACGATTTACAAAACATTTGGTCATTGTAGCTAAGCACAAGTGTGTCAACATTCACAAAAAGACGGCTCGAATGCTGCTACACTACCAATGCTATGAATGAATGGCGAATAAAGAACGTTCAATATTATATCATATCTCTGATGGCATTGAGTACTGTGAACTTGAAGTTTCTCACGACTTTTAGAACAAAATTTTTGCGTTACAAGACCAAGTCTTTAAAAGCTGTATACTCTTTTTATGCTTAACATGGAATACGTGACGTTATGGACCAATACATCTTAGATATAAAAAATATGTTGATGTTTTACAGAATAATGTTCTCAAATACCATTCGATCGGTTTTATGGGTTACTAATACGAGTACAAAAGATTAAAAAAATAGTTTGGGTAATTTTCTTCATTTGCAAGGGTACTTACTATAAATCGTGCCGATATTGCGTTGGTGTTTTAAAAATTATTTTTTATTATAATTATTATTTTAAATTGTAATTCATTTTGATATTTGAATGGTTGTTGTTAACGTGTGTATCAAGGAGTTAATCAAATATACCAAACGATACATATTTAAAATTTTGCTGATAATTTAAAGTAGAAGATGTTGAATTTCTAATATAAAAACTGATTTGTTGTGGGACCACTACGCTGCATTTAGTATTAATAATGATTAAAGCCAACTTCTTAATGCACATTGCACGTTCTTGAGAACTCTTCAGCAAAAAATCACATCATCCATCCATCTCACTCTTTCTCACAAATCCAGCATTCGCAACAATCTCTCCCACAACCGTTACTAAGTCGTAGAATGCGTATAAAAAATTTTACTACGTATCTGCTTCTTTCATCTTTTGAGATTGAAAGATTGGGCTTAGGTCTACGAGAACAATTTTTGTTCCTTGTGAAAGATTATAAATCATATTATTTTATTATTTACAATTCTCTAAAAACTCGTATCAATCTGCGTAATTAAATGAGTCTGTGCAAATCTATGAACTGAGATGTTAAACACAGTACCCACAAAACAACGATCCAATGTCTATTTAATTGACTGCATACAAACCAGACGATGATGACATCAACAGTATTCATATAACGCTTTAAACATATTACATCGTTGTGTTCGGTGCCTAATGTTCAAACTGAAAACAGCTTCAAACTTATATCTTAACATTAAAAACACACTCAAAAAATATTGAACATCACTTTAAACCCAATATAATTTCATGTGAGAGGTTATTAAGTGTATGTATACTGCGTGTAATTTCCGTAAAGGTGGGGCAAACAGCGCAGTCTGTCACCAATAATATTGTTCACGAACTACAATACGAGTTTCCAAGAAACAGAATCGTGTATATTCAGTAACAATATAACAACCTTTCTGTGAACGCCGCACTCACAATTTTTTGACACAAACTTGTGCACTCGTGTTAATAACAACTTCAAATACCAATTTGACCATATTTCTGAGTATCGATTTTATATTTTTTTTCTTAATATCACTATGTCCCTTTTTATCAATTCTTACACCTTACCATTAAACTTTTGAAATTACTCTATTTGCTGACAAAATAAACAAACTAACTATTTTTCATAATGGTGCACCACTACCCTGTCTCATTACTCCATCTACTTTATCAGCTCAATAGTTTGTCTGGAAGAGATCGCTAATGAAGCGATAAAGCTGCGTGTTGTACCTTAAATATTGTATCTAAACTTTCTATACACTACTTTTTGGTGTACAATAAAGAGCATTTTGTTTGTTTGTTTGTTCAATTACTAAGTGCGATATTTAAGTACATAATATACTTTGAAAGATTTCTTCCTATAAAAAAATCCGAGTCCTTAAATCGAAATAGCTCAAATCAATAATTTTAAAGTTATAATATTAAATAAATTAAATTATTTTTTAGTTGAATCATTTCTCTGCGATGACTTGAAACTTACATAAGTTACAGAACGGTGACAAAGCTACAAGTTTTGAATATTTCATGCGTTCATGTAAAGAACATTGTAACTGTTCGTTGTCTTTTATATTAATGGAATCACTTATTAATGTTTAACGACCTAACGACACAAAGCATCAAACTTATTAGATTAGATTTCACTGTAATATTCATTACATTCTAATCTACGACTTCATCAATACACCGTCTAAGTCGGTGGCAAGACAAAAGGCCTAATTAGTAATTATTATATTTTATTGTTGCGTTGTTGTGTATGGTTGGTTTACTACCTTTTGCTTTTCTACTAGTTAATTTCTTTCAATACTTCATTTGGCATATTATCTTTCTATGAGTAAAATTGGTTTAGTTTTTCTTTCTTTACCAATATATTTATTGTAATTTCATTTATGTTCACGTATTCTGGCCTTCTTGATTAATTACGAGGAATTTTGAGAAATTTATTGTGACGCGTGTCATTTGTAATAATTAATAAAACTGGAAAATTAGTAAAAAGTTATAATAAAATACCACCTATGGATCATAACAGATTTAACGATTTAACTAAAAGAAATACACTTAAATGCATATAAAGTTTGAAAATAATAATTACATATTCTTGCTGAGTAATATTTATACCTTGACTTTTGACTATAGTTTCCAATACATAATGGATTTTCTGCTTTTTTCATTTATAAATAATTTTATTGTTAATACCGCATTAATAAATTTAATATCATGAAGGCATGATCCATGGCCTAGGACAACATATAATGTTACACAAGTCGTGTAAAATTACTAGCAAACCTACAAATGAAGGCCACACAAATGTAATGTATTTATTGTTTACTATTAAAAAGAAAGAAAGATCTTACTTATATCCATTCATAAAGAGTCAAATTGCCAATATTAATATATTATTATATTCTGATTCGATTCTGTGAATATAGAATAAATACTGTATTTGTATGTTAATTGTGTATGTCCATGCCACCCGCAACACAGGGAATCTTAGTGCGGGGGTGTGAGTGTGTAAACGTTATTTATTTATTCATTTATGTATACAGATAATATTTAAAAGTATTATATGATTGAAGGAGAATCGGGCAGGGCACATTTTTCGAAGAACTAATAACCGATGGGGAAGAAAAATTCTCGAAAGGCGTCCGTCCACGCTTCAGTAAAAAGTACACTAGATCGCTCCTAACCAAGTAGGTGGATTGAAAACTTGACAAAAACAAAGGTATTCTAGGGGATTCCGGACCAATTTGAGTAACAAGAAGCATTTATCTAGCTATGGATTTCTAAAGACCTGCATGTGGATAGAATTAAAGGCGTCCACGCCTCAGTAAATTGTGCACCAGATCGCTTTTGACCTAGTAGGTGGATTGAAGACTTGACAAAAACAAAGGTATTCTAGGGGATTCGGGACCAATTTGAGTAACAAGAAGCATTTATCTGGCTGTGGATTTCTAAAGACCTGCTTGTGGATACAATGGCAGACATATACTATAGCCACTTTATATTGTAAACTTGTAAAAAATATACTTTAAAATTTAAATACCAAAAAAACTTGCTTATATAAACTATATTTTGTTAGTAATAGTGTACACGTGGCTTCTCATAGGACTTTTCTTATTTCTGCAACGAAAGCAAAACGCATCTACACGTAGGTTCATCACTTGCATGTTGCTAATATTTTTCTAGATCAAATAGGTATCCATGTTCGTTTTATGTTCATCTAACGATATGTTGATTACGATAACATAATCAGTAATACAATACAATCTGTCTATAGATAATACCTTGTGTACATACTTGTACTTATCGTCGCCCACATTCTTGTATCGTCGTTGTGTTATATATCATGTTACACCGTATCATTTTATGCATTGTTTCATTTCTTGAAGAAGTGTAACGTGATTCAAGAGCCGTTATATGTACGCCAGCGGCTTTAATGGAAAACTTATATGTAAACATCCGCATTTCAATCTTCATATAAAACTCATGTTCTGTTGGTGGTTAAATAAAAGTATGTATATATTTCAAGGACACATATTATGTTAAAGTTACATGCTAAAGACCTCTTCCTTTGAAATCTTTTCCATTCCATATAAAATTATTTTAAATCCGCATATATATTGTTATATGTAAATGAATATAACTAAGTTATTTTAAGCTTTCTTTTTAGAATACGTATAGAATACAAGGATTTGTTAAAAATTTTGCGTAGATGCAGCTACTCGGCCATTGATGAGACATTAAAACTAGACGCACGGCTGACGATATTTACTTTTATATAAATTATTTTTACTTAAGAAAATAGGTTTCTTTAACTGTTAAGAATATAGGATTCTTTAACTCTTAAAAGCTATGGTTGTGTTAAAAATTAGAGATTGTAACACAGCCAAACAAAGATTAAGTATTAATCCAAAATATTGTTATTTTATGTGAGTACAGTGGCACTGAACTAAGTCAGTCAAAATGCAGTTCGCATTTTGAACAATGTTGGCATATAATGTTCTGTTTCACAGTACTTTCGATCTAATAGCAATTTGACAGTTTTTTTTTTATCAAACTTTAATAGTTCTTTATTTTGAAAATAATCAGATTATTTTTAACCATTATTCTGAAACCGATCGTTAGGTTAGAATCCACGAAATAAAAAAAGATCAAATCGAACAGTGAATGCTGATCGGAATTATTTAATTCACGAATACTGGAAACTCGAATAAAGAAACTGGGAAATGGGAGATTTAACTGTATTATATATTTTTTTCAAATCTTTTGTTACACATGTGTATACGCTACATGTATGAAATATCATTATGAATTTGGCTGACTTTTTGACTTATTTTATTGTCCTCGCGATTGCCAGGGCAAAGTTAAGCCGGTACTTTAGTATTCCAATAAAAAAAGTAAAATTCACTTTGATAGTTCTGTTTAATGAAATATTAAGTTGGATTCACTTGTTGGATGGTATTGAGTCACATTGATAACATTAGGATGATATTTTTTAACATTTTGCTTTAGTTCGAATACCGCGGAACTCAAAAACTATTGTTGTTGAATTATGTTAGACAGAGACCATTTAATTTTATTTGAAAGGGCCGCTATAAATCTATTGTCATAATATTGTTTGATTCATTTATATGAATATTATTATATTATTATTGTGGGAAGAAAACTCATTACTTCTGCAAAATCAACTTTTTTGGCTTTCATCGCGTTATTGTAATGAACCTCTTATGTAATCTTTTATATTACTAGCGTGTGCGTGTTGTACGTTATAAACGATTTGAAAAAGGATGGTAGACGCAGACTTCCAAAGTCCTTCTACGCTCACACATAAGATAATAATGATGTTATATTATAAGAACTATGTACGTACTATCATGTTGCATATTTATATAAACAAAATAAAAATAATATTATGATTTGCATAGTCTTGACAACCCCACTTACTAATAAAGTAAGGCTAAATCCCCAATGAAGAAAAGTGACAATCTAAAAATTCTAAAATTAATAATGTCCAAACATACAAAAAGGCGAATTCAGCAATGGCACGAGTAGAACGAAGTAGTTGTAGTAATAATGGACGAAATATTAATTTGTGCACTTCATTGCGGAAATAAAGGTGATTACATTTTGGATTGTCTTTTTGAATAAACTCTAGCTCAGTGGCGATTGACCTTTAATTACCCTAATTTTGCGTCCGACGTAGCTCGCATGAATACCAAACCTTGCGTGACACATAGTTACGATACGGTAAAATACATCATCTAGTAGGTATATAAATTAAATCATAAACCCAAAAAATACTAAAGATCATATAATATCATTATAATTGGTACATCATTAGTATCATGAGTCGACAAGAGTGGAAACTAAAAAGGAATTTATCTTGAATATTATATTATTGGATAAGCCTTATCTTATCTATCAGCAGCAAAAGAAACGGGTATTTCCTGATAATTGCTGAGGTTTAAAGAAGTCCAACATTATTTCAGTATAGTTTAGTGAGGGGATCACCAAGGAACCTATATGTGAATTCGTTACGTCTGAAAGCCTCTTGACATGTAACCTGACGAGCGTCGAATACTTTTACGGCAGAAAAATACTATAGCTGTTCCACAATGTCGTTTTTGTAAAACAGCTTTATGATTCTAATGACGTCGGATGATCAAGCAGTTACTCGATCAATTAACTTAACAGAAATTATATTTTTGTTAAAAAAGTCATACGTACCTCTGTATACATCATCATATATAGCGCGAAACAGGTGTACAAAAGTAAAACCATCGGTCGCGTCTGCAAACGGCAATGCAGCCCACACGTGCGTAAGGTGGGCAAACCTACGCATGCCACCCACGCGGTTGTAGTATCTCGTAGTAAAATTCGTGAGGTGTTTTCCACAATCGACCTCCGTCGTCAAGAGGATGAACTTATGCACATTATGAAATGCTTCAAATCAGCTTTACCTTTATGTATGTACATATTATTATGTTGATATATAAGAATGAATTGTGTGTATTGGACTTTTTGATTTTCAAGTTACTGTACAAGGTGTTTTATCACGGAGAAGAAGAAAGAAACAGACGCCCTTGCAGAACTAAAACTGTATATAGAAAGTTCGGTTTTCGAAAAGTCTATATTAATATAATAAAGAGAGAGTGCAAATTCTATGAGTTTTATGCGGAGAGTAATATCCGGAGCCTTGGCAATTATATCAAAGTATATTTTACCATATGAAAGGTACATTGGACATTGTATATATATATTTAATTACAATTAATTGTGGAACCCAATGAAGTCGGAGCGGGACGCTCGTGTCTTATAAAACTGATCAGTAGTTTAGTAACTGGCTGATTTACGTTGTTTTATAAACCTGTACATATTCATACCATTGGTTCCCTGTATGGGTTCCCTGTATAACTGGTGTGGTGGCATACACCCATAAGCAAAGAACAAACATTGCCCGGCACTCCTCCCTCGGCAAGCAAAGTCATTAATTACCAACTGGACTATGGCGTCATCAAAAATATAAAAACATTTGATTATGAACATACATACACACACCTACTGCCATATAACATTTATCTTTTGATCCTAAGGGCCCTCATTGAACTCGAATGGAGTTAATTCGGTGGCATTTTTTTTTTATTTTCTTTAAATAAGTAATCGCCAAACCAATCTGTGTACAAAATCATTAATAACCGTTTAATTGAAATCTGGTTAGTTTGGTAGTCGTTCAAATATCATCATAATCAATTAATGACATTGTTTATGTATATAAAAATAAATAGTTTAGTTATAATTTTAAATTTAACTTACACTATTTTAAGAAAAAAACTACATAAATAAAGAAAGACCAATAATGTATAAAAACAAGAAATACATTCTCAAGCTTTGCTATGTAATTAGTTTGCCGCGACGCAAAAGTCTAGTCGATGTTTTTGAAGACTTTTAAGCAACTTTTTACCATTGTGTTACAAACAAGGATTCGACTGGTCCACTATCTTATTAGGTAGAAGTGCGCGAACAAAAACGGGCATATTTAATGCGTCCTTCACGCACAACTCGTAAGCTAGACATTTATAAAATGTGTTTCATGTTCTTGGAACATCAGTATGCAATTCTTGACACGACGCACAAACACGACCGAGTAAGACCGAGTAAGGTTTGTAAAAAACGAAACTGAATTGGTGAGTGCTACTGGGCATCTCTTTCTTTTTGTTATAACCTTCTATGGTATCTCTAAAACAAATCACATAAGCAATATATGTATATATAAATAGGTATTTTGTAGCTAAGCATACACTTACCTCAAAATATCCCAAGTGGAGTGGGTGTGTGAACAGAGCTTATTATTCAACCTTATACGGCGAATGACGTTTTGATATTTGATCTAAAAACTTATTATAAAGGTTGTATTTTTATTCAAAATTATCATAATGTTTATACATATATTGTAACAATATTTCAACTAGATTAAATTATTACAATTCTTACAAAATATTGTTAGTAATACTGTCTACTTATATTTAAAAATAAATATTATATTTAAAATAATCACTTGTATACGATAAACATAATAATTATTGTTGGAGCTTCATCTATTTATTGCTAGTATACTATATCTATTTATTCTAGTCTTCGCCTAGTGGTCGAAATTTGAACCCAATCATTAAATAACGTACTGTTTCCATTTTTTTTTATTTATAATATTTTTCAATGGCCAACAGATGAAAAAAATCAGTTGTCAAGAACTAGTTTTTCCTTGCCTATTGATACGTAGAGGACTTATTCTATTTTTTTGATATCACTTAAACAAAAAAAAACACGGTGGACAAACAGGAAAAAAGGTTAACATAATTCTCTCGTCACGTATAAGTATATTGCTTTATCTCAACATTCGTTCGTCAATGAATACTGAATTAGACTTGCGGTTTTAACTATATTTGATAATGTCATAATTTTTATTTGTCCTTATTTTAATGTATGTTGTTTTTATTACAGGTAATATAATTATAGAAGAGAAAATCAACATAAAGTCAACAGTACGATTAGGTAAACTTTTGCAGTTACATAGTGTTGACTCAGATCGCAGTAAAATATTTTTTATGTAATATGCCGGCAGCGGACAGGTTACCTGACGGTAAGAGACACACCGGGTATGCCACCAACGCATTTCCACCCGATAACAAAATATATATTTTTATTTTTCTTTGCACTGTTATTTCCGTATTCAACACGAATACTGTACCTGAACATAATTATTTAATAATTTCTAATATTTATATTAAGAATAAAGAAAAACCTATAAATATTATTCTTTAAAGTATCACATGTTCTTGTTCAATGTTTAATACGTGAACATCTCACGTGGAATCGTGGGTCACCTAATATCCCCGCCAGATGCTGTGCCTTTTGAGATGGTTTAAAAAAAAACACTTTTTCTAAAGTTCCCGCCTCGCACATGTCGCGTTTAAATCATTTTCTTAATTTCAAAAGGATATCTGAAGCGCCCAAGTTTGTACAAAATTAGACTCTTGTTTACAAGAAATAAAATTTTGACTCTGTCATCACAATGTTATATTGTTCCATAGAAATAAAAGTACTAGTTTCAGAAATCAACTCAATATCGATGCTTCACTGGTAATGTTCTGACAAAGCCAACGTTACATTTAGGTACCCACCCAGTTAGTATCAGACCCCCTTGCATTTACCTAGATATTTTTTAAACTACGTAGTAGGTTTCAGTATACAAACTAAATGATTTGCTACAATAAGCAAAGACCGTATCAAAGTCTGATATAGTATAAATTCACGCGCGACTGCTTTGTTACTTATCTATCTAGATAGTTTGTTTATATTATTATTAACCTGTATCTAAAACCTAGGAGATTTTCGTTGATATGTATATGTTTTTTAGGCAATCCCGAAACATCAACACAGTGACTAAAATTCGCTTATTAAGAACAATATAACACCAATAAAAAAAACTATGTTGTGGCAGAAGTGAACCTTGCGTATACATCTATTAACTGTGAATTTCGCTTGCCACCGACTTCAAATATTTGAGTAGGAAGCGCATATAACACATAATATTTTGTTTGATTGAATAAGTAACAGGTTTTACCAAGAATCGTCACATTAAAATTATATATGTAAATGAATCATAATATGTAGTTTTGTGTTTTGAATGAAATTTGTGAGTAAGTAATTTTTCACTTCTCAGTGGTACTTTTTACTTTTTTATCTGATGTCGGTTTATATATATATATATATATATATTTAAAAAGCTTTTTATTACCTACGCGTCTGCTTTGCTGTATTCAGCGTAAGAAGTTGATTTCTTTATTATTTCTAATATAATGCAAATACAAGTAACGAATAATATTACAATGAACCTAAATTATAATATTTTCTTGAACCTAATATTAGTATGCTTAATTTATTTATATACCTATTAATAATAAAACGAATATTATCGAATCTGTACATCGAATATTTTTTGGAAATTTTAATGAAGGTAGACTTCGTTATCGCTCATCATCATAATCATTACAACCCATATCGTCCCACCGCTGGGCTCGGTTCTCCTCTCGCAATGAGAAAGGTTCAGGGCATAGTATAGGTGCGGGTGGCAGACTTCACACAACTTTGAGAACATTATGGAGAACTCTCAGTTGTGCAGGTTTCCTCACGATTATTTCCTTCGCCGAAGCAACTGATAACCAACATGCACATAATTTGAAAAATTAGAGGTGCGTGCAGGATCGAACTCGCGTCTCCCGTGCGGACGAGATACGTTCAAATCACAGCTTTGATCGTTTTTTTTTTATTATTGTCCGACTGTCTGTCTGTTTGTACAGAACAGTGAACAGTTTTAGATTATTCTTAAAATATTTTGAATTATAATATATAATATTATGGATCATAATCTAGAGTACTTTTCATTCCGGGAAATAGAACTATTACCGCGGAATCTCTCAAACCGAAGCAAAAACGGGGAATTCATATAATTGAGCATTCTAAGCCAATCTTCAGTATTGTAAGCCGTTAACACTCTAGTGATAAATTAACTCACTCGGATTGTCAAGGTTCAAAATTAATATTTTAAAGTTACAAAGCTATTAGAAATAATCATTAGCTACGTGCGTCATCAAACGAAATATCGCTAGGAACTGGCGTTCCTCAGAATCTCCTTAATTTTCTTAAAATTTTATAAAGTCTGCCAACCTTTACAGATCACTATGTTATAGTAGACACAGCCCTTAGACCCTCCCGTTGTAGTAATCAACGCCCTAGCTGTAAATCAATATGATAATATGGTCATCTTATGATGATGATATCAACTTCTAAACATTGCATTTAAATGCGTATTGCGTCATATTCTCAAATCATTCAGTCCTATTATAACTATTATATAACAATTATCATCGGTATGTTGCTCGAATATTTCGAAACGTTATTGTAGGTACATAGCGCTCTTCGTCGAATGAATATCACATCTCCGTTATAGCGTCGGCACCGCACTCGAACAGGTTTTGTGCAAATAAAAATAAAACAAGCATGTAAATTTCATTTAGGACTTATTTTGTGAACAGCGCGAAGCGTGTTCATTCATGTGAACATAAGACTATTAACAGACGGGGCCAGTCGACTTGTCTTACTATATATTATATTGAGGCAAGATAAAAATCTTGTAATTTAGCAATTTGTAAATTGGGTTTGAACCATTGAGCGAAAATTTATTTGAATTATATTTTACCTAACTGTAGATTTAGTGTCGAATAGGAATCCCTCGAGAGTATAATCGATAGATTTAAAACGAGGAAAAATATATTCTGTAAAAAAACCTACAAAAGTTCACTGCAGCCACGCGTAGTAGTTGTATATCAATCCTAATAGTAAATACAAATCCGACCTTCAAAAGCAGATATTGCAATTATAATCCGCGCTGTGCCGCGAACTAATAATATCTTTTTCTACTTAATATACGAGACAGTATTCTGAACACTGAAATAAAATGTTTGTATCCAATGCTATTGCCGGACTCAATATTGCTTCACCTGCTAGTCTGCAATACATTTACTTCAATCCATTTCCAATAATTTAATCAAACAGTTATTAAACACTATAACATACCCTCGATACGTTTTGGAAAATTTCACAAGAACACACCAATTTCCCTGGATGAAAATTATTCTTACTTTATGACCCATAATATAACTTCCAAATATGCCCAGAATTATCTAAATCTGTTTAGTGGTTTTATTAGTATACAAATAGAGACAGACAGACGAAGAATTAAAAAAAAATGTTTAGAAGTCTATATCGATAATAAAGTATAACGTGTAAATTTCCAAAATATATTGGATGTGCAAATCCAGTCCCGATATAGTTTTATTTTTGTATCCATTTCGCACCGCGTGATTGGAGTTCCAAGTACGCGGAAGGTTAACACAATTAAATTAGTAAAGCACCCCAGAAATGCCGTTGGCTCGGCTCTTGAGGGGCCTCAATAATTAAATGAACAGAACATGATCATGTACACGGAGATACGGGCAAAAACCAACTGACCGATTAAACGTACGCCGCTTTAAATGTACCGAATGGACGCAGCGTTTTCGTCTAGAGGTCGGAGGAATTTAAAATTCAATCATGAGGCACGTTTCTTGAAACAAAAACTTTAAGCATACAGATATTCAGAACGTATTTTACTGGTGTAAGTACTTGAATCGTCTAATCTAAAACTTCGTGGCACAGTGAAAAATACGCATAGGTGGCTCAGAACTGAGTTGATCAAAAATAATCACATCATTAGATTTTTTAAGAATTAAGAATTCTAGAGGAGAATCGAACCTGTTAAAGTCCTATACTATTGCACGATATAATCAATAAAGTTTTAAGTGTTATTTTGTAGATATTGCAATAGATATGTATATGTTCTTAGTTTATAATAATAATAATAAGAAAGTGAAATAGTCAAAATGATGGCATATTTAAATCTCCTACTTGGAAAACTCATCATGTTATTTTCCTATTCAAAATCCCCAAGCTTTAATCCTACTCCAGCTTCTGACTTATTAAAAAATATTCGTCGAAAATTCGTTAATAAGCAAATTGCATCTTACTTTCCAGGCACGCTCTTTCAAATCCCCTATAATCCAATTTCCGTCCTAAATGCCGTACTGCTATTGCCTCACTTTAATGGCAGATGTCGTTTGTTGTGAGATGGGACAAGTTGTGGTCTTAACCATACTATACTTTGGTAATGCTTTCGGCGCCGCTGACTTTGATATATTGCTTAATATTTTAAGTCTCCACAATCGAATATCTCCGCATTTTATTGTCGTCAGCAACGAATACAATTTGACTTTACTTTTTCTATAATCTATTATCTTTGCTGGCATTCTTGTAGCATGCCCATAGATATTTCTAATACGGTAGAATTAAAGATTTACCATGGATCGATACATGACCTAGGTAAACCAATGAAATTAGCAAACAGTTTCATTCCTACTTTGTAAGTAGATGCTTGACTAACCAGCAGAGGAACTGCATGGTACATGATAAATTGTCATTACTACCCACCTCCTCACAATATCATGAAGGAAGTGCAAAACCTAATTAATTTGCTCTTGGGCACTGCAACTTTACCTTAAAGTACTTTATATGATTTCTTGGTTGATAATGTAAGGAGGGTGGTAGCTAAGATAGGTAGTTAAACCTAAAACCTCAAGATCATTCTTGAGTACCGTTGTGATTAAACTTTGTGATACAGAGTCCAAAAGGACTCAGCGTCTTTGGGATGGCGTGTGTGAACATCCGTGTTAAAATATTATTGAAATTAAAAAAAACCTGTCTTCCACAGTAATCCTTTAATTTCTTGTTTAATTTTTTTTTATATTCTCATTGTCTTTTTTCCTTTTTGCTTTTGACATATAAACTCAATTCAATTAAATTGTTTCGTTATCTAAACGATGAGAACATTACTTTGTTTAAAAGCAATTTAATTTTGACAAATTAAAATAAATCAATTTCCTTCATATACTTGCAAAGCAAACTAATACATTTGAATTATTTTCTTCAAAAAGACTTGGGTAATAAAAGTTAGAAAATGCCAAATAGAAAAAGTAGAAATAGTCAGCCCTTTGTAAAACCTTGTTGTAGATATTTTACAATAAATATAACATATTTATTATTTATTTATAATATTACGTTATATATTCACTTTAATATATATATGTATAAACTATTAAAGCAAACCTACCAAAGATTTTTAGTTTCTGTAAATCATAAAATTTTCTAGTCATATGATATATTTTTTTACCTTCTTCGCCAAAAATAGGTCTTTCTTGACCGAAACGACAAGGTTCTTGTAAATGTACGGTCAACAGAAAACTTAATATACATTTTTTGTGTTATTTGCATTGTTAACAGAATTCCAATTAAGTGTTAGATCCTCGTTGCAGTCCCACGTTTCAGGGCAACGGCCGCAGCCGGCGTCGCACAATTTCATGCATCACTTGATAGATATTTCATTACCAGGCGGCTGTTCTTACACGTCCCTACCACATCAGCAATGTGTTTTTATATGCACACTTTATAAGTTTTGCTTCTTGGATTCAGTCGGTAATTAAAAAAACAAAACTGAAGACTGCTGTCGTAGGTCTCATATATGGCACAGACATATTTGAAAAGTGGGATCTAAAAAAACCCACTAAAATCTGGAAGCTCAGGAAAATAATAAATAATATAATTAGATGCTCATATTAATTTTTACAAAGTTTAATCACATAAAGATAAAAATAACTTATTTGTTGTAACTGGTCAATGTAGTTAGAAAATATATAATTTGGTACGCACCTAACGCAGTTTAGTAACGCAAGTAATATAGTAAATGGTGTTTTTCTATCTGTATGAAATTTATGCTCGCACCGGTCACTAAGCAGACCAAGTGGGGACACATTAACATATTTTATATAACATTATGAAAATCTTCGACCTGCACTTTCCTCATGTGTTACTTTACCGAAACAAGTGATAATAACATAATTAATTATGCTACCTCATAGTATAATATACATATAGATACAATGGTACAGATGTAGTACTTGTATGTATGTTTCATGCAGCAATTAGAAATTTTTAATACCCACAAAACTTGAAAAATATGCCCAGTACAGACTTTTAACCCAGGTCCTCTGTGTGATAGACCGATATTAAAATACCTATGCTATACATTGTTAGGTTCGGACAGTAGTCTTATCTAAACTAATATGCCAAAGAATTACGAAAGTTTACTAAGCTCAGTAAACACGTTTAGCGGCTATGAAGGCTATAAGAATATAAATCATTGTTATAAAAGCGATGGCGCCATCTACATTTCCTTGTTTAATATTATACTATTAACATACAATGAAAACAGCGCCATCTACAGTGATACTTAATAAAGTATCTTATGAATGCAAGTACATACTTTCATGCAGCGCCATCTCATCATCCTCGTGCCCTTATAGCGCCATCTATCAGTAGTTATTGAAACATTATATTATAAGCACATATAAGTGCGATAGATGGCTCTGTATTTTAGTTCAAGTAAGATATCAAGATGGCGCTAGTATATGTAATTTTTTGACCACTAATTAGTTGTTTAAAATAGTGTAATAAATATATTTAGTTTAGTCATTAATAAAATAAAATAAAGAAGTTTCTGCAAACCGTAAAAATTAATAAAAATTGTTTCCTTTTTTGAAGTCCACCTTTTAACAGTATTTAGTTTATAATACCTCTTACAATGTTATTCTAAAATCCTACTGCTACTTAATAGTATAATGTACGAATAATGGTATAGATGCAACACATCAGTCAAACACATCGTTTTTTCTAAGATAAGTTTCTTCTTTTTAAAACCACTTGTGTATGAATAATATCACCTCTGTTAATCAAAGTTTATCAAAAAGCACTATTTCCAGCAACTTCACTTTATTAGTCCTCCTTATGAAAAGATTATTATGCCTGCTTAGTTTTCCTTTGCTCTTTTTGTTGCCTTTTTATTGGAACCATTATCGGTTTTAAGAATATTTTATAAATGTACAATTGATATACAACTCACTTATAAATCATTAATATTCAGTAGTAGCAGATATTTATCAAGTTTATACATTATAAGTTATAAGTATATAAGTGTATTATAAGTTATCATAAGTTTATAAGTATATAAGTATTATATAAGTTTATACAAGTTTATACATTTTAACGCTTCTGAAAGGTCGATCGATTCAGGAAAATTTACATTAAAACTATTAACTTTGGGGCATTCACGCAAATTTTAAGATTATGATTTTGATTTATTTATCATTTGACATAATGGTACAAATAAAATACATATAGAATACACCAATTAAAAATTGTATTAATTAACTTGTATGGTGAAAATATGTACAAATTTTGAGATGAGTGATCACAGATATAAATCAAAAATTAAATGGTTAAAACTCATCTACTTTTAAACTAGAAGTGTGTATTAGTTTTTAAATGCACTTTTCTAGTACCAACTACAGATGTCGTTTGTAGTACTTAACTAATAGTTCTTGATATCCACACGTGCCTATCTTCTGCATGTTAGAATAATAGAATCGTTTTTAGCTTTCATATATGAATTTAAAAGTAACTTATACTTATTTCCATATAATTAATTTATAATTTGGTTGGTTGAAAGTGTTAAAAAATTAACATGAAAGTGACATTACTGTTTTAATTTAACGACAAGCTAAAGTTATAACAATTGAATAGAAAATTCACTACGAAATATTCATAATAAATAGTATTTAATTATATTATAAATGTTTTACAATTAGTGTCAGTAGGCATTCATCAAACTGTACTTCTACTGATGTCTTTAAGAACACAGGTAGCTAAGCTATCTAATTAATACTTGAATTAAATCTCTTATTAAAAATACATAAATTATGATACAAATCATTCGATATGTACGGGTAATTGACAGACATTGATTTGCTTTGATTCTTACTATATAAGGAGTCGCCTATACTACTAGCGAAAAGACTGAAGGGAGTCGTGTCAAACAAGTGATTACGTCATTGTATACATCGATTGTCCTAATAAGGCGAGTAGCGATTTGCACGTCGCCGTCCGGTAAGTGCTTGCAAGTTGCAAGACATTTGCAACAATGCAATCTGTTAAACTTAACTAACTTAAATAAGGTTAAGTATATTTGGTTTAATTTTTAATTACCTTACCTAGTTCAAATCTCACTGGTTCGCATTGAAAATAAAAATCTCATCTAAGCTGTAATATTTTATCCGCGTATTTTCAAGTGTGTCTAAAAGCCTAAACTTTTCTTGTATCATTACTGTATCATAAGAATGCAACTTTATCATTTCAGTAGGTAATAATCGGTGACATCGGAAGAATACCTAAATTCTGCATCCCAATGATTTCCATTTGTTTTCTAATCTCAAAGAGTGTGTTCACACATATTAAGAAATGTAGAAACAAAGGGTAAACCACATGTAACTTACGCTGTTACGTACAAGCCAATGCGCAGCCTCCGGAGTAGTGGTGGAAGCATCGGAATGCCATAACTCAAACGTATCACCTTAACGGTATGTGGGAGGAAGATGAAAGTATGGTATGAAGCGAGACGCAAACACGACATGGTTGAACGACCGATCAAATAAGTTTTGTACGGGGCTATCGTATGCCACGTAGGTTTTATTTCGTCTAAACGTGTCGAGGGCGCGTGTGCTACTCTGATTTCTTGGGTGGAATGAGTAGCGCTAGTTTCTTCACCTTTAAGTTGGCGCGAAACTTTTCTACTTAAGTTTAAGTTTTTACAGAACATCTAGATTATATATCTGTATCTAAACAAATTACCCCCGAAAATATCCCTAACAATTATTCTACTTGCAGAAAGTAATTTGTCTTAATTTAACAATGATGAGGGGAAAAAACAATTATATTAGGTAAACTTATATTATGTACTTAAATGTATTAAACGTTCGTGAAATACCTCCATTATATTAGATATGGAGTTCATAGAGTTTTATTTTTTTTTTTTATTAATTAAGTATCTGCACATTTCATAAAATAATTTTAGACAAATTAATTTAGACTCTAGCTGAAACATACCTATAAATTTTTAAATTTTGTTATACCACATTATTTTACATTTGATGATAATGCAATACTTTGCACTGAAGAAATGATACTGGAAAATAATACTTTTGAGATACTGACCACTGAATACCAAAGAGAAAACCAGAAATACTTAATTACAAAACTTACAATATAGCAAGCGACCTTTTCACATATTAGCAATCTATTCCCTACAAACAATAAATTTATTAAAAAAACTCATAAGAAATAAAGTTAGTCTTACAAATAAAAGTCCGATAACAACATTAATATTTGTGCATCTTTAGTATAATACCTATTTTTAAGTATAGGGCGTCATATCAGTCCATTCGGTAGCTCTTTTATCTACTTCACTTTCGTTTTATATGCAACTAAATGGCTATATTTCAAATATAGTATGCAATTTTTTTTAATACACACAATGACACTACTGACAAGCCAAACTAGTTAATACTAATTAGTTCTTTGTTAGATCGAGTTCATTTACTTCTCGTTACAGTCATTCGCTTCTTGTGCCGGTTGTCTAGATTCCTAATAAGACAACATGTTAATGAATACAACGGATTTTTCATTATTCATTGCTTTAGTTACGGCAGGACAGACAACTCTCAGATATGCAGGTTTCCTCAATATGTTTTTAATCACCAAAGTAAGGGATTTCGGCAAAGTAATTTAGGTACTTAATTACACGTAGCTTCCAAATCCAATTAGAACATATGTACATATATGATTAGGTTCTTATGTTCTGAGTCTTAGTTTCAAACTGCAACGCTAAAACTGCCTATATTATGCCTGAATTTTGCAGAACATCTTATGCGAGATACATAAATATAATAAAAAGTAACTACTATATATCATTCCAGTAAAAGTTGTTCACAAAAAGTGGTCTCAATAAATGTAAACCTACGCAATTATTTCCCAAATTACTCTATTTAATTTCTCCAGACGGAATAATCTAAGCACGTTATTCTAAATAACGTTTTCCTGGTCTAAGCCTATAATTTCCACGAGCTGCTAACAATATGCCCAAGCCCCCAATTTAGATTGAGCTCCTCCATACACAAATGGTGATATTTTGGAAGGTACGTTTGAGATAAACTAGCCCAAGTTATTCTGGCGACGGCGACCACACAAGCTATTGTTCGTGACATCACCAATGGTGCTAACACACCATGCAAAGAGTAACAACGGTCAGTAGTTTCTCTTATTTTGTCACATTTTCATATACTAAAAATATTCACAGATTATACAGGAAATATTTTTTTAAAGGTAATAGTCTCTCCTAACAACTAAAGAGGCCTGCTACATCACGCTGCTCGAGTGCGAATCGATGGAGAAATTAGTAATCAACTCTTTTCGGAAATTCTTATACCGCGTGAAAGCACGTGAATTACAATGTTCAACTTCTTTCTTATGATTACTACTACACTCAACCGTTTGAAGTGCTCTCCGAAGAACGAAACGGCACCTGAAGATCCTAATTTAGTTAATTACTTACGTTTGACACCAGTCAGGGCTGATAGCACTGTACTGTATTAGATGACCCACAACACACACCACAACGTATACAAATTATATGACATCTCAAACACTCATCAAAATCCAAGAAGAAACATTTATCTGTCGCAATAATATCTGCCCTGGCCAGGAACGGAACCTGAGATAAACTCGCTCGGTATGCACTACCAACTGACTTCGGTCTCATCAAACTATATATAATTATACTTGTAGTTATGTATATATAACATCAGACACGTCACGGCTGCGAAGCCAGCCATGAATATATTGTGGCGGATTGCAACCGAAATACACTGAAATCATTTGACAGTTATATTTTAGAGTCAGGTGTAGCTTAACAAGTATCTCAAACTGCCGCAACTCTCCTGTCCTTGTTGCATCGTCCGTTTATTAGAAGGCTGCAAGAGCAGTGGATTCAAACATTTCCCTTGTACATGAATACAACGATATTAGGTACTGGAATCAATTACTATGCAGGGTGTTTTATTACATGAGATATTGTGTTTGTTTATTCTACTTTCCAATACCTAGTAACCAAAACCAGAAGTTTTGTACAGTCTTTTTTAGGAGACCCTTGAATAATATCAGTTTCAGGTTTCTACATTCAGTGGCATAGACTGTGCGTTGATATATGTATAAATTAGTCGGTTAACTCCTTTATGTATTATAATTATGAAGAAATAGCAACGATAGATTGAAATTTTAATGTTTACATTATGGTTTATATAAATAGTATAATTTATTAATTAAAGAAGATGTTAGCTCGCCAGCCAAATGAAAAACCCTTAATACTGTTCCCGATATTCGTCTAGATTAATCTGGCTGGTAAGAGATTCTTAACTTGGGTTGACAGGTAATATCAGTTTTAGAAATACTTGACTTGGATTCGAACCCAGTCCTTCGGCATGTAAATGCGAGACCAGAGAAAAAATTATTATATATTTACCAAATATTCAAATTCTATCAGTAATTTTCAATTCGCTTCGCAAGTCCATGAGTAGATAAGTTATCTACGAAACGCCATGTGTAAGTCTCATTCTAATATTTAGAATTAACATTTCGTTGTTTGACTAAGAATACCAAATACCTAGTATCGAGTAGTACGTCAATTTGATTAAGTATTTTATCATGTATTTTGATGCTTACGAATGTCTCATGAAAGTTTGCCATCTCGATAAATACTGGCAATGCATCTGCAGTCGTATGGATGATAATAAAAAATATCATAGGCCAATGGATTGTGTGAACATTTTGAGGTTGGTAGTAAAACTCCTATATTAGTCTGTCAGCATCCGGTAGAGTAACTTCCCGTTTGCAGTTCCCATAGCACTTCCACTAGTGATAAGTTTCTCTACGACACAGGAGGTACTTAGTATGAAGAACGATGAGTAAACTCTCCTCCTCAATTAGAAAGAACGACCCTTGCCTTCAATGAACCGCTCATAGGTTAACGGTACAAAACAAGAATGACAGTTCGATTAGCTCTGCACTTTTCGTGTATCTTTGTTCTCTTATTTTATGATTAAAATATTTAAATCATAAAGACCGATGCCCTGAATTTACATAATATAGTTTGCACTTTCGGATTAGTTCTAGATAAAAATATACTCTACACTCTATCTAGCCGGCCTATATTCTGAACAAACACAAAAATCAGAAACTAGTTACATACACTTTTCGATTCATTCGACACAGCTCCATTTCTATTCTATTACGCCGGCGTGTATCCCAAACTAACACAGCGTAATCTATCCAAGGCCCTAAAACAGACAGTCTGGTTATAGTACACCGCGGCCGTGTGTGACCTTCAAGCGGCTCCGAGGCCGGTCGAAACAAGGCATATATAGAAAATAAGAAAAAAGAACATCGTACGTGCGTGAGCCGACCCGTGTTTGGTCCTCACCAATTTGTAGCTGAGCGGTGGCCCTAAAAATAAAAAACAGCCAACATACATTGTTTAATAGCTTTTGATCGCGCCTTGGTTTGATTAGGTAAGAAATACTTGTAAAGACTTCATAGTAAAATGCCCTCAGCCCAATAAATAATTTGCAGACTTAAATAACATCTGATATTTGTGTGTGTATAAATAAAATAAATGATCATATGAAATATGTACCTATATATGAACGTACTTAATAAACGAGAGCTTTATCATAAATGTAATGGACAAGATAGGTCCGTCAAATCTTAAATAACGCTATTATTCCTTTCAACAGTTCTTCGAAGGTTTACCAGCATAAAATTACAAATTACAGTATCCCTCGCCTCTCCGTAGAATCGTTTCTCTAACGTTGCATTTGAGGAGATAATAAAACCCTACAGATATTCATCATCCACACTGCCAGCAAGGCTGTAATTTTCGACAGAAACACCCGAAATAGACATCCCTATGCATTATTAGGCAGTACAATAACAATAATAACATTGATAAAACTTCAAATGTGACATATCTAAGTCCTTGTCGATACAACATCGATATGTCCATCAATATATTTAATTTGCGAGCACACTGCAGCGCTAACGATAGGGAACGTGAAATATAGCTTGACCGCCATATGTTTTTTTATGTTAATAGCCGACAAACGAGCAGACGAACCACCTGATGGTAAGTGGTCAGCGTCGTGTGTACATCACCAAGACCAAAGATATCATTGATGCGTTATCGGCCAAGAAATGAGAAGGTAAGAAAGAAATCACTGGCTCTCAAGCCCTCAGATACACGCCGAGTAGTTTGGCGGCTGACTCAAGCAGGAGGGTGGTAGCTAGCCCGGCAGGCTTCATAAAGATAATACCAGAATAATATTAGGTAATGACTTAATAATAATACTGATAATATAATCCCGCGAATAATATAATTACGCGAAGTCCTACCACCAAGCAGGCTGCCTTCAGTCGCCTCTTACGACATCCTGTTCAGCCACCATGGAATTGGGGGGAGTAGCCTAGGCCGCCCCAATACATTTTTAAAATTTTTGTCGGTCTGCTTTCTGTCTGTCATTCTCTCATGTAATCCTCGGAACGGTTTAACCGATTTTAATAGGGTTTCTTTCGTAGTGTCATATTCATATTCAGCATTTTTGTAGGTACATATATACAATCTAAAGGTCTGGAGTATCCGATGTGAAAACCTACAGAATCAGTCAAACTATTAGATATATTGAAGTTCGAAGCTCTGAAGTTCAATCAACCAATTATAGTATGATAATTATATTTAGCATTTTTGTAGGTATGTATATAAAAACTGAAGGTTACCTGATACCTGATGTGAAACCTCACGGGATCAGTCTAAACTATTAGAGGTATTGTAATCTCGTCATAGCTAAGCTTATTCGGTGTGATGAGCATTTTCTGCAATAACAAATCAAAACAAAACAAAAATATCGAATGTCCAAAATACCTTCATTCGCACGTTACTAGATCAACCAAACGCTGAGGCCGATCTCTAAATGGATAAAATGGGAAAACACTAAATTTATAAAATATCATAATACGAATGTCTCGAGCATAAGGAACTGGTAATAAGCATTATTTAATATCGATTAAGGAGGAGTTATCGATTTTGAATTAATATCATGATGTCAAGCTAATTCTCATTCATAGCTTATGGTTCTAAGTTAGTAAGCGAGGACGAGTTTCTAGTATTATATAAAATTTAAATAAAATTAATATTATTAAATCTCATTTACAACAATATAACTAATGACTACGACAAAGACTAATGTGTTTGACATTAACTCATTGAACTCATCTGCATTTTGTATTTTTTTATTAATCTAAATAATATATATCTTAGAGTGGATTTCATTTATAGGGGGATTTAAATTAATCATAATAAGCAATAAATGTTTTATTTAATTTCAACTAATATTTTCGTGATTTTCTATCGATAACACAAATGCTTGTCAATGGCAACTAAACAAAATAAAAAGATAATCGGTTGACAAACATAGAAAAAAAGGGCTTCAAAGTTTTTTCTTCACATGTTACTATAAAGATAAATAAAATAATATGTTTATAAACATGGATTTTACCACAAAATTTTACGAAATCCGGTTCAAATGAACCCAAACAGCAATGTATGTCGAAAGAGGAATGTAATATTGTCCATACAGAACTTTTACTAACCACAACTGGAGCCAACGCCAAGTTTTAATATCACTTTGGCAATTTGAGACAATGCAGTACTGGAGTGTTCCATTACAAGCATAGTTAAGGCGATTTCTTCGATGAGACACCTGGGATTATCTCGGTAGATCGCGTAAAAATAAGAAAGAAAGCATTTACAAAATCACAGTAAATATATAATATTATTAAAAGAAACGTTACAAAAATAAAAAATCAAATAATAATAATAATAATAATATGGCTGACAGAACAACGCCAAAAAAAAATAATAAAGAAAAAAAAAAATTTTGCGCTGCAGTATGTAAAAAGATAAAGAATGTTTATGTTGTCAAAAGACCAGCGCTGGTTTTCAGCGACGTTCCAATTTAGAATAGGATGGTCAGCATAAAAACATATTATTCACTTCACTTTTGGGTATTTTTGATATTTTTAAAAATCATCGTTGATGTGTGAAATTGTTTTACTGATCACAACATTTAATGCGAGTTCATAAGAAGAGTAGAAAAGTTCCAATGAGATATCATCCCGAATTGAATATTGATAAGTTTGTATATCGGTAATCGATCGGTAGTCTTCGCTGGTCTGTAAGGCTTTACGCCTGAATACTTTAATTATAAACAACAGATAATTACAGTATAAACAGGTAACGCTGCTTTTTTGATAATTCCTTCCTGCTTTAGTCTACGGAAGTCGGTGGTGGACCCTCACTTGTCGGCTCATTTGCCAACTAATCACTTAAAAATAGTTAGTGGCTCCAGTTCCATTAATAAGAAGGTCCTCGTATAGATATTACACTAACAAATAAAATTCTGAATACACGTTTGTCTTTGTGCATATAACCTCTGCACGATATCGATGGTTTGGAAAATAGATAAAAAAATACACGGCATTCTTGCACTTGCAAGTATGAACTTATAAAGTTACAGATAAAAGCTAGTGAGTGAGATATAAGGTTTTATTATTGCACTAGAGAACGCTATCGCCCGGAGTGTCTGGCGCCAAGAGTTGCGTGCGAACTGCTGTACGCACACTCGTCCAACAAGTACGCACACATAAAAAATTAAAAGAATCCTGCAAGAAACCACGTCGCTTTTACGTGGCGCTTTCGTAAACGGACAACTGACCGTTCCTTGAAGTGTAGACCCGATTTACTTTAATTAAACCGTAATTATGCGTTAAGTTACGCGGTGAAATAAATCGCTTAATAGGTTTACTTACGTTAACATAAAATCAAAGATTCAACATCAAAATTGAATAAAAATAACGCAAATAATTTTGCTCAATTTAACATGAGTCGATTTGCAATGAACAAATGATGTAGTTATTATCAGTAAAACGCGCTGTCTTGATCGTTTATCACGAGTATATGAGAGTCGATGCTACGATGAAGAGATCGCTTAAGTCTATTTGCATAAGCATGTGTATAAGTTTCAAGTTGATAGGTTTTCGAACAGTTAAATATTTACAATATTTTTGGATAATATTCAAAACAAAGAAATAAATAGATAAACGAGCACAATTAAAAAAATAGAATAGAAATTCAGTAAATAGTAATGAATAAAATTATTTTAAAATAATAGTAATGTTATAAAATAATCTAGCACACTTTTTTATAATATTAATGATTGAAAATAATAATAGGGCTCGGTCAGCTTTACACATTGTTTATTGTAAAAATGTTGTTGAAATATTTCTTCGTTTCGTTCAAAAATTACTAGATCTCTAACAATCACACCAATGATTACAAACACATATAAATATAGGTAGATAAGCTTCAAATATTTTACTTATGAACGCGCCGTAGCCTGACATATGAATACACAGATCTTATAATAAACGAGGTGGGAATAGCCAATAATAATGCGTTCAAATTTATGTTGGTCGTAAAGCCGTTATCGTACGTTACGCTGAGATGTTCACAAGTCTCCGAAAGGCTCCATTCGTATGGGTATTAAGTAAGTATCTATTTACTTGATGCGCTGCGGTGTTGCTAAGTTACTAAGATAGCTAGCAATTTTCTACAGTTCGGCTCAATGTCACGTTGTGTGTATGGCGTGTTCATTCATATGCACTAGGCTTAGTACTAACACGAAGAATGCCGTTTCAAACAACTAGTCATTACGGAACTGTAGGAAATATACTAGCAGAAAGATTTTGTAACTACTTTAGGTATTAAGTACAAAGCATCAGCTGTGTCAATGCCCGTAGGTAGGGTCTGTATTTTCCAATACCAATATGTTAACTAAAAAATCAAGATTCCAACGTGCATAGCAATCAATAAATAGTATAACTATATTTGTTCATATTTATTTATTTGCGTTGTTTTCTATGTATGACTTGAGTCATATAGCTTATAATCTTACTGTATTTTTATTTTTTTTGCAAACTCGAGAATTCATCTCGTAAAAGCGTTTGCGTAATATTTGTTTTTAGAATGTCTTGTATTCTTTACGGAATTATTTTTATAATTCTCCATTATTCTTTTATCTAATATTCAGCCTAATAGGTGTTCCATTACCTAATATTCAGCTTTGAATACAACCGTTTTTAATCTTTTTAATTTTTTTCATATTTAATTTCGTTAATGATTGAATTTATACTAATCCATTCTACGTAGATTGTGTCTCAAAACGCACTTTGAAACCTTTATATTTTCAGCTTAAGAATTCATTTAACGGAAGTTTTTCAATAGCTGGAATATTTCAATAATCTGGCAGTGAAAAAGTATGAGTACTGCCCCTAAACAACTGCTCTTTTAAATCCTAAATACACGCATAGCGATTAAAGATTAAGATTTATCTATTTTATTTTGGTATAATATAATTTATATATACCTAAACCTTCCGAAAGAAATTCTTTAAATAATGCTAAACATCAACTCTTATTTTTTTAAATAGTACGTATAGAAACATTTTCAGAACTAAATTGTACAGCTTATGGATTTAAATACCAGTTAGTATGTCTTTCGACGTTGAAACGTTTCTCCATCTCTGTACATATTTACTCAGAGCACTGGCTCGTGCAGTGGATAACTAAGACTGCACGCTTGCATCAAATGACTATGGAATTTCACTCGTACATGAGAAACAGAGATACGGCCTCCCGGCCCTGTTTTAGTATAAGATGCCTAATTGAAGGTGCGTAATGAGCCGCGTTCCCCGCGCAACCCATACAGGGACGCTTGCAACTTTAATATGTAACATAAAATGTATATGTATATTAAAACGACTGTTAAATATTCTTCTTTTTACAAGTGTCTTTAATTTTAATTCACAAAATATTTTCGTAAGCATAATTGGTTCGGAATATCGCTAGTTTAGTCATATTATAATTGTATTAAAGTATGATTACCTAAATCTGTTATGTAATTGTTTTTCTATTCTCTTCTTCTCTGTCTCTTTCTCGTTCATCTATATCTCTCAGGCAGACACATACACAAACTCACGCACTCGCAAAATAAATAATAATTTTTAATTTAACGTACTGGACGCGTATTTTCATAAGTTATCTGTATACTTCACTATAGCATTCCAAGAAAATAAGGTTTTCTGCTATTTACGAGCATATGTGTTACAAAATCGTTTTGATTCCTTAATAAACCTTTATTATTTTATCGTTGTATACAATTATACGATATGGTGTTTTCATATTAATTTCAAAGTTAAATTGTTGAAACAGTTAACTCTCTATAATTTTAAAAAGTAGTAGGCAGCGAAGTGTTCATCGAGAAATATGGAATGAAAGTATTTAGTTGGTTCTTGTAATGCGAGCGCGAGATGAATTGATAGTGGCAGCACGAAGTAAGATGAACACTGTGATGCCCCCCGCCACGAGTACCTCGGATTATATGTTGTAGGTATATTATATACTTGCAAGAAATCATAACTTACAACCTTTACAACAATACTAGAAAAAATACTGCCATAATAATATCAAAAATCGTTAGTGTGATTACAAATTGGGCACGTTTTCGTCTCTCAAATGATATGTGCTTATATGCGCAGATCCAAGTGTCTAATGACTTCGGCACATGACCTGAAAGTCGCGATTCCAAAAACGTCCTCATAAGTAAGTTTATATGTACGTGAATCGAGCCTAAGCGCAATTGTTACAGGCGATAAAAGAAACCTTTACGCGCTACGCGCCTGCATTAATACCTCCAATTTGTAACCGTTTTTACATACCTTTAACACTGCGCTCTCTATATATAATATTTTCTAACCTTCTTGGCGTGGGGTCCAAGTATAATACTTAACAATTAGGCCGGAATGAAACATGAATAACTGAGTGTATATCCTGTTACCCGAATCTTTATTTTTACCTCATTCCTTGAATTAACTTATATATAATGTATAATAAAAAGTAACGTAGGGTCACATGGCAACGAAACAAAGATATATAAATATAATTTAAGATGTACACAATAAGATAAAAGTAGAAAGTGAGAAAAAGATAACAGGAACTAGTTCTGTGCGTCGGTACTCGCCCTTCGTGAAGTTCTAAATAGGGCTTTATGTAATTGAATATAAAGTCGGAGATGCTCACTGAGTATACAACACGTACCCGTAGCAATGGCCCGTACGGCCATGAACTTCCTGTGCTTTATAGTACGTGTTGATTGTCCTAGTACAAATTATGGAACAACTAAATGAACTCGAACTGCAAATGTAACAAATTAAATTTGTGACATTATTGCTACCTAATATAAATAATTGGTTGTAGAAGTGTCTAATATCTGTCAATTATATTACTGGAAGAGCTACGAAGTTTGTGAACAAAATAAATCTCTTGTTAAATTGCTTGTCTGGAAGAAATGGCTATAAAAATAAGAACTAATTATGTCTATGTTAATGTTAAAATGTTAAAACAATACAGGTAAATTAATAAACGTCAGAATTATACTTGTTTCTATAGTTAGGTATAAAATGCTCACAACAGACTGATTTATTGGAATCTGAGTTTTTTTAAATCGAGTATTTGTTCATAAAATTGTGTTTTCCGCGTAACCGACATTTTTATCTGAAGGTAAATAAAATTCAGGTATCACTTAGCCTATGCAAATACGAAGGGCTTCGAGTACGAAAGTTAGACACACAGTTTGAGCGATATATTTTATAATTGAACTTTAAAATATTACTACATACTTTTAAAATACTCTTCATGGATATTGACGATGTATACATTTTTTGTTTCAGTAGATAATACGATTCGATGTACCTACAATGATCAAGATCTGTAATTTGTTATCCTAAATCAGCTGGATGCAGTTGAAAGGTATTCATTCATTTATTTATCATTCATTCAGTTATTCAGTAAGCAGTTCTTAAAAAATTGTAATTAATTTTCACAAATCAATAAATCAAACCGTCGATTAAGTTTGTGGATGTCTCAACAAAAGTCACTTAGTAACATGTCAAATTAAGTAATTAAACTTATCGAATGGAAACTATTGAAATCGAAACTTAATCCGAATACGAAAAGCATTAACAGTTTTGAAGCTATTCTGTCACTATGCAACCACCTTAATCCTCAAGCGTCGCCATCGAACGGTGAAAAAATATTTTATTCAATCTATTTTGTGTGTGTTCAGATAAAATTAATCGTACTTTACCGATGTTAAATAGATTATTCTGACTGTCGATCTCTGACCGTTGAGCAAACATTGCTTCCACCTTTTTGGAAATAGCCCATATTATTCTTACGGGAATATTGTAGAGATAAAGATTTCAAACAGCGCTCTTCGATTAAATATTTATCAGTTACTTAGAGCGAAAAATCGAAGTAGCTAGCAGATAAGCGGCTGGTACATGCAAAACTATCTGTTATGTTATTTTAACAAATTAACGTAGTAAAAACATAAAAACAAAAATAACTGCTGTTCATATCATACATAATGAAACAATAAATATTCGATATTTATTACTTCCAATAAATCAATGGGATTTAGGCAGAAAATATTTGCTAGCAAATATTGATGTAGAAATTTACACTTATCTAATATTTCCAAGCTATTTAATTGTAAATTAAGCTATTCATATATGTTAAAACGATTTAAATACAATAAAATCATGCGGTCATAAAATAGCAAGTAGGATCTACCTACTTGCTATTGACCGCATTGCTATGTAGAGAGTACAAGCACACGCTCTTTCTGGGAAAACATTAAGTAACATCGTTGTAATATTATAAAAATATCACAGACACATTGAGTTTTTTCCGAGAAAAGTGTAGTTACATAGAACGCTTACATTCAGAGTTACACAAGCATTATCCTCTGCCCTGTTTGGAAGTTCGTATGAAATTAATTATACAATTTTCACTTACATTTATGTATATATATAAATACGCAGTGGTTTGATTTGAAATCCAGAATATTTTTACATTTTCAATGTAATACGAAAACCATTGCTCTAAGACCTCTTACGTATTTTACATAATAAATTATTTTATGATGCTGCTGTCCGGCACTAGAAATTTCTTCCTGCATCTGTTCATCACTTTGATTATCTTACCATCTTCGTTATTTAAGTCAAACGTCGTCATTATTTTTGTTATCTCCTGTAATCTCCCATATTAAATTTACCGTATCCTATCTATTAAATATACATTTTCACACGGTTATAATTATAATTATTATTTCACCACAGGTTACCATATTATTTCATAATTATAATTCTATGATTCCCCATCCGAAGGTTATCTAGAAGAAAGAATTGGTAAGCACAAGGTCACTTGTTTCCCCCATAATGAATAACGTACTATGTGTGATTTCCTTCACGATATGGTGTTCGTCTAGTGGTTGAAATTCGACCTATGATCACCTGGCAAGCTTGTATTTCTTTAAGATGGGTGCTAGGGGCCTATTGAAATATTTTCTCAGTCATCACGATTTGTAATACTCACAACATGGTTATATTAAAATTGACGTACAATAGTGCTGTTGTTCTAAGCTGTAATCAGTATGTACTTCTGATTTTCCCTACTAATTTCAGAAGGAATGGGAAGTCTGTCAAATCTCTAATGGATGGTATCGTGGCGGATGATATGTGACGAGAGCCGCAAGATAAGATATAATTATGAATTCTGATAATGGTGATTATGGATTGGACATTAATTATATTGAAGGTATTTGCTAACATACGGCCTTATATCATTGATGAAAACCTGACTCTAAATACCTGAACGATATTCCCTACATACAACACACTCCGTATAAACACCAAAAACTACGTTCTAGGTACTTCTAACAAATCTGTTTAATATAACACAGTTCATGGCATTAGTAGGAGCTAGTTACGACTAGCCGTTACGTAAAACATTCCTTAGTAAGACACGCACGAAGTCTATTACATATAAATTGGCTAGGTAGATTACTGGAACTGGTTCTTGACGGCGGCGAGTCATGAATTCTATCGACAGCTCACACTCCGAACTCTTGGATACTTGGACTTGCGAGAATTTTGCCCTCAGCATTATGATCTGTTGTTTGATTTGTTCATGAGGAATGATTCTTGATGGTATTTATATAATTTTTGAAAACGGTCAGATCCGGTCATAATCCCAATCAAGATCCATGCCTGACTTAAGCCATAAAGATCTTAAAGGTTTACAAGTTTATGTGTCCAGAACTATTTAAGCCCAGCTTGCAGCTATAGCAAGGTATTTCAAGAAAGGAAAATCAAGAGACTACAGGTGCCTGGAGAATTTTCTACAAATTTAGCGACTGCTGTTGCTAGCAATGAAAAATGTTTAATTCAAATAAAATGCGAACAACATATATATTTTTTTTTTCTAAATTTTATAATTCGATATAGCCGGAGTAAACATAAAACAACATTAAAGCACGATATTTTAATATGTGTAGACTTGTAGTTATAATTATTAAGTTTCTCTAATTGCGCTTATTTACGAGTATACCGATTCCGTGCAGGTAAAATTTTGTAATTATCATTTGTTGAATTAGAATCTGAAGGAAATGTCATGTGTTTTTCTTCTAGTCTTCTTCAATAAGCCACTCGCTAATCTCGCACATATTTTCATGAATATTTGTTATACTGTTATATTTGTTACACGGCATAAACGTCGCCAATAAACCCATTTTATCCTCGGTTTTTATTCTCAAATAAATTCATCAAATAACAGTATTTATAAATAAATTTAGACAGCTTATGTTAATATGTTTTAAAATTATAACATATCCTAATTAATTGAAATTTTTATGAGACGAAATATTTATTGTGGCATAAATATTCATTTGAACAATTTCATGTCAATAAACTACAAGTAATTATTTTCGTTAGCAATTGCATGTAAATTCATTTTAAATTTAAACAAAAAATATTTGGGTCGGGGCAATTTGGCACGGATTTACTTTGAGAATATCATTCCGCAGCACGCAATTCGTCCATAGTTAATGTAGCTATCCGTGAAATTTTAATATAAAAGGTGTGAGATTTATCTCCCGTGCTTTATGAATACGCGCGACAAGTAACTGTGAGTTTTGGCTTATGATTGCCATAAGGCAAATGGAGTCTAACTTTCTTACATTCTAACATAGTCGAAACTTAAATGAGTTACTTTCAACATTCATATGCGATATGTGGCCCACCAAATTGATCTTTTTTATTTTGAACGAAAGTAAATCGACATACGACATTATTTCCGAATGATACTACCATCCATGAGTTGTAATAGCGACGTGACACCCGGTCTAATCTGCTACATCCATTTTAATAAAAAGTGTAATCATGTAGCAATGTTAATGTAAACATCACAGTTTTATCAATAGATCTATACCTACTAAGTTCATAAACAAATAAAACATGATGCCAGGGGATGGACATATATCTCTATACATACGAGTCTAATAAAATTCTAACTGATCGCTTTCTGTACATAAAGGATATATGAGAAAACCTTTATTAACGCAATATAATCCAAAACAATAGTTGTTGTTTTTTGTCCGTTTGTCTGTAAGTTAGCTCACGCTAATCTCAGAAACGGCTTAACCGATTTCTTTATGGTTTTCACTAATCTATTACTATATGCTATCATTGCAATCCGTCCATAAATAAAAAAGTTATCAACATATTTCTAATTCATAGAATGACAGACAGAAAATTCCAGCCCTAAAACAGTGTAGGTGCTAAAGCGAGGGTGGTTTACTATTACTAAATAAGAACATAAAATACATCTCTGGACGAAACATTTACTTGCGACATTAATACGTCGGCCGGGAGTTAACCAGGAACCCCTCGTTAGAGAGGCACTGTCATACCGACTGATACTCAATATCACTAAACAAACGATATTGGACCAACAAATAAATGAAATATAAAAGTAGGAACAATTCTTTTGGAATTTAGTCTAACATTTTATTTCTAACGTTAATTGTCATATTCTAAAATGCATTTTTAATATTAATCGTTCATCGCATATATAATGCAATGGGTTTTTTATGATATATGTTTTTGTTATCAGTTGATTACTTGGCTATCAGTGTCAACGACTTTGTGTAATCTTCAGTTATCAGTTTGTAGTTAACTCGTAGTACCCACATCGAGTTCAAATTGCTTTATTTTAGGTCATCCCGCTGTTGATATCATAGAAGCAAACATAGTAGGAATAGATAAAATTTAAGGCATATTTTTGGCTGTTTCATCTATTAAAGGATGATCGTTTTTCTACTTATTTTTTGTGTTTTGGCTGTGTTAGGGATGTGGTATAGTGAAATATAAAGATATGAGGGACATTAATGAGACGCACTGTAATGCATTTTTTTTAGTTATTTCAAAACATGTTAAAAAAATTTAACCGGTTACATTCAGAAGCTTACATCACGGCTTTAAAAATATATGTTCAGTTTATTGCATTATATCGACATAGTGTTAACAAGTTAGTTAATTTGTAAGCTCAATACAGGATCTATTTTCGCGTATGGATTTTTTTATTTCATAGAAATCTTTTATTAACTTTTATTGTGTACGGAATGAAAGTAACTTAGGATTTCGTTAGGATCACTTACTGAATCAAAACCTTAGCTTAAATACAATATAGGTTATAATAGATACTATGTAAAAGATTAGGCTTAAAATGAATTGCCAAACTTCTATCACCGAAAGTAAAAATAAATTTTTGGACAATAGTCGTAAGTGTAAGTGGGCAGAAATATTTTAATTAACGTAATCAAATGTCCATTAGTTTTATCAATATAGTATCTAGGACCTTACGTTTCGTGTCTTAAAAATATCTCATTAAAGAAAATCAAGTACTAGTTTAATTGAAACAAAACATGGTTAAAGTGAAATTCCGAGCTAAGGAACTAAAAAGATACATATTTACACAGAACACAACTAACTACAGACCAGATACTATCGTCTAACTGAGGGAACGCTTAGAGTTCCGAGAAACCATCCTGCGCCGGAGGCTGCGCCGGCGCCGGAGCGGGACAGAAAAAGCATAGCTCTACAAGAGAAAGAGACAGATAGTTAAGTGGATTGCCTTCACAATCCTACTCTCGTAACTTTATTTATACACTTCTCATTTAATTTTATATTTTAAAGGTTTTATGTAACCTCAACCAGATGATCAGAACATATGTAAAAGAAAATCTTTACTATAAGTTTATTTAAATAACCTAAGCTTACAAAAGCCATATTTATAACATATGATTAAGATAAATTATATAGATTACAATTTATTTTTTTATTTTTACTGTATCTTCTTAATTTTTACACCGTACGTAAATTAAAACTTTATAACTTGCTTTTAACAAGTATATTTTTAAAGACGTAGGTATAGACATACTGTTGGTATATTATTGTTATTTATAACCGACTTCAAGAAGGAATGCGGCTATTATTTGTATTATGTATGCTATTGTGTACAGGACTCCGGGATCTAAAACGTAATTTAACCGGAACCCTGAGCGCGTGCCCCGCTGGGTTCTGCTCGTGATGAGCCTCCGCTCATTCCCCACCTTCTGGTGTTTACGGCGGTACTCGGCCACGCATACCGTCGTCCTGCCCGAAGTCGCTGACTGGACTGTTCGAGGTCCAACCCTAGCCGCTCACAATCCCGGGTGTCCCCTTTTAGACGCCTATTACCACATGCAGGGGATACCGTAAAGCTATTGTGTGGTTTTTCATTGTCACATTATTTATTTTGAAGTGCTTATTAAAGAATGTATTGTATACGAAATTGTACGACTACATTTTTGTTTTATTTCTTATTATGACAAGAAATTTCTTATTTTGTTATAATAATCGATAAAGATAATAATAATTTAAAATAATCCGTTATCCTCGAATACTAACATTCGTAGTAAATTGGATACTCATACTCCAAGCAGTTGTATCATAGTTTACTAATCGTTATTATAAGATACGTTATAAGGCTTTGAATGTTTCTTATAATGACGTCAACGCACTTCCCACACTGCAGTAATTTAACAGTTTAGACATCACACATAGACACATTCACTTTAATCAGTAATTTCTGTGCCCACTGTAAAAAATATCTAATTAACAAGTCCGTGAAGTCCAAATTTCAATCGCCAAATTTCGTCAGTTTCCAATGCTGCGGCACGCGTCGATTCCGACATTGTATTGACGTGTAATTTTATTTTGAAAACGGTTCACCCTAAATTGTTATTGGAAATCATTCTGTAATGTTTGGTAATAAAGTTTAAAATGTATTAATAATAGAAATCTACAACTAGATACGAACATCGCCCAGTCAAGTCTCTGCAGCCTACATGATATTAGGCAACTGCATATTGACGCAATAAACTTTAAAAGCTAGAGAAGTCATCTTATTAGGTTGATACGTGGCTGCTTTTGATTTTGGTAGGGTTATATGGCATTGGCGGGCCGTAGGTGTATTTATTCAATATTTAAAGGCTTTTTGACTGCATGCGGGGGCGATGTCGCATCATAATGCAACAGTGTCAAAGCCTAGATCGATGGTCGAACTATTAGTCGTATCCGTCCATTATATTGCCAAACACGATGTAATGAATAAAGCTAATATATTATTTACAACTAACACAATGATTGCTTCCAGATCGCTTAGTTTAGGTACTTATTGAAGATTTACTTTTTAAAGCAAATCGATTGATGGTATTAGAAATTTTCAATTTTAATTTATTTATTCTTTAGTATAAAATGAAACATGTCATAAAAGATAGACTTAATGCTAAACCATTATCTACCAGTCAACTTTTTCACGTTTTGACGAATATATTCAAAATCAACATGAACTTTACACCTGTCTGATTGTCATTGATATGGAAATAGTAAACGTAAACGCAGTTCACTTGGTGTTAAGTGACTGCGACTCTGTTTGAAGTCGGTTATAGGTGTTTCTATTTATTTATTTATTATCACTCTGAAAAAGGTAACAGTATTATTAACAAAACGTAAAGATAACTACTAAAGTTATATTATGCAATGTCCTATTTATGTAAAGAAGAAAGTGTATGTATACTTTAGCATTAAATATACTGTAATTATACATAGATAATAAGAATTACATTTAGATTTACCACTGGGTGAAACAACCTTCAATCTATACTAATATTATAAAGAGAAACTGAGAATTTTGTGAGTGTTTATAATTTATTTATAATAATGTGTATAATTTTCCGGCATAAAGTACATATATGTTAAATTATCTACACTAACATTATAAAGAAAGTACGAATTTTGTGACATTGTGTACATGTGGAAAGTAGTATTCGGAGCCACGGCACCTATCTGAAAAATTATTTTACTATTCAAAAGGTAAATTAGTCCGGATGGACTATCGTGTAAATATAATACATTTTTAATCCGAGTGTAGTTGGAGAGGGCCGCCAGTTATGTAAATAAAAATATCACTACTCAAAAAGCCTAAAATAAATATAACATCCATTATTAAAAAATAAAAAATACATTGTACGTTACTTATAAAATGTCTGTTACGATTAAATCTTTTTAATCTGAATATATTTACTACTACTCGTATCTACCTTCGATAAATTGGAGAAAATACAACTTTATTATTTTTAAACATATAAATTGGATCAACATGTCTTATAACAACTTTCCCATTTTTACTCGATAAGGTGAGGCTTAAGGAAACAGTTGAGAGTTATTAACTTATCTGTCATTTTTCTACCTTGGAAAAATATAGAAATAAATAAAAAATCTTTCTCGTTAAGCCGATTCAGATATTATTATTATACTGCTAGTTTCTAATCGACGAAATTGAGTAGGGATTGATTGACCTACGGCCATTTAACGGCACGCGCAGCAACCCACGTCAAACTTTCTTTGGTAAATTTAATCTGGGGCATCGGTCGGACAAAAACCTGAATTATAAAATAACTTATCTAAATTGTAAGCATTAGCGATTTGGACCTTTTCGTTTTTTTTTTGTATAAGTGACATTTCAATCAGTACTTCGTGCTATTGTTAACTTACTTTGCTGCAATTTTTTAGTTCCATCTTTTATATTTAGGAAACAGGCTCATCATTTATGCCACTCGCATAAGATACATTATTATTGTTTTCGATAATATAATATTTTAACTAAGAACCTAATATATGTAATGTTCTTAGCATAATTTTTTTTTTGCTTTTTATAGATTTTCCGCACACGTCTCTGCCGTGATCATAATCACCCAGGCGCATCAAAAGTGTGCCTATATACTTACTGCATTAATATATAATTTCTCGATCATAATAATATTCTTCGAGTTCTTACAGCCTAGGAGCAGTAGGTACATTTGAGGCGCTGATATCTAAATACCGAAATAAATTGCCCACTAGATAAAACAAACTTTTAACTATCACTAAACCAAAACTAGAAAACTGTAAAATAGTCCTTAAAATCACTGGCTGGTGAGTTTTGAGTACGTTTTTTGTCGTTGTTTTTAAAGAAACTTAGCAACAACACTTTCCTTAGCACTGATGTTAAAATATGGAAAGTAATTATCGACATTACCAGGCACTGGCTTGATGTGTTATTGCCATAACAACAAACAACAAAAGCAAAACCCGTCTGTCTACCCCGCCTTGACCTACAAAGGGTTTATTTGCATACGAATTTTATAATCGTGTAGCTCTCAATTCCTTTCAATAAATATTATCACAATTTTTTAAACGTATACATTCACAATTAATATTGTATTCTACAAATTCATCGTAATATATTGCATTCTCTACCAGCCATACGAAGGTGCCAGAGAAATAATGTATGCATACGAAAATACCAACACACTTTATTTATTTGAGGTTGGATCGGCATAATACATCTGGAGGTTGTGCAAAAGTAAATCGGTTGCGAAGGTAAATGGGCAAGGAAAGGCCATGCAAAACCTTAAACAGCAGATACAAGAATCCAACATTCCTGCGAAGTTTATAGGGAATCATTTGAAATCCTAGGGGAATTCGACGGAAGTTTTTGAGTCCGAAGATAAAGCGAATAGCCAAGTTTTACAATAGCTTATGTTTATTTAGAAGCTCCTTAGTGACAAGCCATAACCAGGCATCAGCACAGATTGGATTAATGTGTGGGCTAAACTTGAGATAGAAAAGGTAGAATGAATGGCAGGAGGAAATGAGGCACAGGCACAGGGAATGGTTTAGCTGTTAATTGTCCATATGTGCCAACTCTATTCGGAGAAGACACCGTCATGAAATCGAAAAAAGTAGGTTTATAGTTAGGGAAATTGTACGTAGCAGATAACGGTAGAATTTAAACATTAAAAGGAGACCGCAGATGCAATAGTTTAATAGAGCGACAAATAATTTTAGTAACAAGGTGTTGAAGTTTCCCATCAGGATTATAATTATGTTCATAAATAGAACTGAAAACTTTAAAGAGCTTCTCAAGTGTCTCAAAGTAATCTCCATTCATATTGGAGTTATAAAATACTGCCAAAAGCATTCGTGTGTAATTGAGGAATACTTCTAAAAATAAAAATTCCACAGTTTTGAAGTCTGCAAGGAAACAAGACTATAGATGGATGGATATATGGATGAATACTGGATGTTTTCACTGTTGACATCGGGCAATTTCATTTGACTGCTTATTAATTTAAGGACCGCATCATACAGCTTCTCGTTCTGTTTTAGAAAAAAAACATGGATTAAAAGGACTTCTCATCTCACATAGTTTGAATTCTTGTCAACACTCAATGCACGCAGCTTCAAGTGCGCCTTTCTGAGTAAGTCCGTGTGTTTAAGCACACAACTGCAAGGTCTCTTTTAAACACTAAAAAAAGAATTATCAATATCGAATCATAGACAAATGAGTTATGGTTAAAAAAATACACATATAAAATATATATGAAAAAATACACACGAAAATAGAACCTCCTCCTCTTTTGAAGTCTTGTAAAAATACTTAAATCTAAGTACATATACATGGTTTCTGAAAAACCTGATCCTGAATTATGGCAACCTAATGCTCCAAAGTAATATATTAAAATCTATTGACAACACGTATAGGGTATTTTCATTACGAGTTCCACGTCTGAATTGCTGATCTGAAAACCGAATACCTTATGTAAATAAAAAATATGCCAAAAACACATTTTCCGACAAAAATTTCGTTTGTCTAGTGTTTTTCCAACGAACGAAATTATCATATGCTTTCAAATTTTTTTTCACGGGATTTTGTAGGTAAAAGACTTTGTATTAAATTTTTAGTGTCCGATACAGTGGCTTCTGGCGTTTATATTGTTACGAAGCTTCTCGAAGAACAGCCGATAAGAGAAAGTCGGCATGTTTACATGTTCCTGGAAGGGTGGCCGACCTTCACATTGAAAAACAACTTAGGCAAAAGGGGCGAGATTGGCATGGATGAGGGCCGAAATGGGGTTGTTTACCTGACCCACCATTGTTATGTTAATTTCCGGGAATTCTTGTTGTTGTTGTTTACTTCAACGAAGGGCGTGGAAGGATCTGGAAGCCCGGAAATCGATATAAATAGCGGGCAGGGTCGGTTTACAAGGCATTCGGTTTTCGAATACGAAACGAAGAGTTCTCTCCCTACGAAGCGAATACCTGCGATCTACGAGTGTAACTGTGATTTTGAAGTGTGTGTGAAGAAAAATAAAGTCTCTACGGAACCATTGTGGCATTTTACGAGCCTACGGATCCTGAGACATAACAATATTATACTTTCATGCTCACTACCTGATACATTCATTTTTTATAGATCGAAGTTAAATTTGAATTACGGCCAATTAGGGCCTTTATTAACGCAATAGAACCCAAAATACAGTTATTAGAATTTTTGTATGTTTGTCAATGCGTTTGTATGCGCTAATCTCAGAAACGGCTTAACCGATTTCGTTTTGGTTTTCATTAATGTATTGCAGTAAGTATCACTTAACATTTAAAGTTCATTTCATCTCAATCCGTCCATAAATAAGAAAGTTATAAATTAATTTAAAATATTGTAGGTATTACTTCATAGCTTATGGCGTGAAAATTCATGCAGTATTTTGTGAGAATATCATTTTCAGACAGACAAATCAGTCAACTTTCGCTGTATACCTCACAGTTATTTTTAATTTGTTAAACTTAAGTTATTATTCTTAATGCATGAATTACACAATCTAGTTTTCACTCTGTGAAGCGAAGGTTACATTTGTAATACCACCTACATTCGGTTTCAGATAACTAATAATATTTCAAATAGTAGGTATCTACTTGTAATGCCGTTTGTAATCGAGCGCAAACACTTTTTCATTGCTCCCACATATACTACTAACGTTATTTGAGTTTGTTACACAACAGATACCTTGTTGGGTATCCTTGAAGATATCTTTCAGGTACAACCTTGGATAGCTAAGGTAACTATTGATTAAGCTGTGCGTATGTATATGGGACACGGGAAACGGCGGTCGCTATGTACATATTAGAGGCAATATTAAGGCATATTATATACATACACATCTTAACGCGTTAAACAAAACAAGTAAGTATATTATAAAATAAATTGCTGTTAAAAAACTACACACTGACGGGATTTACACCTAATTTGGGAAACTATTTAATAATAAAGATACATTATTATTCTTAATTTTATCACAAAAAATATGCGTAAATAAACATTTTTAATGTTAGGAGCTTATATCGAAAAGTAGAAGTAATTTACACATCTACGTCTTAACTCATAATTTTGCGACCAAACCCCACCCACGTTTTGATTGACTCTATGTAATCTTCTTGAACATTCGATACCTTTTACCATGTTACTTTATATAATGTCTTTATACAACGCTTGTACAGTGAATATTCCCCTAAACGGACCTCAAAACCAAAACAGAGTTTTGTCTCTTCTGCGAATCGATAATGTTTTAATGCAAAGTTGCACCTCGGCGTTGATAAAAGCTGTAGTTAGTACCTTGTAAAAAAGTCAAAGCGACGCGAGTATTAGAGTAATGTGTCCATTTAGGACCTAGCTAGACTATACTCATAAGAAAATATTCAATCAAACATTGAATGTATTTTTTTTTCAGTATGAAGTGCATATAATAATATATTATTTAAATTTATTTTCGCTTTTTAGTACAATTTTGTAGTTTCTCTTTTTGAATTCTATTTAACTTTTTTCAAAAAGCTTGTTTGTTCTATAAGTTATTTATTCATATTTGGGTAATTGATTTTTCTCTGACATCGTTTTTTTTAAGATCATGAAAGTGTTGTTGTTTTCGAATATGAGTTTCGACGTGACAGCGCCACTACAGCTACACATTGAAAAATCAACAATCGTTCTAATATTAGTGCATTTTTCGTTAAAAAATCCGCTCTCGAAATTCGGTTTAAAGAATGAGAGCTATTGACGTCCAACAAACGAGTCGAGTACTGGCTCCGACTGATTTTTACTTTTTCGGACTCTAGGCAATACCTTTAACACCTTGCAATAAAAGCAGTCAAATAGCCTATAAAGCATTCATTAATTCTCGTTCTCACAACTTTGGGGTGTAAGACACTCCATCAACCCTTGAGCTCAAGACAATCTCCCTTGGTTATGGTGCACCCTGCTGAACAATAGACGAGGCTATAGCGAACGGTTCCACCAGTTGGAGGTCGCATGACTCTGTATCAACCAGTTTAATCCGTACGGTTCTTGCATGATAGTAGGGTATTTTTCACGGCTCACTGGCGAGCTTCCTTTTCGGTCCACCACGTGTCGGTGATGCCTTTGGTGTTACTGATATTCATGGGTGACGGTGACCACTCACTATCAAGTGGATTGTGTGACCGTTTCTCGACTAGTTAACAAAAAAAATATCATTTTAACAAAATAATTAATTATTTTTCCCATTATAGGGCTATTGATATAACAGTGGTGTTTAAAATTGATAAAAGTATTGTTATTTCTAAAAAAATGCTTTCCCATATCGAAAGCCTCCATTGGTATTGTCATTATGAAGCATAATATTTAGTGAATATTATATAACGAAATTTATTATTAGTATAATATAGTTATAGATGAATTATTCGTTCTACTTTCTGCGGTTCCACAATAATAGTAGCTTCTATCAAAAGTGAAACCTGGCAATTTTTGTATATCATCAATACAACCCATTAATGTCCCAGTGTTAGGCTCGGGTATTCTTTCACATTGAGAGGGGATAAGGCTGCAGGCCGTCATGTCGGCCATATGCGAATTGACAAACTACCACCAAACCGAATTGACAAACCACACCTTTAAAAACATGAAGAACTTTCATATATATAGGTTTCCTCACGATGTTGTCCTTGACCTAACCAAGTGATAATTAATTTGTAATATACATTTGGGAAAATTTGAGGTACATGAAAGATACTTTGTACTTGAATCTACCGTATGGTTACAACACGGCTCAAATAACTAACTAAAACATTGTCTATTTGTCTCTACCGTCTAACTGCCCACTATTTGTGAAATATGTTCATATTATATTAGATAACATTTACTTACACAGAATTTTTGACATAAAAAACTGTTGTATAAATGGTCTAAGTAATATAAATTGCATATTATTTACTGTGTATGCATGTCGGGATTCTCAAAGAGGGAAAAAAATAAAGTTCAACCTTTAAGCAAAAACAAAGATGGATGTTTCAACATTATTATTACATTTTCGTTTCTTTTATATTTATTATAATTAGGTTATTTAGGTAGGTAGATGCGGAAACGAAACCCGTTGTCGAAAATGTATGTATAAATATGTATCTTACACGCATTAGTTTTATTAGTTACACGCATAATAATTTTAAAGAAGTAAATGAGAAAACAATATTTCACTTTTACAATGTGTTACATACCTGTATCTACTTACATTGAGACCGTTATTTGCTTAACCACGAGAAATCCTTTACAAAACGTGTCTTACAGAGTAGCCGAAAGTGTAAAACACGGTGTAAAGCTCGCCTTCGAGCAATGAATTACGGGGAATTTTAACGACCAGTCAGACAAGTTTTTAAAGTTTTTAACTTAAAGGCCTAAATGAGCTCTCCGCTGCAACGGCATCAAATTCAAATGTCGTTTGTTAATAGATGTTTATATTGACTTTACCTTAATCTATTGGATCATCACCAAGCAACTGCAATCCTTTATGTATGAATCCAGTTTTCCTTGTATTATTAGTATTCTTATTCACTTAATCAATGTCCGTGTCTCAGCCGTTACAAGAAACGATATAACGATATAAGTATTGAAATATTCATTTAAAAGTCTGCTGATATGTCTCAAACGGGCAAATCTTCGAATATTCTGGAAATATACATTAATACAAAATTAAAATAAGCAGGCAGTTTACTCAATGATAAGTGATTATAACTTGGAGTCGTAAGTAGCGACCGTTATGCAGAGTTACAATCCTATTTAAGATCGCTAACAGATATATTGCTGTTGCGGAAGACTCAGATGGAACGCCTCGGGTGTATGTCATATTTTTACTTTAGTTCAAGGCTGCATCTGAAACATGTATGAAACCGAACACAACAGAATTGGCAGGTGTGGTGTAGGTAGATTCAGCCTAGCCGACCGGCAAAAAAATTCTATCTACTAATAAATTCAGTTAGTAAATAAAAAGTATTTTAAATATCCCTAGTAACCTAACCTCACTTCATACTAGTTATGAAACTAAATTTTCTTCATTAGAATTTTTATTTATTGGTAAAATCCAATGGAACGTGTGTCATAAAAGGATTAAAAATCAGTGCTGTGATTTCTGTAACTTTCATTATATATTGTGTAATGGTTAGAAAAGAAAATAAAAACAGTAAATTAGGATTAATAAATAATGTAAAATATTTTTTTTAAATCCCGCTATATACATGTACTTGTTTCAGTTTTTTCCCATAATTTATGTCTCTTCTGAATTATTTTATTGATTGAACTCCGGATTAAGCTGTGTGGTATAGAAACCAGCGACTTCCAATAATATTCCATTATACTTCATAGCTTGACCCAATTTTCAGCAAGATGCACTACGAACCTGGAAGTTACTATGGGCGGAGACTCTTACCCCGGTTCACACCCAAAGTTCCAAAAACAAAATTCATGTTTGTATATTTTCTTTCTCGAGACTACGAGTTTGAGACTTAAGGATTCGAAAAGTACACTGTCAATTATACTCGATATTTAAACAAACAAATTAATATTTAAATACGTTCATCCAGTTAGTAATAAATAATAGTGTAATATACTCGTATAATCTATACTAAACATGAAGCAGTAATGTGTATAATCTGTACCATGAATATTTTTTTGGAAATGTTAATGTAAGTAGACTTTTTAACGAATTAGGCCGAAAACGTTTTTTATTTTTGTCTACCTGTACACGTATGAATATAACACCAAAGCCAATGAACAGATGAAACTTGTTTTTTACATAAATTAATGCTTGACAACAATCCCACCTGATGGTAAGTATTGATGTAGTTAAGATATTTTGCGCATAAACTAATAAAAGGTTATTCACTCTCCTCTTGAAGATTCCCACTTATGTAATCGGGAACACCGACGCCGGGGAAACTATTCTTGTTCTTTGCAGTGCGCATGACGAAAGACGATGCAAACCACTTCGTCGGACCTGAGCTTTGTAGAGCTAACAGCTGTTTCGGTGTGAAATACCGTCACATCTTCGCAAGGACCCCAAGTTTCCATGCAGCCACTTTAGCTTTGGACTCAATGAACCAATCAAACTTAAGGTTAGAAGAAACTTCAACTCCCAAAAATTTAAGACGGTCACAGCATTCCAAGGATACATTCTGAAAAGTAGAAGCCAAGGTGAAGGAGCTCCTCTTGACGGAGAACAAACACGTCTGTGATTTTATGGCGTTGATTCTTACTAGGTTGGTATCGCCCCATTCAGACACTGTCCGAAGTGTGAGATTCATATGTTCCACGATGGTTTCTCTTTCAGACGGATTTTCGTCCTTATTGGACCAAACCCTTGGCAAGTATCTCTCCACTAATATGATGTGATCTGCATTCCCATAAATACAGGGCTTGAGCAGATCATTAATGTGTAGCTGCAATAGAGTGGCAGACAGTACGGACCAATGAGGAAATCCCGCTTTTGTTGCCTTCGCTTGGAATGAACAACCATGAAAGTCTTTTATCCAGCCGATAAGGCTATTATATATCGGTATATTTGGAATTTATACTTATCGGTCTAGAATATTTGATTTTTTCAAACCGAAGCAAGGACGCTTTACTTGTGACTTTGTGTGTGTGGGCCCGTGAGAATGACACATTACCTAACAGCTCTAATTGACACCCACTATTAGTGTATTGGTGATCTAGCAGTCATCAATGAATTTACTCGCAAGGATATTTCTAGTTTCAATCTTATTTCTTTGTAACAACCTTTTCCTTACAAACATTTTAAATTCTTTTTATTTTCGTCGACAATTACATATTATTCAAATTAATAAACTAAGTCTACTTCTCAGTTGACACAAATCCTATCATTAAATATTACGTTCTTAAAAAAAATTTTTCTGCACTGCAAAAAAATAATTTTGAAAGTACACGTACTTAAACTTATATTGAGTTAATCATACTTTATAAGTCATGTATTTATTTTTCCAATATAAGAGAACCTAGGAAAAAGAGGAGCAATTTATTCTCAAAATAAAAAAATATTTTGAAGGTCTGAAACAGAACTTTTAGAGTCTTCAAGTTTAAAAAGTTCTTGCATGACAGGCTGTGACCAATTAATATGAGTCTCTTCAGCTTGTTTGTCGGCTAAGGCTTAAAAAATCTTATAAATGTCAAATCAAAACCAACAGCTAATATTTATCAGAAAATATTTGTGGCATAACGTGGAAACATCTTTTTTAATTATGTTTTTCTTTAAATAATTAGTGTTTGTTAGGTGAAGAAAACCATTGTCAGGATATTTCATTTATTTTTTTTGTGGCACAGATGGAGTAGAAAGTGATAACTTTCCATCACTTGGCCATTTTGATGGTTTTTAGCATAAAATATCAAGAAATATATTAAAGATACTCAGTACAAATAGGTCAAAGCACAGCTTTATTCACAACCCGTAATTCTCCTGTCACAGCGGTAAAAAGTTAAGCCATTAATCCACCACACTAGCTAAATGCTTCTTGGTGTAGTCGATCCACATATTTAAAAATATTATGGAAAAGTTTAAGATATCCATCTTTCATTATTTTATTATCTTTAATCTTTCATCATTACACTTTAATTAGAAACACACAGATTACTTCAAAAAATCATAGATTAGCTCAACATTCGAGTCAGATTCATGTTTTAAAACTAAACAATACACATAATTTATTAATAATTCTTACTAGTTTGCACGATACTTTTTTCAAGTTTATCCAACCACTTGACTAATATATCAATAAAACAGCCATGGAGTGCTCTTTCTTTAAACTATATAAAGATAGGTATTTAAATTTCAAACATTTCGGTCATATCAAAGATATACTTTTGTAAATAAAAAATGACAACAATTTTAACTCTTTATATTAATAGATATAATTAATAGCTTAAATATAATGTATTTAAGATAACTAAAACTTTTTTATCTACAATTTACAGGGCACAATGCACGTGGAAGTAATGAACGTAAAGACATATGGTACCGATGCGGAAATGTAAATCTCTCATTGCTCGCAATATATAAATACTTAAAATGCTCCATAAGTACTTATTACATTCCTTTATAGAACGGTAGGCAGTAGTGAAGTTTGCATAAGCCTCTAGGCTCTGAAAGGCTCTAATGATCAATTCCCGACTTTTTGAGTGAAGTGATTACAAACAAAACGCTCATGACTGTTCCTTTAGATAAACTTTAAGAGCGTCGAGATGTTACTAGTATGGCCACGTTGCATGCGTACATCTAAGACATCCTAATCTGCGTTTACGACCTACTTACATATTTTGTTTTTCTAAGACGGTCTCATTACTGGATAACGTTAAAATTTAGATCTCAAACTAATTTTACGAGTATATGTTAATTCAATCATTTAAAGGCACATTAGGTGACATTACGTATTAGTCTGTGTTTGAATAGCAATTGACTTTGACATTACAATTTCGTAGTTATAAATAACTAAAGGGAAAACTTCATGTTTTGTTCACAATTACAATTTTTTTTATCCTGGCGACGTGTAGTTTAACCATATGGCAGCCACAACGCAATCGCGATTGTCGTTGTCATATGATGTGGATACGTGTGAAACTAAGACCATTCATACACGATAATTACGGCAAAATTAATATCTTTATGTGTTTATTATATAACCTCCCGCAAAGAATAAGAAAACAATTGTAGGTCGTGTCGTGTGTGACAAGTTTAGTCCCAATCATCCTTTAAAACATTGTCACTATATAGACAGGACAGTAAAAAATGTCGAGTCCGTTCAGTTCATTTATAACGTTCTTTCGCTCTCCGATTTCACGGCCAGCCCGTACACGTACAGGCAACCGTACCTCGTTCTACAAAACGCTAAGGTGTGTATAGATGAACAACTTTTTTGCCGATTACATGTTCGCACGCCTGCAAAGCCTTTATAATTTTTAAGTTTTTCATGACTGTGTGTGTGTGTTTTTGTATATTAAAATTTAATGTTTCATTATCAGTCAGCGATTTCGTTCGTGTGTATAATATTTGGTATATATTATTATAGTTCAATCAGCAATTAGTCAATCAATCAGTTCTCAAGCCCCGATTTTTTAATTATAACCTAATTTTATGCCTTCTGTGTTGGTGACGGTGTGTATGTCGGTATATACTATTATTTATCATAAATGGATGTTTTCCTTTGTGGGAGGGAGGTACATTCTATGGATGAATAGAAATATATACCATGATATATTGTGTTTGCGGATTGTTTCAAAATAAATTAATACTAATTTAATAACAATTAATTTCTAAGTAACACATGATACTATCAAAGATTCATTTTGTTCAAATATAGAGCTGTCATATTTTACTCCCGTATACTCGCACCTAATGGAGTTATTGAATGACTTGAAAGATTCAGGGACTTGCCTTGTCGGGGGGATTATCTTTAGGTTTCCAAATAAGCCAAGAGGCATATAAACCCAAATATATTAAAACAAAATAAATGATTTTATGCTTCTACATCAAATGAATTACGTGCAGGGACCAAACGTGGGTGAACTAATCTGTGATACGATAAGTAAACAACATTAGGTATACGAGTTATTTTAAAACATTCATACTCACTTCCTATGTATGCTATGAAGTTATGACAAAATGTTGTTTTTTGTTAGGTTTTTAAAAATTTTTTTTTTGTTACATAAAGTAACTTAATACTTGACAACAATCCCATCTGATAGTAAGTGGTGATGAAGTCCAAAACGTTGAATGCACTAACAAATAATAATATAACCCTATTAAATGAAATGTAAACAGTGATAACGCACAAATTACAATTTTGTTTTTCTTTTTTTTTTATATAAAGTCCATAACTGTGCGTAATATTTTTTAACATTAGCTTTTCGAATAAGAAATGAATCCTACATTGATCTAAATTTTATAGTGCGATATACCACTTGGTTGGGATATTATGTTGACTACAAGATCGTTTACAACCTGTTTACAAAATGAAGTTTCCTTTTTTTAATGTTAAAAACGATATCGCTTTTTAGAAGTGCCCTCTGACAATTTTAAAAGGCCCGTCGAATGAGGTCGTGATTCTTTTCTTTTTTTATCTTTGTTAGGGACATCGCCGAGTAGCCTTTTTGTTAATGGACCATGTACAATTATTAATAATTACCATGTATTTGTGAGATACGTAAATGTTCGTGAGGTTTCGAATCGCCACTAAACAATTCTCATGAATTATTTATTTTGTTTTGTTGGGTACGTTTAGACGTTTAGGTGGATATTGAGGACACCGCTTTACCGCCGGCAATAAAACCAGGATGAATGGCGAGTTAAACAAATTATTCTAAATGTTAATCAGCCGTGGGCGCCAAACATCAGTTATTTCAAACATCATTTGTCTGCACAGCACGCATTTACCACTCTTGATACCTAACCTTCTTCAATTATCACACCATATTATCCACAGAATACATAATCAGCACCACATATTACTATTATATTATATTACTCGATTAACATAATCGACTAATTAGACAATTAAACAATGTCCAGAAATGTTATTTTTATCTATTAAAAATAAAGTACTTTAAAATTCATTTGCGCACTTAAAACTTTTTGGGATGATACTCTTAACTGAATTTACAATAATTAACGATGATATTTTCTTTATTTACAATTTAAAAAAATACTTTATTCTTTTTAGTAGCTGCTTTTCTTTTTGATACAATACAAATATATGAGCAGTGACCCAAAACCTCTGTTAATATTGAAATAAATCACCATTATTTTTCTGTGGCCCTTGCCGTTTGCCCTGTATTGTTTTCAGATATTTACATATGTCAATGATCTCTATCTACTGTTTGGTAATATGCAGACACGAACAAGGTAAAGTGTATGTAAAGTAAATTGTAGTCATAAAACGAATTAGTTATTACCTTTAGAGTTGTAGTTAATAATATAAAATTTATTAATGTATATAAAAGTTTATCACTGATTTGTACTTGTAATATATATGTACTAATCAATAATAATCTAATACTACTAATAATAATAAAACTAATCGATAATCATTTTGCGTTAAATATCAAGCAGGAAGTTTGGTCTCACTAACTTGATAATTTTTAATCCTACTATTTCTTCCATCCAATGATCTGACATATAATTACTTTTATTCGTTAGCATAAATATATTTAGCAAAATGAAAAGTAACACGACCTTATCTCTCTTAACTCTTCTGTACATATAAATACTTTTTTTCAGTGCATCTCGAGCTGAGGATTAAATATATGGCGACATTACAAGACGATTTCCAAAAAAGTGCCACGTCTATTCATTGATTCATGTTACATTTTGACATATTTATTTTGACAGACACGTTTTGTATTTAAATAACTCGAGATACAACAAACTTGTCGCATTTATATTCGGTGTTAAGAGTCAGTACCGCAGATTTTGGATAATTGGCGTATTGCGTGTTTGAAACAAGCTAAAAGCAAATTTTACGCAGTATTTTAAGATCGACGTGATCGGCATTTTTGATATGTGTTAATATTCAAATGAAATCGGCTTGAGAAGCTAATTTCCATGAATTCCATCGTTGCTTAGGAGTTTACGAAAACGACGAATATTATACTCGACATAAATTAGTACTAAATATATCTTATTATGAAACGTAAATAGACAAGTAGATAAATTCTAATATATATCGTTACAATATATCGTTTACAAATGCATAAAAAATTTTAAATTGATTAATAGATAATTTACCATATGTCATACATATATATGTATATATGTAAACCATACACATAATCCACGAAATATACATTATAATCTTTCGTCAGCATCTTAACGGTCGACGATAATTAGTTTTCGGCTCTCCCGCGGTCACGAGCCCGACATTGCAAAGTGACGTACTGCCAACTCATCTACGGCTTATCGGTACAAAACTACAGGTGTTTTTGTAAAGAATTTCTATACAAAACCATTAGCGAGGCCGCGGCTTAAAAACTAAATTCGAATGTTCGGGTTCCGTTATCATGAATACTTTAACTTTGCTCTTGATGGGTAGCAGATATCATGACTTTGTAAGTTTTAATTCTCTTCGTTCGACTGTCTAAAACTATAAAAGTATATTCTATTATTAGGTACCTGTTTAAGGATGATTTAGCTTAGATTAATCCGACGTCTACAGCGACACGAACTGCATTTACCACTTGCATTTTATCTGTTTCTGTTTGAAACGGTGTCAGATGCCAAAGCTTCACTAGCGGAATCCTATCATATTCCTGATACTTGCCACCATAACATTGCAATGTATCGCATCGTTCACTAGCTAACAGAGGAAAACTTGTTAAAGACGCCAGTAGCCCATATTTTCCGTACTGTTCAATTTCATGTTGAAGTGACTCGTTAGATAATATTCGGCTAGCATCTTATTTCATATCAGCCAAGTAGTATTGCAGAGCCGAGTAATACACTTCAATGGCAAGATAATAATCCTCCTTATTACGACACAAGTTAGATACTAATATGTAATAGCAAAAATCAGTTGCTGGTGATGCACATCTTACCAGTTGAAAGTCAAAAGCAACAGCCCGTTGATTTGAGTGTAAAAAATTAGAACACCATGCATCTCCATGACATAATACTGGATTATTGCCACGTTCCGATACCAGATTGATGAGCTGAGAATAAGCATCGTGATTTAACAGCTCAATAAACTTTTTGTAATATAAACTGGTTTCAGGATCTTCATATTCAGCTAAAGCAGCTACATCCATTTTTATGGCACTTTGAAGAAATTCACCGTACCAGTTTCTGTTTCCTTCAAAGTAATAAATCTCATGTATTTCATTTGCAATTTTCGTAAAAAGATCAGGTTCCTTATATCGTAAAGCCAACGAAACAGCATGAAAGTGAGCTATAGTTCTTAAAGTAGCATTTCTCTCCCATAACTTGGGATTTTTTGGGACGGATATAAAACCTTTCTCCGAAAAGTCCTCTAAAATCAGATAATCATTAAACCCATCGCAATGCCATTCAAAACAAGTGGGAATATAATATTGCAAGCTTTCCTTTGCCTCTAGTGAATTTTGGATCCCAATTAACGCTGGCAAAATTTTGGAAAAAAAGAGAGCTTCTCTTCTAAAATATTTTGCGCAATTTAAACTCCTAACAGTAATTGATCGTTTACTAGAGCTTTGGCAACGAAGGATGTGCTAATATGTTTCCCGCCGACATGGACACGATACACTGCACCCAGCATCCCTTCCCCGACAGGCGCGGCTCTTGTTACGCTTATTCTCTCCACGGTGTCTGCGCTATCCGTTTTCACTTTAAAAGCTCTATCCACAACGTCCGTGGTGAACACTTTGGATATATCAAACAACGTCAATTTTGACATGGTGTCGAACTCTGTAATGCAATTAAAATAATCATGTGAACATGTATTTTATACACGTTTTATAAGCCGCATATCTTGTCATGTCGAGATAATGTTCTTTGATTTTAAATATATTGCCATTATTTGCGGATCTGTTAATAATTGTGTCTTGTTTAAATATCGTTCGTGTTATCGTAGTGACATTTTTGTACAAAATAATTATATTAGTCGCCAATGCTGCAACCGAAACATCATCACTATTGTTTTACAAATGAGGTAAATAAAATGTTCTGTAACCAAGACGTGATTAAGCGTTCTTCACGAAGGGCGAAGAAGCAAAGTGCTATCGGTGCCCGAGCTCACCATACGTTCTTTCTTATACAAACTGTTTTAGCAAAGTAAAGTCTGATTTGGTCCTTTTAATGTACTCGTATGTAAGAGACAATAAAGAATCCCAGACCGATGCATGTGGAGGCACCTGCGTTCACCACTGCTGGTCGCGCCGATGGCTAGGCCCCAGTTATTAGCCGCGACTCACTCCGTCCACTCACTGAGGCACATAAAAGACTCGACATATTGTCATGTCGATTGAATCAGTTCGCAAAGTTTCTTTTATGATTACCTACTATGTTATAATAACCAGTAGTCGATAATATATTCAGTAATTTATTGTATTAAATTTTTGCCACCCTGTCGTATTGGGTTAGACCTGTTCTGATAGACGTGAAGTTATAAATAAATAAATAAAATAATAGTTACTTCTGAACTTCTTCAATTACCGTCATTATACACAAAACTGTGTTTTGTCCAAACGCTGACTTCGGACCCGATCGTGTCACGTTAGAAATCGAGTCCATAATGGTTATTCAAAAAAACATCTTGTTTCTGACCGTCGCGCTCTGCATCAAAATCATTTTTAAAAATTATTAATAATTAAATAAAACTAAATCAGATCAAGACGCTGCTTAATACTAAATTTTTTACTGAATCTGACCTCGTAGGCATGTTGTACCACGATGGTGTATAAATATTGTGTTATTACCTTGTGTTCATGACGTACAGACATCATATAAAGTTATTTGTCGAATTGCTTATCAAACATAAATAAGTAAATAGTCAATCTTAACTGCAATGTAAATATTATGCGATATCTCTCACCACACTAATGTTGCAAGTGAGGTAAAAATGAAACAAGGTTGTCAACGCCGTCATAAGCGAAACAAGTATTTCTCCTTCCATCATTAATCATATATTTATTTGATATTAATTCCAAATCAATCTAATATAGAACAAGGATGTTAGCATCGTCAAGACTGGCGCTGCAGTAGAAACTGCAGAAAATAATATACACCAGAACTACAGGATATATATAAGAAGTACAGAAGTAGGTTCTGGATATTTTATTAAAATATTCAGAGTCAAGACAATTGGTCCATGCGGCCTTGACGCTCATAATGTTTTCAGAGAAATGTCAAAAAACTGAAATACATGCGATACGAGATATGGAAGCTTTTTCGCTCAATGTATAAACATTGCTATTCAACGGTGAAACGCTGCCAACATTTTGGGTTCTACAGCCACCACAAGGACCCAGTTATATACACTTATTTCAATTTAACAATATTTTTAACGTCAGCAATAAGAATAAAATTAATTATTATGATGACTTACTGTTACAAATGCTATTTCTGTGACTAGAAATAGGCAAGTATTATATATATATATATATATATATATATAACAGTCGACATAAAAATGAATACTCACGTGAATAAGACCTGTAATGCATAACTTTAGTATTACACCGATTAAAACTTTAACGTATAACTAACAGATGTTGATGTGTTTGTAAGTCTAATCAATCTTTTTTATAAGAGGAATGCGGATTGACTACATAAGTTACGTAAGTACAACACACAGTACTGATTTTAGGTAAATGTAAAAAAACGACACGATACCATGGTATATGTATGCATAGGTACATTTATTCATTTTATTACATAGATCGATGAACTAACGATAGTACATTAAGGCGATCGTGGTCAGAGCACTTGCTGTGATTACGTGCAATAAATGATCAATAATTCGACATTAACCACTAGCTACGTGTGCTCGGAATTACCTACAATTTTATACCGAGGTACAGGAAAACAAAACAAGCTCGAATTGAGAAAATATTCCTCATGTTAACAAAAAAAAAACGTTGTCCATAATTCTCGAACCATTGATCGCGACAGTCCACCCATCATCGACATAGATTTATATGAACTCTGTTAAAATAGCTCAACAATAATTAATTATGTTGATATCAGAATTTTGAACTAACATTAAACTGTGCACCAGATTTTTTTTATCGTAATCTAAAACTGTTGTAAATCAATTCGAATTTCTAAATGTTGTGCCGACAGAGGAAATGAAATTCAAAATCCCTTACCACCAACTAAAACATTGCAATAAAATCTGTTAACTTTTATTAGTGCAATTAATTTTAATTTCAAAATCATTTAATACTTTAAGTATTTTGTAAACACTATTACGCGCAAAGTTTTTGTTTCTTCTACCTTTTCGAAGAGATGCTTTATCATTATGAAATTCATCTACACTAACAACTAAATTGTAATTGGACTAAATCTGTACATTAAATATACTTTTGGATTTATTTTATAACGGTCTAGTTTGTTGTCGATAAAGATGTCAAAACGTATTTATTTCAGATTTTTAGTCTGTCTGATTAACCACGTAGCATTTTAAAACCACCGAACAGATTTGAATTATATTCAGCACATTATAAACTTATATCAAGGGTCGTAGGTAATCTAGTGTACTTTTGATTTTGATAATTTGGTTACGTCTTCATATCGTTTTCAAAAGGTTCGACGTTCTTTTATGGGGCTTGAAGTTCGTTTTTACAATACGGTTCCAAAGTTGATACGTGGGTTACCTGTTGGAACTTTTAAACGACGCGTTAAAGTACAGCTTATGGGTAAAGGATATTCTAGTTAAAGGTGAATATATATATGATAAGGACGCCTGGAAATAATACTACCTAAACCAGTTCCGCGCAGGTTTAAACTAACTTTTTAATTGCATTGTTGTTTTAAATGATGTGCTAAGGAGTTTCTTTCGCCGTTTCTTCTTTTCCTCAATGTTAAAGCACCTTTCCGAAACGGTAGTAAACGCAAAAAATGACGTGCATAAGTGTATTTATAGAATACCTAAATAATTAAATGATTTTGAATTTGAATTTCAGAAGAGAGATCTGTTCCCGCGGAATACGAAATTAAAACTAATATGGACATTGTATTAAGGAAGCAGAAAACATTTTTTTAACTACCTAACTGCATCTATTATAATAAAGTAATATGTTTGTAATTCATACAACTAAAAAAACATTTTTCCAAAAATATGTGGGTGCTATTTCTAATAGTAAGCCATGGATCTGAAGCGAAAAGAGGTCGGGTTACTAGATATTAATAACTATTATCTATTATTTTTTCACATTACAAGATTTAATTTAGTAAAGAAAAATTGCGACATTAATTTATTCTAAAACAATATCTAAATTTAGTACCCATCGTATCAATCTTACAACTTACTAATACGAATTTAATTAGAAAATCAAAGCAGTCCTTAATCAATGTTTCCTGCTACCGGTGCTCCAGCTATTTCATTAGTAAAACTTACATCGTAACAAACTGTTTAACAAGCCATAAAACATGCGGATTATTGAAAAAGATTAACATAACAAAAAAATGGTGAAACAAAATGGCCGACATTACCTGCGCGCGCCGCTATACCTTTGGGATTTTAGGAGTATTTATATGGAACGAGGTTGGCATCCAATCCAACAGATAAAAGCCTCTTGTAGACACGAATAAAACAAAAGAACGTTCTGGAGTAGTTTATTTCTTACTTTAATCGGCGATTTTTGTTCACTATAGCATAACCCACATTTTTTTATTCTAATAATTTTGACGTGTAAAATAATTTAAGAGATTGTTGGAATGTCAGTAATTTCTTGAATGTTGTAATTGGAATGTTATAAAACAGTAATATATCATGAGGAACAGTTCCGTATTCGTGATTAAGAAATAATAAAAAAATAGTTTATTAGTTGATTAAAACCTGTATCAAACATTACATACTCACGTACCGTCTTAATTTTCAACGAACTCAAACATAAAAGGAGGATAATTGTTTTCCACCAAAAAATATTCGTTTCAAAATAAGGCTTGCTCCCACAATGTGATTCGCGTTTAGATTTCGCTCGGAATCTTCGAAAGCAAAAAAGGTCTTTTGTCGTGAGCGTGTGAATACAACCGAGCCCTTTGTTCACTGACTACGTCAAAGTGCATCTGTCGGGATCAGTTTAATTTCAGATCCGAATACCTCCTACGCCTTTATCTACAACACGCGATCGTCAATCAGTTGACGAGATCTGAAACCCTGCCAACCAAGCTTGTCCTCCCGACTCGTCTCTTATACTGAACAGTCAACATTTACTATTGTGTCTACAGATAGACATTATGTCTTTACAACTCTTTTTTATTCAGAAAGAACTTGAACTGTCAATTTTACATTATCGAAGTCTTAATATATAACCACTAATTTAAAACTGAAATCCTCACAATGCTGCGGGAGTAATTATAATATGACGAATCCAAAATAAATTGAAATAAAAGATTAGTATTGATTTTGCCATTTGATAATGCGAGAAATGTTTTTTCGTAATGTATATAATTTATTGCTTATAATATTACTTTAAGTAATAGTATATTGTTAATAATAATGCAAGCATTAAGTATTCCTTTATAACCACGTCTGCTTACCCTCAAGTTCTAAAGTTTTGGTGAACATGCCAAGAATACTTGACATTACCATGTGAATCGCTCGGCAGAATCACGTGCAAATGGATGCATATCTCGAGGCATGAATCCATTCTTCGAGTTTATATTTTCTTGTTCATCTTTTACGATGGAAAGTTACGAGTGTTTTTGAATTGTTTCTCAATCGCTTTAATAACGTTATGTGTATTTTTCATATTAATTTAATATTTACTTGACGATACAAAGTGATAATAACGTATTGCCACTTCAAATTCAGCAGCAGGTTGTTTTTATATGCCTAAAAATCTTTTTCTGGGGTCATAATTATATTAAAACGTTTTAGCGGTGGTATCGTAGAAAAAAATCCAAAAAAAGATTATGTCAGGAAGGTATTACAACTTATTTAATACAAGCACAAAGCAATTATTTTCATCAAACTAGTCATTTCACTCCGTACGTCTTGAATCAACTTTGTCAATGCATCTAATCAAGATACTATTAAGCATCAAATTCGATCAACTTCGAAATCCAATCTAGTACCTAATTAAAAATTTATCTATATCGAAATATCGTTTTCCAAACAAAATGCACAAAACAGTATTATGATCGATCGATTGAAAGAAAGTACAACTCGCTTCTAAATTATTGATACGATTTACGAAGAGATGAGCGGTTAGAGCAGATGGTTGGACCCTGACTTCTTGCGTGATGATACATCTTCTGTTATAACACTACATATTTTACTTGGAACTTAAGTTGCAGTTCATGTTAAATTGAACTTTCATACAAAATACATTATGTCGAATATTTATTTTTATGCCGCGTTTGTAAAAGCCGTATATCATCGTCCGAATCTCCAACCCCGTCACAGTGGGGTACGGTCTGAAACCCAAGAATGTGTAGTTTATTACAAAAAATATACGATTTGTGGCATTTATTCACAGTTTATTATGTTTTATATTAATGACCAGAAATATAATTTTCAATATCCCTAGGAGATCATTAGGTATATTTTTTTTTTGTTTTTGATCCTTCGTATAATTTGGTGTAGATTTTAACGGAGTGCAGAACAATAGGTTAAGTATACCCACAGGTTTAAATCGGGTTGCGTTAGCTGTTCTCATTAATAGATTATATTAGTAACTAAATATTTAAGATAATGTACTTAAAATTTAAAAATTTAAGTATTAATTTAGGTTAGTATATATAATACTACTAACCCGTCTTTACTTTGTTTCAGAAAACTATGTCTTACATTTACAAATAGGGTGCTATTTAAACCCGAAACACGTATTAACTATTAATTTTTATTGATAATTTGATAAATTTTATAGTTCCCCCATTCCCCCGTTTTGAGGTACTAGTTCTTTAAACCGTAGTTTTTTTGAATTAGACACATAATTAACACAGAAATAGTCAAAACTTTGTTTACAGCCCTCTAACAAACTAAGTTTTATAACGTAATCCAGAAGAGCAAATCCATTAACCACAATGGAAAGTATCCTAGATTATGAACCATAATATACGCTAGCAATATGCCAAAAAACATGTAAAATAGATTAGTGGTTTCCAACTGATACATGCACAGACAAAAAAAAATAACAGCCGGTATATCCATACCAAAGCCTACTTACATTACAATTTTCTAAAAATATTTAATGTACTGATTTGGTGCCGCTACAGTTTTATCATTAGTATATATTTGCGATTTAAAGCTGTTATATATAAAAATATTGACATTTGGTTGTGTGATATATGCAATAATAGCACCATCCTAATATTTGTATGTAATTATAAAGTTCTAGTATTTTAAATGAACTACAATTGTTCCCGTATGCGTTAGCCGGTGAGGTGAAGAGTGTCTGTTACACAATTCACGTGTAAGGGCGGTGTACACAGTGGCCAGTACCTGCTATCACAATAGATCAAATCAAAACGTCATTGTGCCACCACAATGAAGTCAAGTGGTTCGAAGGCCCTTTGTTACCTCTGAACACCCAGCCGGATTGGAAAGGCAGTACGAAGTCGCAACATTTTCCAAACGACGTAGTGAACCTCTTTGCCGTGTACATATTATATCAATATTCAATAAAACTTACCTGTCTGATTTAATTTAAATGAAGTCAAATTATATCGTAGGTATATGTTTCAATAGTAGTAGAGGACTTTGTAGAGTCTCCCTAGGTCGAGTCGATGTGGTCATACGAAATCTGGGGATTTCCAGAACTCTTATGAATGTTATAGAAATTTTGTGGATAGGAATCAGAAATAAAAACAAAAACTTTATATACACATTATGATTATGATTACATAATGTATATTTATTACTGGTAAAGGGATATAAAATTAATTGCTTGATTCGTTAAAATATTATACAATATTTTATTCAGCATGGTATTTTTAATTTTATAGTGCTCAATCAGCTAATTTGAATTAATGGAAAATATGTGAATAGTGATTGATAACAATTAATACTTAGGCTATTTTGCCAGCAAAATGGTGAAACCATTTTATATTATCGAATAAAGCAGTACTAAAAAACTAATGTTTTTGTCTCATCTCGCTCGCGGCTTGTAAATAAATATAAAAAAACAGTAAGTTTTTTTTCTTTCTTTTTTGAAAAATCAGCGATATATCTCTCATATTCGTAAACTTTGTTAAGTTATAAATTATAACATAAAAAAGTGGACGTGGTAAAACTAATTTTACATAAGTGGTCTAATTAAAACTAAAGTTAGCGGAATTCAACTTACTTAGTTCGGTACTTAGTTCGGTTCACCAGAACAGTAATGAAAGGTTTCGAATGTTAAATTTATATTACAATTTAGTCTGAACTTAATGTACTTTATTGACACAAGCTGACGACGTGAGTTGAGATTGTAGGCGGACTGTAAGGGAAAATGTTCAAGCTAAATTATTTCACGTTTTCTTCACGGGAAATTCAGCTCTATTTAGTTGTAATTAATGCTATTTTAAGAAAGTATTAGTTGTCAATTACACATCATCAGGGAAGAGGAACTTTATTTCCTACATAATATTATTTAGATATATGCCATCAATAAGGTTGTGTTGCAATCTGGGGTTTACTTTTCGTATTGTTGCGTCGGATATTATATATTTATTAGACTTGCATTTCCTCAAAAATCAGACACAAGCTTTAATACATTAATTGATATTTAATTAGGTACTTTGAAAAGTACATAGTACCAATTAATTGAAGTAAATTTTAGAGTAATATGTTCTCTAATCAATCGATTAACATTTTAGTTAGAAGCCGGAGCCTCGAAAGGCTTCAAAAATGCGTGGTGAAGTAACTAAGGCTTAATATAAACATTTACAGACATTTACTCTAAGACCGTTACACGTGAAAGTATTTACAATATTCATACATTACTAGCTTTAAATTATACAAGAAATTGTAACTCTGAGTAGAATGCACGATGTGCCTCAAATATATAGATAACGCCATTTAGTTGATGCGTAGCCCTCGAGTTGTATTGGCGCGGAGCTCGACTTTCATAAAGAGTTCAACGCGCGCTCACCGACATCATGTGTACTTGACGATCTAGGGCATATTATAATATATATTAAATATAAGGATACAAACATACATGAAGAATTGGTACATAGAAGTATTTGTATTATTCAATAATTTAATTATATAACCGTTTTATTTAATTATATTTTTTGGCTTTACATTAGCTAAAGTTAAACATTACCAAACAGAAAATTCTAAAATTAAATAGAAGTACCCTTATATTATTCAATACGAAACTAAAGTACTATATCAATCACTTTGTAAGTACCTTTAAATATGTGAGTAGGCATTTTGAAGATAAAATATTCTCTATTAACTTATCATCATTTTAAAAGATAATTCATTCAACATACGCCTTTAACATGTGTAAAAAATAATCGTCCCTCGTGATCTGTGTACTACTGCAGCATATTAATTGCTCCAGCGTCTATTAGACTACATTTCGAAGAGTTGGGTTCGCGGGCCGACAAAAAGTGTTAAGGTCCAGTTTCACGGAGTTCAATTTATTATTCGAATCAGTAATCAGTACTAGCACGGGCCACAATACGTAGTTATTAAACGTGGCTTTTTTTGTCAGCGTATCGACTCCGGCGCATACCTGCGTCCTTCTCGACGTTTACCTGTGCTTGTAAGAGGGCAGCCCATAGATATTCTAATTTGTAGACATAGCTCAACAAAATAATCATCACCAAAGTGATATTTGGAATTGTAATATTATTTTAAAATCCTTAAATTTTGCCGACATAATACAAAATAGTAAAATTATAAATTAAAAATGAAATTTATTTTCAGTTACTCTATAAATCATGTGTTTTGTCTTGTTTAGTTTTCGCAGAGCAAAGAGATAACTGTCTATACTACAAGTACACTATCTTTATTAAAAATGAATATTAAAAACGCCAATGAATATTTAAAACGAAATGAATCATATAAATAAACCATGAGATTCTCCCGTCTTGTTGTGTTGTAAACACGGGTTTTCTATACAGAACTAAGGTCTATGGTTGCGCCCGCGCACAGTAAGGCTTGGAAACCGGGCGGGCCAGTACACGATGGAACTTTGCGCAGGACGGTTGTGTCTAGTGCAACGTCGCGAGTGATGTCGCAGCATGATTGCTGCGCGTGCCTTGTTGTGGTGCCTGTACCTTCTCGCGCTCGGCGCGCCCGCCATCGCCGCTCGCGGCCACCGCGTACATCACGTCGTCCCCACCCGACACAAACACTCGGAATTCGTAAAGGGAAAGAGTAAGTGCCGCCCACGGTGCTCTCGTCTCTACAACACTCCTCGACGTATCCAACGCTCAGAGCCCACTGTGCTACACATCCATAACAATTGTTGCCAACATCCGTGTACTTTAAATGACGTGATCAATCTTTCTTCGACTGAGGACGCACAAGTTACTGTACAGAATTTTTCCTTTTTTCCTTCAGTAGCTTTCACATTTCCTACCACTTACAGCCTACATCAAAAAAAAACGGCCCGCAATGGTGTCTTTATGTATTGAATCAGTATTATGGAATATTAATTAGCCGTATCATACTTATAATACTTGAGCTATGGGCGAGGAAATCAAGTCTGCTAATCGCTGGAATAAAACAAACATAGCTTATCTTGACTCAACAAACGATATAGCCCTGTGTAACTCGACTAAACGCATCTGAGCAACGGTAACTGGCTAAGGGGCGTGTATAAAGTAATAATAAATTAAATCGTCAATTGTAACCTTTTTCACATTATCACATGCAACATTTATTACTGAAAATTAACAACTTTATAAAAACTCTTCATAAAATAAGGTAAACATTATCCAAAAGATATGCTTTTATAGTTTAGACCAAGTTGTTAATTGTTCTATGTTATAAAGAAGTTAGGTTGAAATCTTGCTGTGTACGTACCAACACGTTACAACATTATTGTATGGCTAAAATTTATCGTATTTAACGAGTCGTAACACTGAGCTTTTTGTACCACTTGTTACAAAAGCCCCATTCTTTATTGTGTAGGCTTAAAAGCTTCATTGTTTTATTTTATTGTAACACGTTATTTTATTCATGGGCGACTTCATAAAAGCATGCACGAACTAATATTAAAATGAAAGCAAACAAATTCATAAATAAAACTTGAGTGTCGGTATGCGTACATGTAAATATTTAAAAAAATATATATTTCTTCGGTACTTACTTTACATGAATTATATTATCTCCTTAAAAAAATATGAAAATTAAAGATTTCAGCTATTGAGTCAATTCATATTTGAATCTTACTGTTTATAATAAACAAATTTAATGTGGCACATTTAAATTACTTATTTTTAGGATACTTCCTAGATCACTTGCTAGTTTCTTCTATCCTAGAAACGAAGTTTACGCAAAACATACACCACCCCTCTGTAGTATATATTGTATTTTATAAAAGTATGTGAAATGATTAACAACCTGTATCCTGTTATTTTGAAATGTAATAATGTTTTTAAACAGTAGCTCGGCATTTAAATGTCGTTACAATTATAACTTGTTTTACCGGTGCCTCCTCTGTCCATAGATTTTCCTTAGATCATCAAAACCATACACAGCTTCGGTAGCTCTGACTGTAGACACTTATTAGCTACCACGCTAGTTCAGTGTTTGCTGACAATACCCATAGAATACATATCAAAATAATACAATATAAAATTAATCATGTAATTTTTGAGTTGTAATACTTAACGGAAAATATGAAAAGTATCGGTTATGTACATATATATATTGCATTTAATTTTGGATGTAAAATGATTCTTTGTTTACTTTTCTGACTTTAAATGAACTTAACTACAGTAGTTTAGATGTCGAATACACTTAAAGATTTAGCTAAATAGAACTTATATTATTGCGCCACATCACACTTTACTTTTATGTGTCGTTAAATTCTAACCAGATCAGCTTACACTTAGGTCTGAAGAATAATTATTTATATGAAGTACTAGCAAACCGCCCTCGCTTAGCTTCAGGAAAACTACTTCTTACGCTTACAAATAGCATTTGCGTCGTTTCAGGACTGGTTTTTCTCATTCTGTGCATTAGAGATACATATATTAAATAATATTTTTTTTATTTATAGACGGATTAAAATGAAAAGAACTTTAAATATTAAGTGGCGCTTAGAACAATACCTTTGTGAGAAACATAATCTGTTAAACCGTTTATTGAGATTAGCGCGTAATAACGCACAGACAAACATTCTAACAACTAATGTTTTGGGTTCTATACCGTTAATAAAGGCCCCTTATAATAGTTTTTCACATATAACCTTCATGTACAAAAAACGATCAGTTAAAATTTTATTAGATGTATATAGATTACATATATATATATTTCATTTATTTTGAAATGTATACTGGTATTTGTAAATGTAACTGGGCGGTAAGGTTTTGTAAATTTATAAGATAAGATTTTAGTGTTATTAACTCGGTTTCTAAATTTAAATTTAAAATATATAAAACACATCACATGTTTCTTTTTATTATAAAATCTTGAACTATTGCACTTAATGACTTAGATTGATAATTTAATTAATTTGGTCAGTTGCTGGCACTACCAACACACACACACACGCAATTAATACACACAAACGTTTATTTCTTAAAGGAATGAACATCGTTGCGAATAAAACTATGATCTACGTTGCATTCGGTATTTTTCCTGGGTGCACGTATATGTATATATGTATATATATACACGATTATGATGATTAATAGCAATTAGTATCCAAAGATCGGCAGATCGGTATAAATTTTTAAGGTAATAGTATCTTCAAAACATTGAGCAGCTCATTAACGGCCATATTAGAACCAGTTACAGTAATGATAAACATGTTTCTATAATTCACAGGGTGTTACGACTTAGCATTTGATGGCTCGGTGTCGACTATCGAATATCAGAATAACTGGAATTTTTTTAAATAACCGGATTCGATAAACCGTACAGACGTAAATATAATTTGTGTTATTCGATACGCTATTCGGACGTTATTTTAACATGTCTATGTTTTAATGATTGACAAAGATAGCGCATAAACTACTTTTTTACTGTAAAATTAACAATATCGTAAATATTTTTTATTCCTAACAGTTATATTAATGTATTTTAAACGATAATGGTTAGCTAGAACATTCCATATTTGCCAGGTAAACATGTGCGCACAATACTGGTGTTATATGATATTGGGTAATATAAATCTCTTATTTGTCATTCCCTTGAAAAATAATTTACGTAGCGCATTTTTATTCACTAATTTTTTATGTGCCCGGCATTTATACGAAAACTAGCGCCCCCCCGCCCCCGACTTCGTTCGGGTTGAACGATTGATTATATGTATATACAAGATTATTTAAAATTTTGTTTTTGCCTTGATAAGATATCAATGGGATTACTGATATTTTATATAGCCTATCTGCGCAATCACGTGTTCTCACTGCATACCAAGCCGTTCTTGAATTATAACAAGACGTACAGACATACAGACAGACAAAATCTTTTAAAATGGTCAAATTGGTATTAGTGAGTCATAAAATGAATACTTATCATGAAATTTGACAAAAAAAATGGAATGTACAGACATTACAGTATACACTAGACTAGATATGTATTTTACTGACATGAAATGACGTGAAAATTTATTCAGGCAAGAATGTGATAAGATGTCTGTCAACGTAATGTCGGTGTACACTGCTAGTTTATGCTTGATCGCAAGAAGAACCCAGTTAGGCAAAAAGGCGAGCTATGAAACAAACAAGAAATTTTAGTGAAAGGTTGAGATACCCGAAATGAATGTTAGTGGAACAAAACTGGTTTCAATACTTCAGAATGCAAGTAACTGGATAAAAACATTGCCCTGAGACAAACCAGTCGCCGAGCTTTATACACTAAGCACTTATACTCGTAAGAACACAAGTTGAGCGATTGGTTAATAAAAAAAACAATCGCGAACTTGAACGCATCTTAAGCGCAAGGTAAATTGAATAGGCACATGAATACGCTCAATTTCCAGCTTCTTTTCCGATTCCTTAAATTGTTGGGATTACGATGTAAATTTTATTTTAAAAAGCGATATCTATAAGTACTCTGCTCGAACGTGGGATTATATTTAACGTAGTTCGTATTGTCGCATAATTTATCTACTCTCATCTGTGTTGGACCAGAGGCAGTGAGCGCGACGTAACTTCCACATTTCAATACTATCGCCCATGTCATCGCCAGTACATCTGGGTCGACCGGACACCGGATTTCTACTACTCACACGTTAATAGACCAAATTCAACGTGTATAAATCACTAATACTTGTTTACTATCCAGCGACATTTTAGTTGGGAAGCGCCATAGCTAAAATCTATTGATATACATATACAAGGAATGAAGTAGTTTCCAATCATAAAACTTTTTCAATTAGTTTATTTTCACATGTTTAGAGTAGTTCTCTTACGTAATTTAATGCTGAAGTTATGAAGGGATGCTCAATATTTTTGTAAGTCTTTAGAGTGATTGTAGTAAAATATTAAGTAGAACCCAGATTTTGCAAAAATTTGTAATAGATACAAACTATTGGCATTACATTAAATTATATTTTTATACAACCAAATAGTTATACTTTAAAATTTTAAAGATCTAAATATGTATAACGTGATATAATAATATAATAGGTACAAAGTAAAGTGCACTTATATTTAAAAATAATCTTAAACTCTATGTTCATATAGATACTCAGAAAAGTGTCGAATAACGAAAACGCGAGATGTACTCGAACAGTGACAATGCTAGCAAAAAAACATTGACCCTACTTCCAGGTACATTTTATTTTGCATCTGTTTTTATGTAACATTCTGTAACAGGTAAACCATGAAGTGTTTTATATAGGACATTGTTTCTGGTGCTTAACTCAAGAGTCTAATACATACATATGTATAATTATTACTTGAAATATATTTATAAACTACAATTCGAATAAAAAATATTTTTATAGCCCAAATCCATTAAAATCATTACTCTCATACCTGTCCAATACTGATGAATAGTTAAGCCAATTTAAATAACTTATACTATTACACATTTACATTGTGACTGTCACAACAACAACAGAAAGCTACGGTTTCTTGCATCGACAATCTATATAGAAGTCAAAGTAATTTTTAAATACAAAGAAATGCTTAGCTCATATGTGGCTAATTATTTTTGTGTCATCGCCTACTTCGTAAAGGTTGTCTTCTATTCAAAACATTTAAGTATTCGATAAGTATTACATTCGATAATTTTAAATAACGGTCATCACAAACGGTCGGAAACTTATTGGCAAGAAAGGTCCTGCACAGCATAAAACAACGTGGGTAAACATTATATATGATATTTTAAAATTTTTAAAATATTATAGAAACATCGTTCAGTGGTAATAAAATTATTTATTTATACACTATTTTTTTAAACATACAAACAAAATTTGTTGTCAAGTTCATATCTTAATCTAACGCAACTAAGTGTTAGATATTTTTCTATAATATAATAATGGACTGGAAAAGTTGATGCGTTACATAATTCGCTCAGATAGTATACCTTCTGTTGCAAAGAAATTATTTTCATAAATAGAGGTCTTCCGTGTAGCGTAGTAGAAGAAATGGCTTTGTCGCCGCCCACGTGGCACCTCCTCGTCGCTGGATGCGCGAAACTCCAAACTTGTACAACTAACGGCTTCAATGTATAGTTACTCAACTATAAATTTTGCTATTCGTCATAAATTTTGATTACTGATGATGTTAGTTCTCTTAATCGATTATTATATATAATTTTTTATATATATTGAAACTTACACAAAAAGTAACAATCATACATAATTTATTTTTCAATATTAAAAATATATTTATGAATATAACACAAAAGATGATGAATAAATTATGATTTAAGCAAATACGAGAAATCGTTCGATAAATTATTTCTTTCTCTTCATTGCGACAATGTCAATAATCTAGCATTTTCTTGTCCATATCCACCCTACTATCTGTGTAAAGTAAAATTTTCTGAAGTTATACTACTTACTTACCCTAATCAAAAAAAAATTTTTATCGTCATGATCATGGTCGTTACTAGGGCTGTATGGATATAAAATTTCGGATTCGGATATGGATACGGATATATGAATAATATTTTACCGGTTTCGGTTACGGTTATATATATGAAATTATTTTTATTGTTTCGGATTATTTCAAATAATTTCGTTTACGGATATTAGATGATTTACGATTTGGAAAAAAAAATGTATTCACAAAGTTTGACTTTGTTTCTAGGTATTATGTGGTTTTATAATCACAGAAAAAACCAAATTAAATAATAAAAGCTTCCTAAAATGAGAACGACGCGGCTAATGTATTGGCTCGGTCACCGTAAACCAGTCACAAGGTGCTTTATTTAGACCCTGTCACTGTCCGAAATTACCCGAAACTTTTTTTAACTGATTCGGTAACGGTGTCGGATATATTTTCATTTCGGATATCCAATAGTGTCTCGGTTACGGTTATGGACCTCCATAACATCCCTGGTCATTACTATCATTATCATTGCAATACCATTTCCACCACCGTGTCTATTACGAACACTGCCACGCTACCACATACATTTAGACAAATCATTTAAATGGTCTAAAGATTTTTGAGATGATTGGTTTTGATATAAAGTGAAAAAAATTGTCATTATTGGAAATATCCGTTGTATTTAAGTCCCCTTTAAAACAGCTTTATGTGGCTAATGTTTCTTAATATTAATAATGAGCATTGTTTATCTCTCTTTTCAGTTTGCATCGGAACCAACGGGCGTATGTCGGTGCCTTCAAACCGCGAAACACATTATCGAAATCTCCGAGATCGCTTCACAAACTGTACCTATGTTGATGGGAATCTTGAATTGACATGGCTGCAAAACGAAACAATGGACTTGTCATTTTTAAAACACATAAGAGAAGTTACTGGATACGTACTAATTGCGTACGTAAATGTCAAACACATAGTTTTGCCTCAGTTGCAAATCATACGCGGGCGTACACTGTTCAAACTAAACGTAAGAGAAGAAGATTTTGCATTGATGGTAACGATGTCTTCGGCCTATACACTAGAGTTACCAGCACTGCGAGATGTGCTTCGTGGCAGCGTTGGCATCTATAATAACTATAACCTCTGCCATGTAAAAACTATAAATTGGGAGGAGATTGTTACGGGCGTAAACGCAACCTATGTGTTCGGATACAAATTTTCAGCACCAGAACGCGAATGTCCGCCTTGTCATTCTAGTTGCGAGGCTGGCTGTTGGGGAGATGGACCTGAAAACTGTCAAAAATTTTCTAAAACGAATTGCAGTCCTCAGTGTGCACAAGGTCGATGTTTTGGTCCGAACCCACGCGACTGCTGTAACACTTTTTGCGCAGGAGGCTGTAAAGGACCATTACCAAGTCAGTGCCTGGCTTGTCGAAATTTTTACGATGAAGGCACATGCTCTCAAGAATGTCCACCAATGCAGATTTACAACCCCACCACGTATTCCTGGGAACCAAATCCAAACGGAAAATACGCTTACGGAGCAACTTGTGTCCGAAATTGTCCCGAGCATCTCCTGAAAGATAATGGAGCATGTGTGAGAAGTTGCCCTCCTAATAAAACAGATGTGAATGGAGAGTGCATACCATGCAATGTAACTTGTCCAAAGACATGTCGAGCTGAAAAACCAATACATTCTGGCAATATCGATTCTTTCAAAGATTGTACAATAATTGATGGTTCAATAGAAATTTTGGAAATGACATTCACTGGTTTTCAACACGTTAATACTGACTACTCATTCGGAGAACGATACCCCAAGATGGATCCAGATAAATTAGAAGTTTTTAGCACTGTTCGTGAAGTTACTGGATATTTGAATGTTCAGGCTTATCATCCAAATTTTACAAGTCTTTCCTACTTCCGAAATTTAGAAGTCATAGGCGGACGCCAGGTTGTAGAAAATCTATTCGCGTCGCTTTACATTGTAAAAACTTCTCTAAAATCACTCGGATTAAAATCTTTGAAAAGAGTCAACTCAGGGGCAGTAGCTATAATGGAAAATCGAAACCTATGCTTTGCAGAGAAAATTGCCTGGAATAAGCTAATAAAATCTAGAGATCACAAACAAATCATACAGAAAAATGGAGACCAAAGAATGTGTGGTAAGTTACTGTGCGAATACGCTTTGTGAGGATCCTCATAATAAGTTATAAATATTTTACATAGAAGCATTTGCGACCTGTGCGATAACTTTTTAAAGATTGCAATCAATGCGAATTTGACGTCTTATTCAATATTTTATCAACATTAATACTAACTCTATTAACAGCAACGCTATGTAATGCGAAGCGCAATTTTTTTGTATTAATTTTCTTATTCTAAATTTCTTCCATAACATAATCTTTTCAACAGAAAAAGCAAATATGGTGTGCGATTCTCAATGTTCCTCTGGTGGCTGCTGGGGTCCAGGTCCAGACCAGTGCCTGTCGTGCGAAAATTATAAATTCGACGAAACATGCATACAGAATTGTAGCGTCATTCCTGGGTTGGTATTATAGTAATTTCAAAATTTTCATTGCATACTTTTGTTTATACTTAATACTATCTATTGTATAATACGAAACGCTGTGCGCAAAATCTATTTACAATCTTGTAAGTTGATTTATTTATTGGACACTTTCTTTATGGTTATTGATAAAACGTACCATCGTTTTTATATCTCCATTGTATCTCAATTATATGACATTTAAATACTTTACTAAAATATTTTGTAGAATTACAGTTATTAGAAATTATTTCCAAGAAGATCGCTTATTTCATCTGTGTTTTTTAATAAAATGCAACAATAGTCAGGTACCAGCCTTTATTAAATATGGAAGGCAGATTTCCATAACAAAACTGAATATGTGTGGGTAGCTCAACTCTTACCGGTTCGACGGCCTAGCGCCGTGCTTGCTTCATTGTTTGTTAGACACGCTGACTGATCTCTTGTTACATTGCCCACCATCATTTCACAAAAATTGTGCAACACATTATAACTACATAACATGCGTAGAAATTGTACATGATATGAAAAAAAAATTATTAATCATAGATTATATTATAATTATTTGACATCTATTCCATAAAAATATTTATTTGTTAAAATTTATAAAGACATTATTCATTTCAGGCTGTACAAAGATGGTCCAAAAACCTGCAAACAATGTCATGCTGAATGTCTAGAAGGATGCACTGGACCTAGTCGAGCAAATTGCACTAAGTGCAAAGGAGTGCGAGATGGACCTTATTGCGTCGCGGAATGCCCTGAATCCAGATATGCCTCTGAAAACGGCACGTGTCAACCTTGTCACTATAACTGTATAAATGGATGCACAGGATCAGCAAATATGGTAGGCCTCGGTGGTTGCAATTCTTGTAAAAAGGCTATTATAAGCGTAGAAGCTACGGTGTTAAGTTGTCTCAGAGAAAATGAGTCATGTCCTGATGGTTATTATAATGAATGGGTAGGAAATGTTAAACTATTAGAAGGTAAAGTTAAAGTAGTTTGTCGTAAATGCCACCCGCTTTGTATTAAATGTACTGGATTCGGTATACATGCCCAAGTATGTCAAGTTTGTAATGGTTTCAAAAGAGGTGACCAGTGTGAAGACGAATGCCCAACAGACCACTTTACAGATACGGTTAATAGGATATGTACACCTTGTCATAACGAATGCAGAGGATGCACCGGTCCATCTTCAACAGACTGTATAAAATGTAAAAATCTTAAAGTACACTTGGGTGAAAGTAATTCAGATAGAACTAAACAACCATTTAATTGTACTACCACGTGCCCAGAATCACTTCCTTACAAAATTTATTTTGACGAACTTTTACAAAATCCTATTGACGATCCTTATTGCTCAGAATTACTTAATGGGCATCAATCTATGGCAACAGCAAAAGTTTCGACTGTTTTGATTATCATTTTAGTGATTGCCTTCCTGTTACTAGTGATTCTTGCCATCATTGGATATACATGCCGGCAAAAGGCTAAAGCCAAGAAAGAGGCTGTGAAAATGACAATGGTAATGACAGGATGCGAAGATAATGAACCATTACGACCTACTAATGTCAAACCAAACTTAGCAAAATTACGAATTGTTAAGGAAGCAGAACTAAGAAGAGGTGGAATGCTTGGATTTGGTGCGTTCGGTAAAGTTTATAAAGGTGTCTGGGTACCGGAAGGCGAAAATGTTAAGATACCTGTGGCTATAAAAGTTTTAAAAGAAGGAACAGGTGCAAATACTAGCAAAGAATTTTTGGAGGAAGCGTACATAATGGCTAGTGTAGAACATCCTAATCTACTTCAACTACTAGCCGTCTGTATGACTAATCAAATGATGTTAATCACACAATTAATGCCGTTAGGATGTTTACTTGACTACGTCAGAACACACAAAGAAAAAATAGGGTCAAAAGCCTTTTTAAATTGGTGTACACAAATCGCGCGTGGCATGTCTTACTTAGAAGAAAAAAGATTGGTACACAGAGATTTGGCTGCACGAAATGTTCTAGTACAAACCCCGAATTGTGTTAAAATAACTGATTTCGGCTTAGCTAAATTATTAGATATAAATGAAGATGAGTATAAAGCGGCCGGAGGGAGAATGCCAATAAAGTGGCTGGCTTTGGAGTGCGTCCAACATAGAATTTTTACACATAAAAGTGATGTATGGGCTTTCGGAGTAACAATCTGGGAGATCTTAAGTTACGGGGCACGTCCGTATGCAAACATATCAGCTAGAAATGTACCAGAACTCCTAGAAAATGGATTGAAACTGCCTCAACCAGCTATTTGCACGCTAGACATTTATTGTGTTATGGTGAATTGTTGGATGTTAGATGCAGATAGCAGACCGACCTTTAAACAACTTGCAGATACATTTGCAGAAATGGCTAGAGACCCTGGTCGGTATCTTGTGATACCTGGAGACAAGTTCATGCGATTGCCATCCTATTCCACTCAGGTATTTATTAATATTTTTAAATTTTATATTTCCTTTTAAAGAAGTTGACAATATCATATTATATTTTGTTAGAAGTAAGAAATAATAAAATCAATTCTATCATTTCAGGATGAGAAGGAGTTAATAAGAAATTTGTCGTCTGCAATGGATGGCCCAGAGCCGTTAGTCGAGGCCGACGAATATCTACAACCAAAATTAAAACAAGTACCCGGAACTGCTCCCACCAATTCTGCCATCAGTGGTACAGGAGAAGATTCGCAAAATAGTGCATTGAAAGCCTGTACATCTGCCTCCTGGCCAAACACACCCTCTCATCCTGAAGGCATTACATCTGACGCCGTAAATAGACCAGAAAACTGGGATCAAGATCTATTAAGATATAATCGACAGAGCAATACTAACGGTTCTGAAATGCGGCACTATTACAATAACGGCGTATGTGCTTCTGATAGTTCCAGTTCAAGATATTGTAGTGATCCAATGAAGCTAAGACCAGAAGGTCTAGAGGGAAATTTTGATAGTATGTCCAAAATAAAGGAAGCCCATGTCGGTAATCTTAAATTAAATCTGCCTTTGGATGAAGATGATTATCTAATGCCTTCACCACAGCATAATCAAAATGCTTCAACTTATATGGATTTGATTGGGGAAAGCGGGGACGGTCAGGATTTGGAGAAACTCCGATACAGTACTTTTGCGGGATCAAAAAGATGCATAGATAACCCGGAGTATTTGATGTCTGATCAAAATGTGCCGCCACAGACCGTAGGTATACCAACTGATCCAGTTCCATTAGAATCCCTATGTGTCAGTGAGGGAAGTGGTAGTGAATCCACGCCTCAGCCAGGGACGAGTAAATATCTACCACAAAGATCTGTCGAGGAGGAGAGTATGTCAGATCATGAATATTATAACGACCTGCAGCGCGAACTTCAACCGCTTCGGAGGAACGAAACAACAGTGTAAAAAGTGACATTAAGTGGTTATAGATAAACGTATAGACTGATCTCTTGTAATTGCAAAATGAACTGCTTAACTTAATAGTGCGCGTGCGCACTCTTCGTGCCATTTATGTGATGGCTAGTGTTAGTTTGTTGAGGAAACTTCAAAATAAGAATTTTATTATAGTTACATAAACAATTTGTTATTTTCTTCTACTTAATTTTTGTAAAGGAACTGTTATGAATCTTTCATTTGTACAAAAAATATTTCTCATCGGGTGCTGCTTCGCACTCTACAGAATTTAAGTTATTTATTAATCTAGATTAAGGAAGGCTATGTTTACCTTTCAAGTTTTCATTTTCAAGTGTGTAATTTTAATTTTAAACTGTGATAATTAGTTTAGTTAACAATATTTTCAAATTAATTGCGATGGTCAGGTATGTTTATCAATAAAATGCAATTTTTATGTTTATTGCAAAAAAGTTATATATGTAGAAATGTAATGTATTAAACAATAAAATGAAAGCGATTAAGAAATTTTGTGAAGAAAGTAGTATGTTATGGAGTCCCTTATAATGTTCTTGCCATCCTATGGTCTTACGTTACCCAATCATTGCACGAATAGAGCCATTTCATTTGGTACTATTTTGTCCATCTTGCCTTTAAAAAACTTTGACTTGCCTGACCTTCTTAATGTATAATTCA
>PDGT01000004.1:6865707-6946251 GCA_003671415.1 Megathymus violae | reverse complement strand
TCTCATTAAATATATAGTTATAAAAAATTATGTACATACGGCAAAATTAAAAGACATTAATTTAAGTAATGAACTCTCATAGTCGCTATCATATGCACAAGGAGAGCTCAAAATATTTCCGTATATACTTAAAAGATAGTATAATCAATACTGTAAAATTTACTCACCTTAATAGTGTTAGTGTATTGTCTTATAGACCAAACATTCGTTTGCCATGTAGGTAATGTGTATAATAAAAATCTATACTTATATTATTGTAAAAAAATATATATAGTAGTTTTGATAGAAATTATTATGTAGTAGCAACTACTCACATATAAATTACCAACTACTCTACGTTTAGCTATAATCATTCTCATTTAAATCAAAATTTGATTAGTGCCATTACAATAGCTTAATGAAATAATTTACATCATTTTTTTTTTACAAAAGATACTAAAGAATTCTTATTACGCGATGAACTTCACAAACAGTCAAATCGACAGGTACCGAGTACTCGTATGTTCTCCTATCAGTAATACTCTGGTGAAGAATTTTTTTATAAAATAAACTATTCACCTAGCATGCTTTGTTGTTCGATAATAATCATGATCAATCGTTTTAAATGTTTGCTGGCATCAAAATTTTGCTCATCACTAAGTTTTTATCACTCGTCGAATATGGTTCTAAGACATTTAATTATTTTTAATATATATCGCTGTATGAAGATAATTCAAAGATATTCTAATTGTAGTTGAACTTTTCAATTGGTACTATTTATTAATAGGATCAATGACGACACAACATTTCAGTAGAAATATTCTGAGTGGTGTTTTGAAAATTGTAAAGTAGTAATTTCAGTTCATATGCAATAATGTTTATTAATAAATGTGTAAAATATAAACGTTTACAGAAATTAATAACAGTATAATTTGAATTCTTCATAATAACCATGTTCAATGCGTAGTTTAGAATAGAAACTGTTGGAAGATAACACAACTTTAAATGTGAATGTTATTTAATTGGCAAAATAGTTATTTGTATAGCTAAAAATCTAGAATGTGGGTATTCGTACCTTGAAAATGAATAAATAAAATATAGATTCGAGTATTTTTTTTCTTTTAGCATGTAGTGTTTGTACCATACAGTTGCTGATCTGTTGCGTCATTGGACTGCCGAGTTCGAATTTCTAATCAGTGTATGCAGTTAAATCCTTAGTTGGAGCTACAGTTCTGTCGAATTTACTATTTACTTAACAGTCGACAAATAAGCATTTGGGCCATCTGATGATATGGTATGGTCACCATCACTCATCCATCCCCCGACGTTTTTCCGATTAAGAGAGGAGAAAAACCTCTTTTTAACAGTCTATTTGACATCGACACTGAAACACATTGAATCAATTTTATAATTGATTTAGGGAGGTAAATTTTTATGAGGATTTATGATTAGGGATCCAACTAATTAGGCAGATAGCGAATTGATAACTGCAACAGTATTTGCCGCGTGTGGCATTCAACGGGTTGACACAGTAAACACAGTGGGTCAGTATGAATAGTAGAGTCTCTTTATTATCCCAAGCAGATACATACTGTCCTTAAACTATTGCTTCCAATTAATCATTCAGATGCGGGAATATCCCCTAAAAGCACGCGCTGGATACTCGTAACAAAGAGGTTTACCATTTCCTTCTTACCCTCAACTTGCTGAATCCTACCTACACTAACCTTGAACAAATTTAAAAACTACAATATAATTCGAGATTGATTATAGACGTTCGCTGGATTCCTACTGGACATGGTACTTTTATTGGCATAAAATATAGTTTTTCCCTATCATGCACAAGTGCAATATGATTACTTGACTATTTAATTGAATTAAAAATTGCGCATAAATAATAATAATAATATTGCTCAATAGCCATAATGTATACACTTAAATAAAATTAAACGATTGATACGATATGTTATAACATAGATTGATAGAAATTGTGCAGTATAATATATTTATTTGAATATCAGATGGATATTAAGCACAAAATTATTACATCACAAGTATTCGATGAACACTTTAAGTTCTGCTTAAATTAGCAAAATAACTAAGATATAATAAAAAAACCTGCCTAATTACTGTTTATAATAAATAACATATAATAAATGAAATAAATATGTTATTTATTATAAAGAATAAGACGCTGTTGTTGGCATTACAACAGTCCTTTTATTGATCTAGTATTCAAATCGTACTTAGAACTGAAAAGATGTAAATCGTATTCAAAATTAAAAACGGAGCGTTTCGGTTTACGTTATATTAACAATTAAAACTTTAATTTATTATTTCATTAACTATTTAATCAATACTGTACTTTTATCTATTCAATAGTATTCGGACCTTAAAACCATCGGTGACACATTATTTTCTTAAATAGTTCGCAATAATACATAACATCCAATAAGTTTACTCAAGTGCAATTGAGCAAGTTGATAACATTGAAATTTAGGAAAGTATTTATATAATTTATAAATAATTATAATTATGGATTAACGCCGTTGTAATTGATAATACGGTACAAATTTTGTCGTCCGATTTACCACAGACCACCAGACAGACTCTGTAGAAGTAAAATATATAATTAAGAATTAAAATAATTTGAATAGAACAATTACTGTTATCATTTAATACTAATCGCATGGCAGAAGTGTTCGAATATTAAATCGGTATATTTTATAACTATACCACAGTATTAATGATGTATGTCGATATGAACGCCGAAGCATTGTCGTGATGAGGAGAAAAGTTTTTCGTTACACGACAATGGGGTCAACAGACTTTGTCGTCCACGATTATCAATTCCAACAAACCGTTAATTTCCGATTCCCAAACTGATCATAAAAATAATAATAACATACATAACTTAAACAACACAATTATGTGAATTACAATTATTAATTTACATATCAGTGCAATTGTCCTTTGAAAATTTAATAAACATATTATGTTCTTATAATTTATACAGGTAAATAATTCATTCGTACAACAATAAATAAAATAAATTACATTTGGTATAAGTAGTAAATGCTTATGTACCTAGGTGAATTATTTCAGATTCATCATTAATTATATTAAACTAGGTTTCATCAAAAAAAAAAACAATCTAATGTGGTGATAAATTGCATTCTTATTTATCATCTATTATTAAAGCAGGGAATTTTCTAAATTTTTATACAATTTTAGAAACTAAAATAATCAAATGACAGTGTTTGAATGGATTTAAAAACTAGATAATTAAATGCAATGGAACTTTTCACAAAACTATTATTCAATATGACTTAAGTGCTTATTAGACTATAACTGTCATATAAGTGTTACTAATATTATCATTAACATTCTAAAATTTTAATAAGAGAGGTTTTGTATATACTACACCATTTTAAGATCGATAAAATTCTATGTCCCAAGATTGGGTTTTAAATAACATTAGCCTAAAACATTTCCATATACATAATTTTAATGAAATCCTTAAAACGTTACTTTTGGATATTCCTCTACAAGGCCATCAGTAACTTACACTTATCATAAACATGCAGTTTATAACAATAGATAATAGCGCTGTCTTAATGAATGATTCGTTAAAAAGGACCTCGAATCGAGTTCATACACACAATAAATAAATAATAAATAAACGTTTAAATACTCGCACCCTCGCATTAGGGCCATGATCCAAGGACAAACATTTATCTATCTCATAAATGTCTGCCCCGGCCGAGAATCGAACCCGGATCCCCTCGCATGGCAGGCAGCATCACTAACAATCGTCAACGCTATTTAATTGAACGTTTTGGACAATTGTTTAGTAAGACAAATATTTGGAAAGTAGATTTACTATTGTATGAGTTGTGAATTTTAACATATTAATGGCTTAATACCATTGCGCTTATGCAAAATTATAGGACTAAACTTCTTTACGTATGCTAGTATACAAGTAGCCAATATATTGTGTTTCGATTGCGTACATTCCTTCTTTCATCATATAAAACATATCCGCACGTTCTTTAAATTTACTATGGGTAAATATATAATAGGTCCTCCCAAGTGAAGTAATTAGACTTGAATAATTAAAATTACCTTATCGTATTATTATTATTTTAACATTACCATGCATTCTTTATATTATTATTATTATTACTGACGCTTTGACAAATGTATTTTTTATTTTTAGGTTTAAGTACTAGTGCCTTCGCAAAAATCATAACTCGTAAGCTATACAACCATGCCGATTACATTTTAGACTATGCCAATGTCATCGCTGAATTCCATCGTGGAATACGTCACACAAGAAATTCTCAGTTACATAGCATGTGGTTTGGTTCTGACGGGCTCGGAGTTGTCTTTCTTATTGCGTCTGTTTCTTCTGTGTTTACTGTTAGAGAGGATCTCGTAAGCTTCCTGTATCTCCATGAATCGTTCCTGAGCGGCGCGTCTCAAGCTTTCGTCTTTCACCTTATCCGGATGATGTTCGCGGGAAAGTCGACGCCATGTCGTCGTTATCTCTTGTTGGCTCGCGTCAGGTCCTAGCCCTAGTACCTGATATGGAAGTACACTAGATTTATATGTATTTGAATCAATTCAATTTTATCACATGCAGTATTTAGTTAAGCATTAGATTCGTCTCGTTCATATATGACAATAAGATTCAAATACTGAATAATCAACATATGTTACATAATTTTAAAACCATATTAAAGAATAAATAATAACTAAGATCACACATTATACTAAACATTTGAATTCTTATTTCTCTCGTTAACAACGCCCATTAATACAATTGGTATGATCTAGATGCAGAATTCAACCAACTCACACTATTTCATCATCGGTATAAAATTTATATACCAGTGTAAAAAACACCCAAATTATTTTTTATGCTAATCTTAATTATATAGTAGTGTATTAGATGTGTAAACTTAGCTCTATGTCGGCATGATCTATTACAATATATCTAACTAAATGTATTGTTTTACTTTTATTTCTGTTTGTAAATTAAGTGGAGAATATCAAATTTATTTACCTTATAAGCATTCTGTTCGCCATGAGGATCTGATAGCTCAATAACCTGTTTCCATACTTCGTACCAACCGTGATGCTGTGCATAGTAGTATGTGTCGATGAGGCTCTGTTTGACGTCTAACCACCTGAAGAATCAAATGAAGAGTTGAAATGAAAATATTGTGAAATAATACCAACAAAAGACATAGCATGATATACATCTATCACTCTTTAAATCCAGACATTTCAATTTCTTCGTGAAATTTGGCCATTGTGGCCACGAATCATTTCGTGCGACGGGAGACTTGAACCCAGAATTGGAAAAAATATGGATTGTAATGATGAGAATAATAAATAACACTTTACCAAGGGCTCGTGAAGAAGTGATGCAAGGCTTCATAGATAGGGATCTCATCACCATCACTGTCCGTGATAGTACCATGGAAGTACAAGTAACTGCACCACAGAGACAGGTACAGGCAGGCACAACAACCCAATACTGCTACACGTCTGTACAATAAAAGAATCAAATATACTTAAAAAAAAATTGTTAGAATCCATTACTAACACTTACTTATTTGCGTACAATTTTGCTCACATTTAACCCTGGTAATATATTATTTGATAACCCTACAGAATCTATACAGGCTATGTACATTTTATAACTTATTTTATTTTGACCCCTCTCATGAAATAAAGAATAGCTTCCAAGAATCTCAGTTTCGGTTACCAACCGATAGATAGGCGACAGATAAATATATAATACAGATAAATATATAAACGTTTATCCTTGATTCTATGTTATTTATAACCTGATGGTATGTGTGAGTGAGTATATATATTAATGACCAGCAAACTTCCCTTGCTTCGCTTCAGAAAAACTACTCCTTACATTGTATTTAATTAATTTATAACTTTTTTATTTATGGACGGATTGCAAATGAAACAAAATTTAAGCATTAAGTGACGCTCATTGCAATACATTAGTGAAGACCAGGTCGAAATCGGTTAGCCGTTTCCGAGATTAGTGGGAACAAACGCACAGACAAACAGACATGAATTCTAAAAACTACTGTTTTGGGTTCTATTGCATTAATAAAGGCCCGTAATAATGTTTTTTCTCATATATCGTTCATGTACAGTAAGCGATCACAGTAAGAATTTTATTATTAGTATAGATATAGTATATATAGCTGTTTGCCTAATTTACACATCGCTTTTGTAATTTTTCTTACACACACATATATCTATACATTAATAAAAACGTCATGAATTTATATATGTATTTAATTCATAGAACGAGAAAAACCCAGAAAAATGCAGATGTTATCTTTAAGCGTAAGATAGTTTTTTCGAAGCGAAGCGAGGGCATTAGCCAGTATAAAATAATATAATAAAAACAGGGGAAGGATAATCATTAATCTCCGGAATCACGACACTAATTTGATAAATTCTTTTACCATACCAACAGTCTGTCTCTCTGTCTGAATGCGATAAACTCAAAAAGTACGGCATGAGTTTTCTTACGACTTTAAGAATACATAGAATGATTCATGAGAAAGGTTTACGTGTATCACATAAAATTGATTAGATGCCTGATAAAAAATGAGGGTTCGATTACTATTTGTGAACTTAACAATCGGGAATTCCGAAGCAATGTAAGGGCGTTTACTAGTATTTAATGTATGCATAATTTTACGTAAAATTCTCTGATTATGGCAAACATACGTATTTTTATGTTACAAGACTTGATGGGAAATATCTATACATATAATAAAATTTAAACTGATCGCTTTCTATACATGAAGGATATATGAGTTATGAGAAAAGCTATTATTTAGGGTCTTTATTAAAGCAATAGTACCAAACAATACCAAACAATAGTTGTTTTAATTTGTGTCTGTTTGTCTCTGTGTTAGTGCGCGCTAACCACAAAAACGTTTAAACCGATTTTGTTATGGTTTTGACTTATGTATTGCAGTAAACATCACTTGATATTTCAGGTTCGTTTCATTTCAATCCATTCATAAATTAATATATATTTCTAATTCACAAAATGAGAAAATCCCAGTCCTAAAACAATGCAGGTGCTATTTTTTTTACATAAAATAGGTTAATGCTTGACTACAATCCCCCCTGGTAATAAGCGGTGATGAGGTCTAAGATGTTGAACACATTAACTTATAAAAGCCTATTCACTCTTCTCTTAAAGACTCCTATATATTAAATAGAAGGGAACACCGACGCGTGCCACCTATTCCAATGATGATGCAAACTATGCCGTCCGCACAGGCGAGATGTTCATATTATGTATGTTTTTTGTTTCTAATCGTAAAGCGTAGTTCTTCTATAGAGAAGCGAGTTCGGTTTTCTAGTAAAAAATATAATTAAATTAAACCAATTACATGACTTACTTAAGCCAGTGAGTCCTCTTCGGCGGCGTTCGTCTCCACTGCTTGGAGAACGAGTCGAATGCTAGAGCAGCAGCCAATACCACAAGAGTGAACCAAACTGTCTCGTCGTAGACGAAGTACCGTATAGGATACGTGACGTAAGCAGCCAATAATGGCCATTTCAAAGAACCTTGTTCACGACCAATATTTCCAACTGTCCATACACCTAAAATAAAATAGATCAAAGTATGTATACAGCAAAAATAAATAATATTATGGACAATTACTGTACAAATCGGGGTGTACGTTGCTGAACATTTTTGAAAAAAAGAGTTTAACATATTTTACCATGTTGAATTGGACACCTCTGTTAAAAATGTGATTATGTATATTACCAAATTAGCTATAAAATTATATATAGAACTCCCAATAAACTTCAGTTGTAAATTAAAGAATTACAATGATTTCAATATTCAACTTCAATTATTTATACATCAGCTCACCTAGTGATACAACTAGTGGTATGAGGAAGTTAAGGTAGCGCAAGTTTAGACCCCAAACTTCAACAGGTGGAACAGCCCACATCATCATCTGACCCCAGGAGTAACCAATCATCAGCATTCCAGTAAATCGATTCATGGAGAAAGGAGGCTAAGAAAATGTATCAAAAAATATATTAATATCAATCTGACATATTTTTCATTAAAAAACACAATAGCCAATTAATAACATGTAAATATGTACACAAATTTAATAACTTTGAAGGAAACTATAAATTTTTAATGGAACAAATTACTAGAAAATCATTATAATTAGCTTTAAAGTTGAAGCTAAAGTTATATAAGCTAAAAGGTAAATGAACATGTAATTGATTATGTGTATACAGCTGTTAATACAATGATTTAGTAAAATCTGTAACTGTATAAGATATTTTTGGCCTTCAACCAATAATATATTAAAATATCTATTTACAATTATTAACATACGACAAATTATTAATATTAGATTAGTAAAGCAAATGACGAAGGATCACCACACATGTGCACCAAAATTAGTTACAGTACCTGAGCAGATAAGGCCCCAACTCGATCACATTCTTGAAATAAAAAATACCAAGTTACTAATAATATGTAACTCCAGCCAATGGATTGGTTAATCTAAATAATAATAATAAATAATAATTGCCAATTAGTCTCATTCTGTCAAATATAAAATATATATATATAAATGATATTAACCAATATTGCTATTTCTGTTTACCTGTTTTTGAACTTATTATGCTTTTTAAGTTGTGCAATATGTTTTGATTAGGTGTTTATATTAAGAAATTGAATAAAAAGATAAAGGTGGTGTACTTGAATAGTACTGGTGCAGTTCTTAAATAGTTACATTTATGATACATATTATTTATTTTTATAAGTACTGTAAAGCATGAAATCACTTACAATATTTTGCTGTAGGCAATTGGTTGTTTTATATAAGCACAATGACATGTATCTATTATCTAATGTACCAATATCAATTTATTTCTTATGGATAGTCCTTTTCACTGAATGCATCTTTTTATAAAAACATTAAGTTAATATTGGTTATTGTAAATATTATTGTATTAATTAAAATGTAGATTGATTATATGTGTAGGTGTATGTTTCTATGTTTATTTAATTTCAAGTATGCTTGAATATTATGCCTACATTTTTGGTTTAGAGAGAATGTTTGTGATTTATTTCTTATATTTTTTTCATTCATTTATATTCATGAGGTATCATACAACAAATTCTAAAAGTGAATAAATATTGTACATAAATCTACTGTGAAAATAGTAATACTAGTTTTATTTACATTTGAAAAAGAAAATTAAACCTGAATACTATTTGCCTTTAAAAGAAACAATAAATTACAAACACTCTCTAGGTATGTACATTAAGTGTAAAGTATAGTATGAGTTATAATAAAGTATAATTCTTCAAGCATTCCTTGAGCTATTTCTGTTGTAAATTAAATTTTTCTTTTTTTCTTTTTTTACAATACCTTTATTGCCTCCCAATATGTTTTGAAATGTCCATGCTCAATTGTATGGTTTTATCAATTTTTATAACATATGTTACAATAATCTAAACGATGCCAGTTAGTGATTTTTTATAAGAAACTTGTACACACCACCACCTGTTACATCAATAGGGAAGTAAATCTTAAGATATTTCAGCTGCCCTTAGTCTCAGAGTGAGAGCAATGAGGTACTAATCAGTCCAGGGCCACATTTAGAATCCCCAGAATGTGTGAAAGCACCAGTTAGCTAGTATGTTGGTTTAAAGGCTCATGTTTGGGATGTGTTAGGTATACCTATAATATTAAGTATAATACAAAGAGGTCAATTATACATTAAATATAAGATTAATTAATAATTTACCAGAAACAGCACATTCTTAACTTTATAACCTTAGTGAGTACTAACAAAATTGTTTAAGTGGGGACAAATAACTTCCACAGAATTATTGTGCACTAAGTTATGGCAAAATAACAAATGAACATTCTATAGCCAAGGTAGCTCATAGACTTGGTTATGACTAGATCTGACTGATGTCTGTCACAGAAGTATTAATGCCATGCCGTCATAGGGGTTTAAAATATTTCATATGCCTTTTCTGTATAATAAAGAAACCATTTGTATATAATGTTGCACATCAGTACATTTGGCAGCTATAGCTCCCCTATAAAATATATATACTTAACTAAAATAAAATTTAGCTAACATAACGAAAAAAATGGTTATAACATAGACCTAGTACTGTTAGTAAAGGAAAATATGTTAAATATTGTCTGTAAAAGTATATAATTACATAGAACATACCTTTTTGTTTCTCATAACTCTATTTACTAACTCCTGCATATATTTGGGATCTTCGTTAGCATCCCTGACGTAGCGCGGGATTCGGAACACTTCGCCAATCCAGCCTATACTAAAGCCTCCAAGAGTAGTCCACCAAACAAACGCATGCTTATCTCTCCTCAAGTAAAAATGATGAACGCCGAATAATCCACCCACCAACCACAAAATGTATGCCCAGATTACTGATTTTTTGCTCGGCATACTAGATCCTTTTGGAGACATTCTACTGAAAGTATGTTTCAAATAAAATTATTGACAGATACATAAATATAAAAATCAATTATAATATTAGTATCAATAAAAAAGGTAATATAAAATAATTCAAAAATTAAAAAAATAATATGTAAACAATATTCTTACGATTTAGACACGTCCACTACCACGGTGTATGATTTAATTCAGGATACTTTCTAACTTCAGCTACTTTCGTGTCTTATTTTTGCTACATCTGCATCACGTCACTCGCATAGATTAAACAAGTTTTGCTTGTCCAATCACATCATATATGCATCAACTGACGTGATTATGTTGACACTAACACGTCTACTGATACCATAGAGTTTATATAATAGTAACTCTACGACTGATACAGACTTTTATAAAAATATATGTACCTTGTGATACAGACTGAGCTATCTATGGATGGTAGAGTACTGTAGTAAATATTAATATAGAGCACCTTGAATTTTATGTGTCTTAATGCAAGACAATTTACAATTGTTCACTCTATATAACATATTCTGCTTTATACATACAACTAGAAAGCAAAGTGCCTCGTCTGAAATTTAGATTATATGCACAGGTACCTAAATTTATTATATTAAATGGACAACAAGCAACTTGGTTACTCGTTGATGAATCATACTAGAAGCGTCTCGAACATTTAGTTTTATTGCATTTTATGCATCTTCTCTCCAAGTCTAGTGACACTATAAAATCTTGTATATAAAATAATTTTAACTTCGTATATATATAAAATATTACCTTGTTATTTATATAAACGCACCAAGTGAAAAAAAATTTACAGGGTACCGGTGTTATTTTATTAGTTTTAATGTATCTGTGTTCCATTGATATTTACATAATTAGTTAGTGACGATTTTTAACATCTTAGTATTATTGAATGATCTATCGAATATTGCTAAAAATAGTAATATTATAATACATCACCATTTCTATATTATTTCTTATCATTTTATATATTGTGATGGTCCTTGATCATATAATAATTTTTACATAGATTACTATGATAAGTTATCTACCTAGATAGTCACAAGTTATATTCCAATACCATATTAATATAATTTAAGAGGTTTAGTAATGTTATTATTTTTGTAATTAGGTGTCGTTCTAATAGGTATAAGAAAAAACCGTTATCTTCTAACCTGTTTATTTGAATTTTATAAACGAATCTTACAAGTCGCATGTCTTCACTTTCAAAACCTACACGATTCATATTTTTCCATTTTATTTATCAATTATCAAAAATACTCAAAAGTTTTCTCGAAAATTAAGAATGTGTAATTTAATCAGTGTTATAATATTACTACACTTTAATTGAAACAAATGGTACGCTCATATGCTCACTAATATTTTATAAATAAAATTACAATATCAATAATACCATGAAATCTAGTGCTTTATTTTAAATCGTAACCGGAAGTAGTTTTTAGTATGGTACGGAAGCTCTTTCATCCGTCCATCCATCCATTGCTAATCGAAGAGTTTTTTTCGTGCAGTACTGTACCGTAGATGAGTAGAGCAGAAATACGTCAGTCAAACAAATGGTGTGATAATAGTAATCATTCATTTCTATCTTTCTCTGCATATTTTTACAACCATCTACGTATCTAGTATAATCTCGGTACTCTTCGCGATGTCTAATAAAAGTATTCTTGTAAAATAGTCACTAATTGTGTCGTGAACTTTGTATAAAGTATTGATCATGTTTTCGTGTAAAATGTATTAGTAGCCCTTACAAGAAGGAGATTCAACTTCCTACTATTACTTACATACTGTCCATCATGAATTTCGACGACAGTGCTAATAGCAGCTACGGCACAACGGAGACCATTTATGGCTCCCATGAAGATTCCCATGTGGTGATGTCGGAGAAGGTACACACACTCGCAGGAAGTATTTACCAAGAGTTCGAGCGTATGATCGCCCGATACGATGAGGATGTAGTGAAGACATTGATGCCTTTACTTGTGAATGTGTTGGAGTGTTTGGATTCGGCATACCAAACCAACCAAGAGCAGGATGTGGAGTTAGAACTACTTAGGGAAGACAATGAGCAGTTAGCCACGCAGTACGAACGCGAAAAAGCAGCCAGGAAGCACTCTGAGCAGAAGGTGAGTTCACATTTATAAGTGTGCTTGGACCTTGGCTGGATTTTCTTTGTTTTGCTGCACAAGGCCAGCCTTTAAATAAAGCATTCTCAGTAGTTCATTCATCTTTGAGTCTAATAAACGTTTAGTGTTTTAAATTTTGTGTAAATTGGGAGTGCAAAAATTTTTCGTTTCAACATTTCAATGTGTCACCCGTTCTGCTATCTAAATTTCAAGGTAAGCAAGTAGGTTCACTATTAGATTCCTTGTATAATGTTAACTTTTAGGGCAATAAGCACAAGATTACTTCATGTTTGTTATGTATTATTCATATTGAATTGATATGCTTTGTAAGTATTCTGTAGTTATTTAATGAATTTTTAACACACAATTCTTGACTCGTTTGTTATTAGCATGAATTAATAGCTTAAAAATATGTGCATATTTAATAATCATTGATAGTATAAATCAATGAATAAAGTAAAAACTTACATTGGTAATGACTCACTATCTTGAATATTTTAAATGTTATTGTTGTCAGGCAAGTATGTTGGTAACAATTGTAGATAATTAATCTTTGTGTTGTGACCTATACTAAAAATAACTTAATCATATATATGTATTTGTTCTGCCTTCCTTTACTTATATGGCAGTTATTTGTCTCTTCATATTTTATCTTTTTGGAACTGAGAAACTTCTAACCCAAATTAATCTGTTTTGGTAATATTTTTCTTTCATATTTTGATAAATAGATACCTTCATTGATAGTATATGCAATTATGTTAAAATGTTGTTACATGTAATTTTTTTTTTGGGAATGCTTGGGTTAGAAGAACAATATACCAGATTTTGGTTTGTCGTATTGTAGATTAAGAATAGCAGTTTTACTTATTGTACAGGTATGAATTTCTTACAAGACATGCAGTCACAGACAGTTAATAAATATGTTTAGTAAGCAAAATATTTCTTGGCCCTACAGTTGTTAGAAGCTGAAGACCATTATGAAGGTGAGAAGAAAGACTTGACTGCCAGGCTGGAGGCTTTGGACAGTATTGTGCGTATGTTAGAATTGAAGCATAAGAACTCATTGGATCATGCTAGCCGATTGGAAGAGAGAGAAAATGAATTGAAGAAGGTTAGCAGCATAATTTCTTCTTTGGCACCAAATCCATATTTATTATTGTAATAATCTGTGGTCTAATACATGACTTTTAGTATATAACTAATAGATGAACAAATAAGAAATAATTGCATACTAAATTTACACACAATGCAATAATTTTTAACATATACTCAAAACAACTTGTAGTTTGACGTAGGTTTTACATTCTGTGATAACCTAATTCACAAACAGGAATATGCGAAACTTCACGAACGCTACACAGAGCTCTTCAAGACTCACATGGACTACATGGAACGCACCAAGCTTCTACTCAGCACAGCAAGTGATCGAAGTGAAGTTCGTGGTAGGCTTGGCCTCAACCCTGTGGGCAGATCTAGTGGTAAACTGCTTCAATCTATTTCTTGCTTATTGGGCTTCAAAATATTTAGAGATTCTTTTTATTTCAGAGGCTTAAATTACACTGTTAAAGAATTTATAAAGAAGTTTTGATAAATTTTCTATTGAGAAAACACATAAATCTATATTAATTTTATAAAGAGAGAGTATGAATTTTGTAAGTTTGTGTATATGCAGAAGGTAATCTCTGGAAACTTAGCACCTGTTTTAAAAGCTGATTACCATTGAAAAGGTACATCATTCATAGGCTATATCAAGTGTATAATATAATCATGAATTGTTAAACTCAAAGAAAGTCCAGATGGGCCACTGGATTTTTATTTGTCTTGCAATATGGAACAAATTTTTACATGAAATTTAATTTCCTCTTTACAAATATTGTCTCAATTACATTATAGTTACTAGAGTATGGTATGAACTTTATTATTAGAAGTGTTAGTTAATGGATCATATATAAAGAGGCTTTCGTAATTATATATTCTTGGTGCTGGTGGTTATCCTTCAAAATTTTGAAATGCATGTTAGAAATGAATTATCACTTTGACAAGTAAAGTACAGCAAAATACATATACCGTCATAAACCAATATTTGAAAGGCAATTTTGGGAGATTTCAATATTTTCGAGGTGTGTGAAATCTGCTATATTTTTGGATAGCACTGGGAATAATTTAAGTAAATAAGTAATTTAAGTTACAATATATATATAAGAGGTAATATAGATAATATGAAGCCCAGCTAACTGGTCAGTGGTTTTAAAAAAATAACAAAGCTTTATGTCAACCTTAATTTTGTTCTACTCCCTTTGATGTAGCATTCAAGCTTACATTTGTATTTAATTTTTTATATCTGCTATGTAATTTGTCTTAGATTCCATATTATTATCCCGCTGAATGCTCACACGCTATTTTCTGCTACACTTTGTAGGTAAATTTAGTTTTTACTAACCAACTTGTAAAGTTATAGTTGAAATCGAGTATCTAATTATTTGAGTGTTTTCCAATATTAATGAATTCTCTATAATTATGAGTGAATTACTCTCTCCAATTCGTTATATAATGACAATTCCATTATTTAATTAAGGTATTGGAAGTTTTTTTCACACAGATTGTAATTGTTTAAATATGCAGTAATCATTTTAGTTATATATCAGTGTTGAATAAAAGATTAACACCATTTTTAACTAACACTACTATTTATTGTTTGTATAAAAATACATTTAATTCCCTTTTAATTAATCATAATCAATACAAGTACAATATAATAAAATGTAAATTTTTGTCAGAACTATCCTGAGTCTTCTCAACCTTTTGTAAAAGCAGTTGTAAGTCTGTTCTGTTCAACTTTAGGTCCAATTTCATTTGGTTTTGCATCATTGGAGGGCTCTGTTCACATGGTGGAGCAAACAGAAAGTATTCCTGGTAGCCCAGTCAGTCTATCATCTTCGCCTTCTTCGCCTCCTATTGGTAAGCTTATTTAACCTACTATTGTCAAATGTTTATCTTCTATAACATATGAATATCTATTTTGTTGGTTATCGTCTACAAAATGAATTTTAGCGATTTTCACGCATAATGTATTATGTCATTTCTCACAATGTTTGTTTTTCCATAGGTTCAGAATTGGCGGCTGTGAGGACTGTAGAGCGTGCGCATCAAACAGATCCGATAAAACAGCAAAGCCAGGTGAGTGTGGTGCAACTATATTTTGTATTTGTATTATAATTAAATTAATTAAATATATACTCATTGGTTAATTAATTTATGACACCTTCATTCTTGTCGAAAATAAGGTGAGGGCATTGTCTTATCGAAATTCCTTAATACAGGTATTTTTTTTATTTCATTTTACTAAGGCAATTAGAAAGAATAGGTAGACGAGACTATACCTGGAACGGTGGATCTGATAATTGCAAATGTTTTACTAATTAAAGCATGTGTAGAATTCAAAATCTGTTCATTACTGAATAAAGGATGAAACTATTACTTCAAACTATTGCACGATTTGTTGTATGTCCTTTTGTTATTATCACGTGAGCATTTTAGGAGCTACTACATTTATCTCCTAATTATAAAAGCGAAATTTCGATGTACAATGTTTACTTATACAATGTATTTCAATTATTTGAAATCAGTATATTAATTAGTACTACTACGAATACTCTAGTTACTCAAATAATATACTACATACGTTGTGGTTTTCTGTGCACATGTTAAACGTGTAGTTTAAAAGACCGGTGAATTTATTGCTTTGACTGTCTATGTACCTACTTCTTTCTAGTATGAATTCAGAAAATTCCTCAGAAATAAAGTCAACATTGAAAGGGATTAAATGGAACAATTTGGCGGCAACTTTTGTCCAATTCAGGACCTGTAGTAACAACACGTGGTTGTTGCTAGTTACAATCAATCAATTGTAGGAATTGAGCTCAAACACGCGTTTCTAGTACAGTTACCCCTGAACAAACGATTCTTTTTTGTAATGCTACTGTTTGAACAAACTCTATACTTTGCGACTGAAAGTAATATTTATATTGTTTTGTATATGAAAATATAATAGAACACTATTATATATTATCAAAAATGTGGCATCTTAACAAAAATACCAATACAGGAATAACAAACACTAAAGGAATATTTTCTTTGCCTTGGTTAGACGATTTATTACATCCGTCTTCGTTGCACTCACATGATAATGAGTAATGCACGTTGCTAAACTTGGATTGTTCGCATCCCAAAGGAGTCTGGTATATATATGCACACTCTCTCACCATGGCTACGTGTTGTTCGGGCGTAAAGAAGTGTATTTGAGATAGAGATCGACATACTGGTATGTTGTGATCGGCGTTACTGTTCTCACATGGCCTTAAATAATCATTATTTAGATCATACGAAAAACAACCTCTGTCATGCACTGTCGAACACTGGTAACATTTTATCGCGATTATATTTCGTCGCATGAGAAGGAACAAAAATATTGCTAAATTCATTGACATTTTCATTTTATCTAGTTTGTTTTGACCTCCCTTGTTTCTTTGCAAATTGATACATATTTGACGGCTGTCACGAAAAATCAGGATGACTTTAATATTTCTTAATTTGACAAAATTGAATTTCTGTTGTTTGGATAATTAGACGTGGTAATTTATAGGTTCGCCATTTTAAGAGTTAGATATTTTGTTTTATCCCTTTATTATGTAATTAGGAATCACCTAATATTATAATACCTATATTTATTTAAATACAAGTTTATTAAAGATGGATATGCAGATATATAACTCTAAGTTTAATTCAACTAAGAACGAACTTACTTTAAACAACATATATTGTTTCGGTTTCAACGCTATTTCGGGCAGTAAATATGACTGAAATATTTCAATTTAGTCCTCAGTCAATACATGTTGGCCAATCTCAAAATGGACTCATGCTATCAGAGCATGGTTACAATGTTTATTGATTGTAGTGCCCATTTACACATTTTATTGTAACCGAGGGAAATTCAAAATATCCCCAACCTATCAGAGAAAGGCTATGTGGAATTCCTATCTAATATAATCCTTTTAGCAACTGTTCTTCATACATGTGGAGGTTTAAAAATGGTGGATACCATGCCTGTAAAGATAAGCTATGGATTAAACTATATGTTACAAATATTGATATTCACTTTGCCGAAAACTTTCCAATAATGTTGTATCATGTACACCTGTGATGACTACCTATACTAGTAAGTGTCTGGTTTGATGTATTACCGTGTAAGTTTAAGCAAAAAGGATATATGTTTCATACTTGTGCCGTGAATTCGTTCAATGAACATTTTAAGCATTTGCTACGTTTTGTGAAGGAGTACTTATATAAAATCGGGATGAAAACAAAACGATGGATGGCTTTGTAATTCGAGTATTTTCTAAACAGATAACAACTTAGTTTGGTTTTTAAACTATCAACGATCCATTGAATAGTTTGTCTTTGAGATGTTTGCTAAACATAAGATTATAATATTTTGGTTTTGTGAAATATGTTTATAGGCGACATCTCCTGTGGCTCCGTTGAATTCGAATACCGGTAAATCCCAAACCAAGAGTGAGAAACGAAGCGCCAATACTTTGTACCAAGAACTGTCATTCCATGACACCGATGCTAGCATTGCCGAAGGAGAGGAGGGCGCTGATATCACAGGTGCTGCTAATAAACCAATAATTACTTACTTTTATCATTATAATCACATATTCCCGATCATGTCTGCCTGTTTAATTTTTATGTTGCTCTTAGAAGCGAATGTTTATCGACCGGCTTATTGCCGTTAAAATAACATTTTTTTGAAACATAACGTATGGAAAATTCCTTGTCGTTCCGCTTTTTAAACATCATAATGATGTCGGATGTGTGAAATGAGAAAATCAGAATGTTTCGAGAAATATATAAATCTTAACAATTTCATCATTAAATTCACAGGGAGCTGGGTACATCCTGGGGAATATGCATCATCAGGTAAGAAAAAAATTAGGCAATAAATCTTTGCCCATTCTCTACAATTCACTGAAGTCATAAGTGAGTGGATGAACTCTGTACACTGACTTTTATTTGTGTCTAAAATCCATATCTGTTACAAACAATTCTCATAATGTTGAATTCAGAAGTTAGGAGAAATATGTTTAGTGTAGTCATTATAACAATCTGTTTTATGAAATAAATTCCGATCACAGGCAGTTAGTTGTAACAGGTCAAGAATGGGAATCTTTTCTAGTGTCTCGTTACATTTGTGCGTGAAAGTGAAAATGCGGTCTAGTCGTGAATAACAAATCTTAGTGTGGTAACGTTGCGCTGAATTTATTACTGTGTGACTACTACATGAGAGAAGTGTATAGCCTTATCATGCAATTTAATTTTATGCCTGGCATGTAAATCTTCATAAGCTAAGTCATTTGTATATTCAACATTCATACATAACTCATCGTTACCTCACTTCGCATTCGCTTCTTTAAGCACTATATTTCAAAAATAACATTTACAGACCAACTATTCAAGAAGTGGTTATATTACATATATGTAAGTATCAATTAATTGATTAGATCAGTTGATTGATATTTGCATATATCTGATTAAATTATGATAAACGCTTCATATAAGTTGTGTCAGAAACATAGTATCTATTATGTCACTTGAATGTTTACTTGTAATTTACAATATTAACCAGATATACTAAAATTCTATTTGTTCTATTTTCATGCGTTCTAATTGCATCTACGCATTCCAGTTAACGATAACTACTTTGGTAAGTACTTTTCATATTTCTCATATTTTAATGGAAGTGGTGGTAATATGTATTTACTTAAATTTTGGGAATTTATTTTCATATTTATGCTGATGATGCATTTTGAAGAATCAATTAAGAAGCATGAAATGAATAAAAATATTGGGTTTGGTATTCTCTAAGAGATAAATTTGCCTTAATACCTTATTTTATAAATCTTTCTGTTCTCATTGACTAATTGATTTATCAAGGTCGGCAAGCGACGGATCAAGTTGAAACTTGGTACATAATACAAAATAATTGATCCTATCATGAACGGATACAGTAAACGAATTGTCATTTGTGTGTTAATTTTTGATAGTAAATAAAAAAATAATTATAAAGTACTCGTACGTTATGTAACATCATGAAAATGTCATGTTGCGTGGAATACTTAAATGATTTTAAATTTTAAAGTGCATAGTTTAAAGGCTAATAAAAATATACTAAAATTAGAAATTTTTCCTCGTTAGGTCCGAAACTGTTGGGCCTACAATTGTGAAAAAAATACGTAATGTACATGTTAGCTACAGTTGTATAATTGTATTGTTGTATAATAAGGAGAAAGTATATATATAATATGAATATGACTCTGTATATTTACTATACACTTTAAGGATCCTACTCGAGTTTGATCAAAATTGAATCGGTTTTTTATTTTCTTTAGTTATATGATCTACATTGCGCCAAACATCTTGGCTTCTATCTAATAGTAAAGTGACCTATAAATTTGATCTGTGTAACTATGCTTTTGCCAATGTCAATACATGCCCCCTTTTAAAGAAATTTGAAGTTTTAAACGTTTCCTTTTCCTTATACCTACTTTGTTCTTATTATAGAACTTATCTTTCGCATCGGCGTGTGCTCTAATGAAAAAAATATTTAAAAGTTCTACTTCATTGCCCAATTTTAAGTATCTACCTATGTACTATATAGGAGGTCAATGAAATGATCAGTGAGTCAGTCTGTCACTAAATGCCAAACTTTAATTGCGTTCTGTATTCAAAGATCTTAAGATAAATCACTCAGTTTTCTACAATTCCAATAGTAATTGTTTGAGTATATTGGAGCTTATTCTATGTTTTTTTTACGTTAAGAGAAAGAAGTTATGCGAGGGTTTGAGAAACCGCGCGAATTCGTTCGTGTAAAGAAAGATACATACTGGCATGTTCGGTGGACCTTGGCCTAGTGCACGGCCGTGCACTCAGAGTTTATAATTATGTTTAATATTTAAAACATATCAGAGCATAATAAATTGTGCAAATTTGTGAATTAGAACAAGAAGTGATTAACTAAAATTATCTAGGTCAAATGCGAGATATAATTATAAAGATTCGCAAATATGACTCATCAGCGTGTTCAATGATCTTGCGCTCGTGCGAATACAATTGAGGCTATTTAAAACTTTATTTCATTTTATGTAACGATATTTATAAATGCTCTGAGTAACTTTCAACGAATTTCGACAGGTATGGGCAAAGAGGTTGAAAATCTAATTTTGGAGAACAATGAACTCCTCGCTACAAAGTAAGTTTTAGTTACATCGATTGTTTGCTTTTTTGCCAAACAATTTTTTCTTTATATATTTATACAATATATAAAATTTATTATGAAACATTCTACTCGGATTTGATATTAGTCTCATACGTGATTTAGCATATAATATGTCGTCGCTTTGGTGGTGAAGAGGGCTCAAGCCACATTGTCGTTCAAAATGAATTTAAATAGCCTAGTAGGATAAAAAAAAAAACAATGATTTTTATGGTGGAGAATAGAGTTGACTGCCAAACTACGATGTTCCAACATATTCTAAATTGTGAGAAGAGCCAGGTGCAAAACCGTGATTAGCAATAAAATTAGCGGAATTACAATATATTTTAATTCGCCATCGAGGCAAGAAGCCTATTCTCTCTTGTGGCTCCATTCTCATGAAAATCCAATTGACGGTTTTGTATTATTATCAAATTCTTATTTTCTGGTTTGCCCTTGCCAGTTAAGTGCTTGTTATCTCAAAAATTTTTTAATGTGGGTTGACTCTTTTCACGTCCAAAGCGATGATATATATATAGTTGTAATGTACAGAAGATTACAACCCTTTATAAAGTAAAGTACGTAGATAGCGTACATTTCTATCACTTGGACTCTTTACTGAAACATGTAAACTTTTTAATTTTACAAACAAAAAACCTTATAGGCAGTTCAATGAGATACTTCCGTCTGTGGCATTGGTACGATATAATGTTATCATAAATAAATATCGCTGAACGACTTGGTTACAGGAACGCTTTAAACGTTGTGAAGGATGACTTGATAGTGAAGGTTGATGAATTAACCGGAGAACAGGAGATTTTGAGGGAAGAGGTAGCTAATCTGAGCTCCGCCCGGGAGAAGCTGCGGGAACGGGTCACTCAGCTCGAAGAAGAACTCAGGCATTTGAAGGTGAGTAATTAAGTGTATTTAACATGGCAACGTGGTGGTAGTGTTCTCATCACAGACTTGCGTGAGGCAATGCGGCATCGACAGTTGAGTTGAGATTTTATAAAAAAAAATAATGTTACAGAGGAAAGTAAAAGCGATACAGGTTCCGTCCTGTTTTCGTTGATCATTTTTTACTCCTTTAGAGTCCCTTTGTTCGGCATGAATATTTGGCCTTGATAATAGGCTGTGTTATCGGGTTATACGATTTTAGGCATAGTTTATAAAGCAGTGCAGTGAGTAGACATGCAGTTCTGTTTAGTAGGTTCGAATTGTGCAGATCGACATTTTTCTATATAGTATGTATAAGGAAGAGATTGTGAGGAGTTTCTTTGTACCTAACAAACGTATAATACCTTCAAAGATTACCGTGGTTTTAATTCAGTTGTTTATATTATTCCCTGTTTTAGTTTTATTGACAGTTGTAAAAATACAATGTTTTTTTTGTCTAGATACTACCTATGTTATTTTGTAAGCTGATTGTAATATTAGCCACTTAAAAAAAGTTTGATAACTTATCTAATTTTCGCGAAGTTGAATTTTAGCAAAAGGACGGCGCAGAAATTATTTCCGATTGTGTTGTACATAGTTATTGTATTCATAGTTGAAACTGCTATATTTTAGCAACTATCACATTACATTACCATAGATACTGAAGCAATTCAATATATTGTGTATATTATGATACATATTTATTTATTCATATAATATATTTACGACTATGATATTGTTTTATTATATGTATAAATATGTATGTAGGGTTTTTATTTATATTCATCACATGTATTGTTGCCACCTGCCAACATTTTCTCACCTACACCATAGGTTGACTGGGAGAGAATGCCCTTAGCAATTATGTACGCCTTTTTTAATAGCCTAGTTTAGGTTCACACAATAAAATGTGGATAAATAAAAAAATAAAGAGGTGAAAATAATAGTTTCAATTTTTAACATTTTACCATTATATACAGATTTTTCCGTGAAATTCAATTAGACGTACAATGTACGTATTAAATAAATATATTATGTCAAGGGGCTTCACAAATATAAAATTTTGTTGTAAATTAAATATTTTATAACAGTACCCTTGCTTCCTTTCTGTTTTATAATGTCACCTGTCAATCATCAGCGCCGAAACTTAAACTGGCCCATTCATGTCGAATTATTATATTTATTTATATTATTATTATAGCAAAATATTTTTGAACAATGTTTGTGTTCACGTTAGACCTAAACTCGAGTGGGTGTTGTTTTCAGGAGGCTGTGAGCTCGAGCGCCGGTGGAGAGAATGAGGACGAGGCGGACGTGCCCATGGCGCAACGTCGACGCTTTACGCGCGTTGAAATGGCCAGAGTACTCATGGAGAGGAATCAGTATAAGGCACGTATTGAAATTCAGTTGTATAGAACTCATTTTTTTAAATATTTATATATGTAATTATCGCCGTCAATTCGCTATGGACAGTAATCTGTGATGCAAATTATGTTACGTAGTAGAGCTGTATAAAGTAAAATAATCATAAGTTGTATTTAGAAATATTATTTTTACTGCAATATTGTACATTGGTGGAAATTTGGTAATTACATTGTATTTAGTAAATCACGAGCACTTGTGGTCTTCCATTCCCTTGATTTGGTTATTAACATTTTGTTTCATCTTCGCTAATGAACTCTGCAATCAATGTCAAACTAAAGTTTCTATTGCAGTCATGCAATCGTCTGAAAAGTAATAAATATTATTTCAGTTATTAAATCCAAAGTAGTCAGATGTGATGAAATTGACATATCCATGATATTTCCGATATTTGATAGCATTCCACAGGCAATCACTGGTATTATCAATTATTCTTTACAATCAGGTCAATACTACTCTATGTGGAAAACGTGTTTTGTGCTACTCGCACAGTCCTTGTCGTCATATCTTGTAAATAATTTTAATATAAAACCAGAATAGTAGTATTAAACGTAAACGGTCACGCACAACCCCTCACTGTCAAGTCGAACCAATCATTGCCGCATAAAAATGCACCATCATAAGCAATCATGATTGGAGAATAAACATTTATCTATCACGGAAATGTATGCCCCGGTTGGAAATTGAATCAGGGACCCATCGTTTGGTAAGCGGAGTCACTATTAAGTGAACTATAGGGCCGTTTAAATAATAAAATATATTATAATAAAATAAAATATATTATAATAAAATAAAATATATTATAATATAATAAAATATATAATATGTAATTGTAATTCTATAATATAATGTAAAAAGTTACATAAACATATTTAATAACTTAGAGAGTTAACATGTGCCGTGTTCGCTGGTAGTTGTGGGCATACATACGGCTTATTTATGTTTTGTACTAAATTTGCCGGGGTATATTGCGTTGGTGAATAAATAAATAAAATATCTTATTTGATTTGCGATTATTCTAGGAACGTTTCATGGAACTACAAGACGCTGTTCGCTGGACGGAGATGGTGCGCGCCAGTCGCGTTGATTCAATAATCAAGAAGGAAAAACAGAGCATCTGGAAGTTTTTTAGCAACTTATTCAGGTAATGTTACTATTGCAGGTCGTAAATATCTATTGTTCAGGATTATTCTTTGCAGTAGCTTTAAACTCAGTATTTACGTATACATGTAGTTCTACAGAAAAAGAGAGAGTTAACGAGTCCTACAAGCAGAAGAGTAGGAAGCAGTGTTATGTTACTATGTGGGCTGGTCAGGTACTTAAATGTTTTTTATTTTTTTTTATTTACGTGTGTAAATATATAATCAATTTTATTAAACTTTAACTATATACTGAACATATACAAGATTCAAGTTATAAGGAAAGCAGTGGTATGAAAAATGTTGTAAAACATTTGTATTATCAAGAAATATCAATGTTGCAGTATAATGTTATACATAGTATCTGCCCCCAGCATTAGTTGTTGGCTTGGTGTTAAGCAATGTGATTTTTAAAAGCTACGTTTGGTGGGTAATGGCATATTTTTTGCATAATATTATGAAACAACAATTATGATGCTAAGATGCCACTTCAATCAATGTTGTTTTTAAAAATCTACATAGGACACTACAAATGAAGTTTTGAAATCACTTGTGTTCTTAAGGCGCTTGCCTTAATAGTCATATCCAAATAGTATTCATACTAAGTATAACGTTTGCATATTAATCTTTACATGAATCGTATTTTTGAAAATTTAGTCTTCATGAAAGTTAATTAATATAGACGTATAATTTTTGTCGTACTAAGAGTTGTCTTAATATAAAAAAAATATTATAATTTTTGAAGATATAATGATATCTGAGGTAAAGATATAATGATATCGTGTGCAGATCGGCCGAATATCAATACCACTGGAGTCGCCAAAGTACGTCTAAGTATCGATAAAGTTAATGTAAGTTACCACTATCATGAAAATAAGTAACAAAATTATCGCAGATGCATTGAGCGTGCGGTTCGCTTCTCGAAACGGCTTGTAAAATGTTATAAAAGTTGATTTCACCAATATGTCTGACATACTTTATATAGGCCAGAACTACGTCAGTTGCCATTAGGTGGGATTGTAAAAACACAAATAGAACGAACATGCTGTAAATATTCATATTATATTTAATACAATCTTATGCTGAGCCGCTATGCTTAGTAAAAAAATATACTGTTATAAATGTTTAAGTTGAAAAGATTACAAATATGAAATCGATCATGGCTATAATAAAATGAGTATGTTTATTAGTTTATTATGCTTTTAGATTAATAAGGCTGGGCTATATCGCAATCAGAATTTAGAGTGATATGCAATTTTTATATATTGTCATTATGATGCATTATTACTGCAATGTCATTATATATTTTGCAATTGGCTTATCTGCGTTGATGATTATTATCCATCCATCAAATCTAATTTTAGTGAACATGAAATCTTTTTGCTTCTAAGCGATTCGTTTATTATATTGCTGTGCTAATTTTGTTTACTGGACATGTATTATGCGGACAGTGTGATCCAAACAATTGTTACTTCTATTTGAAATGTGTTACAAGGAAATCTACACTTATATAAATCTATAGTTTCATCACAGCCTCATAAAACTAGTTTTGTGGCAGCGAAGTTGGTATTTTTATAAGTTAACAGTAGTAGGAAAGATTCCGCCACATCTGTGCTTGGGAGGGAATTATAAGCATTCCTGGTTTTTTATTATTATATGGCGGAAGATGAGAATAGATTATTCGGGTCCTAATAATTTCTAATTTTGATAAAGCATTATCTAAATGTGGTTTGGAGGGCATTTTTTACACTTTTTCGATCTGGAGCTACGCAGTACTTTAGAATTCTCCATAATGATAAATAACGATATAAGTTACATAGTGTTATTGCTCGTCTGACGTCATTCCTTTATCTTGCTGTGTTATTTATTTTATCTCGAGAATTATTCTGCTATGTAATTGCTCAATGTCGCATCGCATCATACTAATAAAACTTATATCAGTATAGCAAATGCCTTCGTTTGGCTTCATAAATACTACTCTACCTTATGCTTAACAAAAGCTCCTGCATTATTATTGTACAACAGGGTTTTTCTCGTTATGTTAATTAGAAATGCATGTATAAATTTGTAACTTTTTTATTTATGGACGGATTGAAATGAAACGAACTTTAAATATTAAGTGACGCTTACTGCAATACATTACTGAAAACCGTAACGAAATCGGATGAACCGTTTCTGAGATTAGTGTGAACAAACTCACAGAGAGAAACAGACAAAAATTCTAACAACAGTTGTTTCGGGTTCTATTGCGTTAATAAAGGCACCTAATAATATTTTTTCTCATATATCGATAATGTACAAAAAGCGATCATCTAGAATTGTATTATATGTGTAGATTGATATAAACACAGCTGGGCATATTTGAACGATGCTACCATCATTACAACACGTAACTGTTTAAACATTGGGCTGGAGTCTGCTCACAGAAATGGATAGCCGATTCAGTGAGTAGACCCCAGCTCGAGGTCATTGTCCATCTGACTTCAGGCCACTTTTTATGGATTTTAAAATAGTACACGGACCGTCAATAAGTCTGGTGTTAAGAATATACCTTTGTAGTATTTTATTGATAACCACCGTCAAGTACGACTGATCTTAGTTACAACACAAGATAAAATAAACGTACTGCAATCATATTAAAGTGCAACAGAAAACGCGGTGTTTTTTTTTTTTCTGATTGTACTTTGTTGTATTCTCTGTCACAAGACTTCAGCTTCAGCTGGTGACCGTTAAAGTGACGTGTTTTAAAAGTTCCCATTAAATCTCTGCTGATGCGTCATTCCATTAATGTTCAGCGTCATTATGCTAGGCTGTGTAGTAAACGATGATGACGATGTGTAATTTTTTTTTTTTAATATTAAGTATATTTGTGAACGCTAGTGCGACCGAATCACCAGTTCGTTTCCAGCTAGCTGGCTACTTTTTAGCATACGCTTATTAGTTTTTGTAAAGGTGTTGTAATTATAATAGTAACTGTGACGTGGTTGTAAGTTCATCGAATCGACTTAATTCCACCATGAGGTTAGCGTCATACAAAAACAAATTAATACCGAAGGTCATCGATATCCGTTAATGCTTTGTCGCTGTGAACAAATTGATGTGTGTCAGGGAGAATATTTTATTTGTTTTTTTTTATTATTTTTTATCACGCGCATTACTGAAAATGTAGATTTTTTGTGGATAACTTTGTTCCTATAACTTCCAACACGTGAATAGATTTGATTGTGATTTTATGTACAATATATATTTTACCGTCGCAGCAGTTGCAATTTTTAGAGTGTCCTACGAGGGGCGGCTGAAAAGCTCTGAGTCTATAGTAATTAGTATAACAAAAAATGTAAATAAAATATATTTTTCAATATAGTCCCCTAGTGTTTATATATATGTCTAGTGTCTAGCGTCGATATATTTTTTACGTCTTTTTTTAAGAGCCTCTCCTCTACTCTTCTTCTTTCTTCTTTCTTATACTCTTGAAAAAAGTAATCCGCATCTTTCTTTCTTTCTTTTTTAATTTTTAAAAAGGTAATTGAAATATATAAACAAGCTGGTGGCCAGATCTGAATTTATGGTGTGTAATAAATTTTATCAGAGCCAGTTTCCCTCAGAGCCAAACTCGAAATGCGCGCCATGTGAATTTGTGCAAGAAAATTCTTGTAATTCAAAGAATTGTGTAAGAAAATTCTTACAAAAACTCTCATGCTGACTTTGTATTTTTTTTCTCCAGAACACTTTCTTGTAATTCATTCAAAAGCTCATCATAGTATGCGGCATTCATTGTAGAATTTTGCAGAATTTTGGTTCTTGATCATACTGTTGTATCCATGTCGTGTCCACAATCACGTTACGACTACAAATTTCTGTCACATTGACCTTGGCCAAGTATAAAAACTCGCGTTCTTTCAATACGGCGCTGCTTGTCGAGTGGTGTGAGTATTTATAACATTGGTTGAATAATTTTGTCTACCATTTCACTGTGGCAGATGATGGCCCAAATTTTCCGTATACTGTTTCTTTATTTAAAAAATAATATTTTCGCGTTTTAGCTTTTTCTTTCATTTACTCCAATCAGTCAGTTTTTTTTTTTGGTCAAAGGGAAATGAACAGGGTTCGAGGAATTACATATACATATGATATATATCAGATTTCATATTATTGAGTAATTTTTGGCGTTTGTTACTGTATTTCTGCTTCCCAAATGTAGATGGCGTTGGAGTAGAGTTAAAACATACTGCCTAATATAAGTTATAATCCATAAATGGCAACACTTCTGCCGGTATCAATGTTGTCTGTCATGTCAGAAAAATTTCTGTTTTTTAACACATATTTAAATAGTATACATAAATAATACAATAAAATAATAATATGGCTTTCATACAAAATGGATATATATCAAACGTTTGATATATATATCAGATATATATCATAAATATCCGATATTTTGATATTTATAATAAATATCGGATATTTCCGAACCCTGGTAATGAGAAGTTTGTTATCAACCCAGCGATACATGCTATTCATGAATCCTTATGAGTACATGTATATCTGTCTGTCCTTCTGTAACATTTTTTATATTTTTTAACTGATTTTCAGATAGTAAATTGGATTAATTCGTATGTTCTTAAGCGTTCAAGTTCATTGTAAATCTATAACGAATCATCAACAAGATTTACAATTTAAAATCGATCAAAGAAGTTTCGATATTGAAACATCTTTACTAGTACCGTACTAAGTAAGATATGTATATTATGTCGATTCTGTATACTTAAATTGTTTACACGATAATATTACATTATCTTGATGTCACTAATGGTTTGATGAGGACCACTAATTTTAATTATTCATTCTATATTTTATTCAAAAGCTTAAGAACCCTAAGAAGGCGATCGCTGTGTTGCAGTGATATGTTCTGAAAAGTAGGAAGCAGAAGCTTTGATCAGTTAACAGATGTTTGTATTTTTGTCGTATTAAATCTCAGAACAGAACTCGTTCTATTTAAAGACTCTTATAGTAAGATACAAAAACAGAGGTTTCACATTGTAACTCATCTTTACTGTCTAGGGATATAGCAGGTTTCTTCTCTGTTTAACTGTTTTGTAGTCTGGGTACGTATGATATCAGGCATTAGCGGTACGGATAAACTGTGGCATTAGCAGCTTGTACAATAATCTAGAATGACTTAATTTGCTTAGAAAGTTTAACCGTCTACCCATTCAAGTCTTTAGCGCTATTGATACAATACTGCTTAACCTACTAGCTTTGATCACGGCTAGACATTGCAAATTTTAAACACCTCCACATTGATGATAATGCTTACATAAAGGTACCGTATTTTACCTTATGTGATAGCTTTTTTAAAATAAAGATAAAAAGATTTGCTGATGAGGTTAATACCTTAGTATTTTTATTAATAATAGCCGATAAACGAACAGACGAGCAACCTGATGGTAAGTGGTCACCGTCGTCCATGGACATCAGCAAGATCAAACGTATCACTGATGCGTTGTCTGAAGGTAAGAAAGAACCTTAGTGGAGCTGAGAAATTCATTAACAAATTCAGGTGGTTTGGTACCATTCAGAAGTGTCGACTGCTTTTCTTGTCGGTAATACCGTAATATTTACGACTAAGGCCAATCATCAGTGTTTCTTGCAAGCTGTGCCGATTCGACGGCTGATGCAGCAAAGGACTTTGAACAAAGATCTACACAATGGTAACATCTTGGATGCGATCCGTTCCGATGGATCGACGACGTAGTAGCTGAATGAGACCAGCGGAGCATCGATGTAGTGACAAATATTAAGTGAGGTTTTAGTCGAGTGAATTCATTAGTTAATATAGCTTTATAGGATTAGTTTCTTGATGGTTAGGTTGAAAGGCTCAACTTAGTCATCTAGTTTCTTGCGGCCTCGAGCGTCAACCGAGGATACATATGATGAATATTATTCAACTTGAATTCAAAAGATGAGGAAGTATATTTCTCTCCGATATACTTCTTCAGTTCTAGCAGTCGCGTGGTTTGGAGGATCTTCAGAAGAGGAGATAGAATTGTAAAGAATGCACTTTACAGTACACAGTCGGTTAATATTTTAAAATTAATGCATAGATAGTGTCCTGTCGATACATGAGATACGTGGCATTTGCTCGACTTCACGGGAATTATAAACAACAAGTATTACCACCATGTAGATCTCACTAGACTAGACAGACAGAATAGTGATGTAACCTCTTTCCTGTTTAGAATGATTGTTAACAGTAAAACCACACAGTTTCAATCTACCCGTACATAAAAATCTCCAAACACTTGGTTTGCTAGTTGGGAAATGCCTGGTGAAAAAAGGTAATATCACGCGTCTCTGAGAGAGCGTGGCCAGTCAAGATACAATCATTAAAATCTCTTATAGGCATGACACCCGTGCACTATAATCTCGATACAGGGTCACTTTGGCGGCCTTTTTGACATGTTGTGCGATCGGTAGACATAATTTATTGATTTTCATATCCACTGAAACCCACGATTTAGGAAAAGTACGATCTTGAAAGTAACGGACACGATGTAATGTAATCTAGGAGATTGTTCACTCGGGGAAATGGATCTGTTCCCGCGGAATAATAAATTAAAGTTAATATGTGCAAAAATAAACAAAATTTTGACTTCCTCCCTGCAGCTATTACAACAAATTAACATGTTTCTAATTCATATGATTAAAAAAAACTCATTCCTAATACAATGCGGGTACTATTTCTAAACGTAAGTAGCAGGTAGTCTTAAATATAAACAAAATAAGTTAAATATAAATACTAGGCTGAGTACTTATTTTTCGAGGAAAATTATATATTCCTAAAACACGTACGATATATTCTAGTTTTTTTTAAATCTAATATACGTAAATTATACCATACCATATAAATAACTATAGATAGTGATTTAGGTTACTTGCAGATTTTATATAAAGTATACATTTATAAATTAATTAATTAAGTAAAAATGGTCTGATAATAGTAACACCAAGCATACACCATGGCTGGCTAGATAAAACACTCCTCATATAATCAACCGTAAAATAATTTTTATTTGCTTCGGTGGGAGTGTCGTAGAGCCAGTAATGAGCGTGTCTCCGGCTTTCTACTTAGTACGTTCATCGGCTGTTAATATGAGAGCTTAGGCGTAAGATTCTGCTGAGTACGCAAATAGTACCAAGTAAGGAAATTTGTACTACTAGGTAAATAATAAACGTTAATCAAGTAATGCGGGACAATGATGTAACAGTTTAGTTTTAATATCCAAAACTGGTAAACAATGTTAGTCGTGCGTTCCTGATTTTGGCCATTGAGTTATGAAAACTGGGGGACAATAGCAATTTGGTTTGGAACATAATATTTTATAGATTCAAGATAAGCTTTTATATTTGTATTATTACGGAACATTATACATTTTAACTGTGAGTACCTGACGATGTTTTTATTTTATAAACTGATGTCAAACATAACGTCAGTACCTATGACAGTTAAACTGTGTAATAAATAAGTCTCCGACATATTTTGTACATGCATCAGTTGCATTGCGTTGACCATGGTCTAATCTAAAATTTAATAGTTGTAAAAGAAATATAATTTCGTTTCATATAACTTACAAAATTATTTTCTTTTAATTGTTCCATATTTACAATTGCATATTGCACTGTATTTGGTGTTAGGATAGCACACCTTATAATATTGATTATAACTTACCAGTCTAGTCCGAAAAGTAATTGAGTGAACATAGAAAATTATTACTGCTATTTACTAATTTCAATTTTATTGCAGCACGTCGGAACGACCACAGCGTCCTCTCTCGACACCTCACCTAAAGGCTGTGGCGGCACCCCAACCACCCTTGAGGCATTCGCGTACCCAGGCCGATTTCCTGGAGACACAACTCTCTGACCATCATCATAGACGTCAGGAAAGAAGCGAGCAGTTTAGACAGGTTAGTTGATCTTTATTAAACCTATATGATGCTGCTGTCTATATTATTAAGCATAGCATCGAAATATACCATCAAATTTTCCTTTATATATTAGGACTTAGGGTGAAGGACCTCTAGTCTTGTATAAGACCACATAGAGTATAAGACATACTACAAATTCATAGTTCAAAGTTTGGAAACTGCCGTCGTTTCGCTGGAAAAATAGTCATTACGTAGACAAATCTTCTTCGAACTAAACATTTATTTATTATTATTAGGTGTTTCATCTTTACCCCAACTTAAGATTCTTAATTTTTTTATAAAATCAGTTAGGTTCTCGAGTTCTTTAAATACAGAACAATATTTACTAATCTTTTAGTGGAAGTGTTGCTATTAGCTTTTGTCTTTAATCCTAACCGTATGAAAATTGTTGATTAATATATAGAATATATAATTACATATTTTATTTAAATATTATCATTTTTAAACTCTTGCACAAAATTCAAACGTTAAGCTTCCAAACTCCCATAAAATTTATTTGTAATTTAAGTTCTCCTTTATTATTATTATTAAGCAAATAAGAAAGCCGAGTGAAAGAATATTGCTGTATCATATAGACCCGTAATATCCAAAGTGGTCGACCCCTAGGGGTCGATGAGAAACTGCAAGGGGTCCGTGTCAGCGGAAAAAAATGGGGTCCATGGGATGAGATGGGGGACCACGATAGAGGACCTAATTTAGACAGGTAGTGAGTTTAATTTTGACTTTTCTCGTATGGAATAATCCATATTTGTATACAGATAATAGGTACCTATTTACTTTCATAATAATTTCTTACAAATATATAAATTAACACATTGCAGCTATGTGTATAACTTACGTTTTTATTTTTTCTACGTGTAAGTTTGTATTATGTATTTTTTTCCGCGGTAAATTGTAGCCTGTGGAAACTTTTTAGCTAGATGGCTAATTTTGACTGTGCAAAAGATATCGGAAAATTGTTGCTTGGTTTTTACGTGAAACCGTAATAAACTACCTTACTACTACGGTTTAGTATACAAGCAGATTTTTACAATTATAATATTATTCGCAGAATAAGGATATTATAGTGCACAGAAGAAATGAAAATCTTGGCGGTAGTATGAATATTCTTGATTCCAGATGAAAGTTAGGAAGCCCAAAATTATCTCGATGAAGTAAAAAATTATCTTGACTTAAGATTTTTTTTATTTTACACACTTACACTTCACAAATTTAACCTTTCGAAACCAGTACCACTAACGAAGTGTCAAAAACACATTTGAAGTTGATGATATTCCAAAAAATCAATATTAGGCAATATCTACCTTTAACCGTAAAACATGCGAAGTGGTCGACAAGGTAAAAAGATTGGGGAGCTCTGATATAGACTTTATCATATATTTCACTTCTAAAGAAGAAAGGCGAATAAATTGTTCTTTTACGTAGAAGGTAAAGGAAATAATATAAACTACGACAAAAGAACCGGCTCATAGTGCCGCCTTCTCTTCTAAAGTAAGGCATCATATGGCTTATCCTAAGGAATCCGCGGCAATATGCCAAAACGATCGCGTATCTCATAAATATAAGTAGGAGTTATTTTTACGTTATATTATGACAAAGTGTGTTAACGCACTGAATTTATTTGTGATCTGGTAAAACGAAATTAATTCTGCAAGAAATTCTCTCAATACCATTACGAATTTGTTCGATTTTTCTTTTAATGAGTTGAAACAGTAAATATATTAGGATTTATCTGTGTGTATTCTATATACATATACTGTACACATAAATTACGATATATATGAGTTATATGAATACCATTTACAATTTATTTATCTTTGAGCGTGAGATGTTTAATCGATATCGTCATCTTTAAATTTGTTCTTTTTATTTGTAGGTGCGTGCTCACGTGCGTAAAGAGGACGGACGCACCCAGGCTTACGGATGGAGCTTGCCAGGGAAGGGCGGCCAAGGACCGAAGGGACCAAGCCCCTGCATCTCTCTGTCATCTGGTGGTGTCCCAGTCCCTGTACCCGTTTTCTGCAGGTAATATCAATGAAAAATATTGTTATGAGGAAATATGAAAATTTTCATCCGTTTTTATGGCTGTAGAAGTTTGGCATGAATATGCAGTTGTCCTTGTGTGTTAGATATTCAGGCATGATGGCAATCCTTACTAGGCTTGTTTGGTTTGGAAACATGGAGAACCGGTTAAGAATCAAGTTAATTGTGTAGCTACGTTTCGGTGATGTTCATGTTGTTTTGGAAGTCCTTTCAAATGGTGTCTGCTTACTTTTTACTTACTTTTGAAGTGTTTGAAGTTTAGGAACTACTGAGAAAACTCTGAAAAAATCATTTTACAATTATTTCGTTGAAAATCTCAAATATAAAAGCAATATTGTTCTCTTGCGAAGTGTATTATTAGAAACAGCCGTACCATTGAAATTCGAAATCTAACTAGATCTCAATCCTAGAAGACATCCATTTAACAGAAGACCGCCTAACTACCATGGATTTTAACATATCCTGATCTCATGCGAACTCGTGTTCTAAATCAATTGATGCCCATTTCCAACAATATCCGATAACCTCCAGAATTTTTGAATACATTAAATTTTCGTAACGAGAAGTTAAGGAACTTAACTCTATAGGCCGATAGCGGAGGCAGAGCCACGCATGACGTTGCTGTGTGCTGCGGGCGTAAATCTGAACGGTGGTCGCACTCCCGACGGTGGTTGTATGGTCGGCGAAAGCGTGTTCTACGCTAAGGAAGAGGATAAAGTAGATAAACCTATGTGTCTTGGTGAGTATTGCACGGCTACTGAATTTTTCATTTGTAATCATCATAAATTTAATGTGCTAAGTTGTATACATAATTATGCTCATTAAATTAGGGTTATTTATTGTTGCTGGGGTTTTGTTTTCTTGAATACAAAAGATACCTCTGTTGCTTTAAATCGACATTGAAATTACGCTGTCTTATGTATGTAAAAGGACATTGATAGCTACATATACTGATAAATATTTAAAAACTAATCAATGTGTTTTATCTGAGAAAAAAAAGATTATATTTCATAAATTATAATAGTTGCATTTAATTAAAAAATTACGTAATTTCACAGTAGCAGTGGAAACGTTATAGTGCTTTAGCAAATGTATAGGGAATATTTGATTTCTATTTTAAACATTAGCGTTTTTAAAAACAACTTATTTTGAATGGAATCAACATTTCTTTGGATTTTAGTTTAAATTTTATTATCATGTTACCTATTAAAAAGCTAAATGTTCTCAACAATTTAAATGAAAATTTACCAAATACCAAAGTCAAATATTGATATTATTTGATTCATTAAGTGATATAGTTTCGGTACCAAAACAAAGATTTTTTTGTAATCTTGTACATCTACCTGATGACAGATAATGATTACACATATTATATATGTACTTATACCTATATCTGTATCTGGGTTTATACTTATACTTATATCTGGTTGTGATTGTGTAACTTTTGAATAACTTTATTAACGGAGGTCTTATTACCACGATATATTTTTCTTAAGCTCATATTATACTAAGAACCGATAGATGGCGCTATATAGTGAAGCCACTTGACAAATTCTATATTTAAATTAAATTTTTAATAAAGTATGCGCTATCAGATATAGTTAGTTAATATCTTAAAGTTTTGCCTGTGGTCAGTCATTAAGTAGTTTTGTAAAACTGTTCAGCGTATGAGATGAGCAAGGCTCAGTCGGTGCACTCGCCGGAGGTGGAGCAAATTTGTAGACAGTTGCAGTCTACGCACCCTGTGGAGCAACTAGGGAAGAACCTCTCATCGCTTGTGTGGATTTGCTCCAGCACGCAAAACAAAGGCGTTGTTATGGTGAATTCTCATTTTATACTTTTATATAAAATAAAATATTGGAGAACTAAAAAATAAAAGTACCGTTGCACTAGGTGTAGTGATCTATATTAGAAGGAAATGTGCCATTGCCTATTACTCAAAATGGTGTACGAGTGGGATGGCTTTTACTTCAGAATATAAGGTACCTTAATATTCAAGTCATTTAGTATAGGCATACCCTTCAGATATAATCTTGCTGTTGCATCAATGGGATACTGGCAGATGTGGCATTGATTTCCAGCTGAAATTTAGGTAATGCATTAGTATTTTTTCATTAACTTTAATTGTTTATGACGCATTAATTATGTATGTAAAGGCCACTCAGTAAACACGAAGTATTAATATGGAAAGTGAGAGTAGTGTGTTATTTTTAATATATTGTTTTATGTTTGTACATAGATCATAGACGCGAACAACCCAGCGGATGTGATCGAGTCGTTTTCGGTGAACGATAAACACATTTTATGTGTGGCATCCGTGCCTGGAGCAGTGGATGAGGATTATCGCGAGTACGAAGAGAGGATGTCCGCTGAAAATGAAACGAAAAGACATTCCGTAAGTACTTTTAGTTAGGTTACTTCGAAATAAATATGCATTAAATCAAATCTTAAAACTGAGTTGGAATAGAGTGTCAATTTAATTCTATAATTAACAAGAAAAAATCATCTGTTGTCTTTATTATAGCAATCACTGTTCTGCGTGGTCAAGAGTGACTCTGTGGAAAGTCAAACTAATGGTCTTCCAGCCACTGGCGGCGGTAATGGTGAGAATTGCGACAAAGAAGTCATTATTGGAAGTACAAGATTGGTAAACGTCTTTTACCTTGATTTCAAGTTTATTGCTTACACAAATTCACAAAATTCACACTCTCCTTATAACATTAATATAGACTAGTTTTCACCATCGCTTTGTTTCGAAAAACTAGATTTTTTTCATTGAAAAATAGTAATCCAATTCTTATTGGTATTTTATTTTAGTTTTTGAGGTTATCGCATTCAGAGAGATTTTTTTTACCATATATCCTATTTCCATCCGGAATAAGGTACCTTTCAAATGGTAATGCAATTTTTTAAATAAGTATATCACATAATCACACAAAATTCACACTTTCTATTAGATATATTAATATAAGATATAAATCTAAGTGTTTTATTCACAAACTATTCTGTTTAATTTTTATTTAAACTCTGTAGGTTCCATTTTCTTAAATACGTAAATAAATAAACACGTTTTTTTTTGACATTGCTAAGAATATCCGTGAGATTGTACTTTAAAAAATAATTTTTCCACAATTATTTATTTTCAAATTAATATTAATTCCGAATTTCTATTATGTAGGCTTTATTCTTTAAAAAAAGTAAAATTCATTACTGACGCCCGCACGAACTACTTTATTTTTAACTGACTTCAAAAATGGAGGAAATTCTATGTTAGTGTGTATGTATTGTCATGTATAACTAACTTAACTTGACCATAACTTCGTTGTTTATGAATGGTTTTTTTTTTGTGTTTTAATTGTCTTTTTTAATTGTGGTAAGGATCTGATGATGAGTTCAATGATTATGCTAATTGTTAATGTATCATTCAAACGGTAAAAGATTTTTAAAATGGTTATGGTTCCGGGAATTCCTTCCTTCCGCGAATTACCTTCCGCATACACATACAAAATTCGCTCTCTCTTTATAATATTTTTACATAGGTTATAAATGTACGTGTCGTTTCAATACAATTGATAGTGCCATCGCGTCTACTGTTTCGTTACTCTGGCTTTCGTCTGATGCAAACGTTTGTGCGAGTGGCAAATGTTTGTTTACACTCGGAAGATTGTCAATTGTACTTACTGCCCGCGAGGAACACAACTCAACTGCAATTCCAACTTCGACCAGAAAATGTTTTTTTTTTTTTTAGATTGGCAAACGTTTTTTTATGCCTGGCCGTTTGTCTGCTCGGTAGATACGAGTATGGCCTTTAAACACGAATTTACTCTACTAAAGCTCACGTACGGTTTGGATAAATTCAACGTTTATTATTTGTGTGCTATTATTTAATCATATTTCAATAAAATGAACTTTGCAATTAGCAGAATGTCTACACTACTATATACGTATCTGGGTTCGTCTGTAATTGTCATACTAGTTGTTACATCCTTAGCGTTAACTGTCGTTAGCATGTAAAACAGGTGGTGATTGAATAAGAACATGACGTATAAACGTTAATAAATTAATGTGTAAGTAACTTTTACCCCCTCCCCCCTGCATTAGCATTCCTCGCGTTGCGAGTGCCGTGGACGTACAGAAATATGACATCATACAATTCAATATTTTTTATTGTGTGGGTGTACATTACATTTATTGTTATACAAAAATTTAACATTTTCCATTTGAGCACACACACACACACACACACACACACACACACACACACACACACACAAAAGTCGGCCTTACCATTGCCTACGCTTAGACAACCTGTGGAAAGAGGATACGGATATTTAAAACAAAGGTAGGAGCGTTCAGAAATGGACATTAGTTTAGAACTGAAATATTAAAACACGGCAATAATACATACATAAGCAATAAATATGCACATAAAAATAAATACAGATAATTTTATTAAACATATCACAAAACTCTCAAAACCCCAGATAATGCGCTGTGACTTGTTGGTTCTTAAAGGACAACCACGCCGTAGAGAGTGAAGGACTTTGATCTTAAAGCTAAGTGGGATGCTGAGTATTAAGTTTTTCGAAGAACAAAGCTGTGAATAACGATTTAATGCCGATCACGATTAAATCACGATAAGATCTCTACGAAAGACCTGGTAATTTTATTTAGTACAAAATAATTTTTCAAATATAAAAAAGAAAACAATAATTATACTTTCATTTGATTGATTAATTGATGCAATAGATACAAAGGGATGTACTAATTGTAAGTACAATATCAAAATACTTGGTAGTTCTTAAAGCATATGTTTGCTATACGATATTGAAACTTAAATGGGTGCCAAATTAAAGTTCGCGAATGGACATTTATTGGTTATCATCCTTATCCTGACAAAAATACAATGTTTAGCCAGTGTAATTTCGTATGAATTCGTAGATCGTTTGTATAAGAAATAATTAACCAATAACATAATTAATCTATGCAGATAAATACCAACCGCCAATATGTATGAAATTTCATCAATTGAGAACACTAGTTCTTGATGTTATAAGTTATTGTAAGTGTCAGGATAATTTTTTAAATATGTTTTGTGTAAAACAAACATGAAAATTCGAAGATATAAATCTAAAAAAATGTGAATCTTTCGTTATCACTAAATTGTAATCGTACTTAGCTGGGGTTGGGCGCTAATAATAAATAAAATTAATAATAAAATTGAAAATATATACACAACTTTTTTGTAGTCGGTTAAATATAAACAAGGAGAAAAATGAAAATTTAATTACTTAATTATGAAAATGAATATTTTGATTAAAATTCCAACTACAGGTGCAAGCAACGCTATTGACTCCACCGAGCACTCCCGTGAAGGAGCCACCGCCGCCTAGTGCTGAACCGCCGAAACGGCCCCTCAACGAAGTGGACGAAGATAATACACCAGTAGAAAGCCCGCCCCTCAGTTCCACTCCAGTTAATGGCAAGTATAAAGCTGCGGTTTCTGTATCGACGTAAGGAATACAAATAAAGACTGAAAATATAAACTAAAAATAATGGTTTGAACGTCAATTTCTCACACAAGGAACGTGGGATCTCGTCTTATCCGCACTTAATGTCAGTTTTTGTACATTACAAATTAACTATCACTTGCTTTGATGAAGGATAACATTCAATCTACATACTTACCTGCCAGTTCTACAGGTTTTCGGTATATGTAATTTGTTCTTTCGCAATTTTCATTGTGTAATATACCTAATTTCAACTGATGGTAAGTGACGATGTAGCCACAACCACAGACCGTGCTCCTGCCGAATGAGAAAAAATATTCAGTACGTTACCTGGGCAATAGGTGCAATGATGATTAAGGGTGTCGTGTTCTAAAGTAGGTAGATATATATCATTAATTTTTGTCACACCTCATACATGTGTGATTGCATCGGGGTGAATAACAATAATCGGATTGATTTTATCGAATCTGATTATCGACAGTGTTCAGCCTGCCAGCGTTCTCCATTCCGTTGCTTTAGTGAGGATTGGTGGAATGGTTAAGTGGATTTCAAAATAAAGTGCTAAACACACCTACGTCATGACAGTCCACGACTTTACATACATCCCAGTCAGATTTGAAATAACAATGTTATTATTTTTTATCTTTAAATTCAAATTTGACATTATTTTAAATAAATGACCTTCAACATACTTGTTTTTATATAAAGATTTTCTTAAAAAATGATTTTATTATTTACATTAGTTGAACTTAAAAATCAATATTCATCAGATATACTAAAAGCTATTTACTTAATGTGTACATACGTGATGTAGACGTAATGCAAATTTAAACACGATTTTCCTTATGCTGGTGAAAAATGTGTCGATTCGTGTGCAAATAAATCAGAGTGCAAACGAACGGGATGGCTGCCAAAGTAAATACAAACAAAAATAAGCGGTGTTTTCAACGTGAGGACAACAGAACGGTTGAAATTTGCGTCACTCTGAGCAGCAAAATTTTTCTTAGAGTAAATATCTCTATTTCGTCATTTCTGTTGTATCCAAAAAAATTGTTTACACGTACACTTAGAAATAATGACGGGCAGACTGCACTGAAGCATAAGTCAACTTCGAGAATATTTGGTAGTGTCGAACTGGACTGTATATGTATGTGTTGTGGTATAAGATCTATAGAAATTAGAATTACGCCTACTTAACCGTGTGCTCAGTTATCAATCCACAATAAAACGTCATGTGAATCCATCGTGGTAATATATTTTTCAGAAGCATTTTCATGTTAATTCATTTTGTTTTAATCAGAGAGATGTATCATACCGCAACTGTCAAATTAATTAATAGGCTTTCGAACAATGAAAGCTGTATGTATCGGGCCGGTATTTATTGTATTGTGCTTTCACACCACAGGATTTGTTTTTATTTTTACAGAACAAACACAAAATATTAAAATTTTTATTATTTATTTATTTATTAAAATTTGTTGGATTTTTTTTTCTTTAATTTTAAAATTCTCTAGCAACGGAAATAGAGCCACAGCGTATCTCGCCCGAGCCCGGTGTAGATGCTTTCGCTCAAGAACAATCGAATGCGGAAAGTCGTGCGGACGTCGCTCAGGTCGCTCAGGATCGTAAGATGTCTACTGTAATGGCGACCATGTGGCTTGGAACTAAGAGCGGCAACCTCTATGTGCACTCCGCTATGGGCAACTACAGCAAGTGCTTAACAAGGTGAGCTCTTAATCTGAATAGTCTGTATCTTTGTCAAAAACGTTGATATAGGCACCTCAGTGTAAGTGCATTTGCCATTCGAAATTTTATGGAAAATTTAACGGAAAAAAAAGTACTTAGGCAGTATTCAATGTATGTGATTTGTCGTAGGGTGAAACTGAACGACGCTATTCTCTCAATTGTCGCTTGTGCGTCCCGTTGTGTCGTCGCACTCGCCGACGGGACGGTCGCGATATTCGCACGAGCCGCCGATGGCCGGTGGGATTTTACTCAGTACTGGCTATTGACTCTCGGTGATCCCAAATGCTCCGGTAAGTACATTTGGTATCCCACAGGCGCATATGGAGGAGCCGCCTAGCGATATAAAACAAGCGTTTTAAACTGTGCTCACGTGAGATAAAATTGAATTAGGAGTACGCACGTTCAACATGTGGCTCAAATAGAAAACAGATTGAAGTGTAAAAACATTTTTTATTATTACAATCAATATAAATATCCAGTGATGATAACTTTAAATAATAAACAAAATAGTTTTGCGTTTGACATAATCACGGTTCAACGTAATTTTGATTTGAAAATCAAGATATTATTGATACCAAATCAAGTAAAGTAAAGTAAATAAATCAGTTGCACTGCATATTTGAACGAATTTGATTTTATTACGTCAATTCCTAGTTAAAGTAACTATTTAAGATTGATCGCGACTAAAGTGATTGGTACATGAGTAAAATGTACGTCCATATTTGACTCACTTAAATTCTTTGCTTTTCCTTTTACGTATATCCTGTTTTATAATGATTATTAATCTGATTTTATAACATTGTCATATTTATTACATTGATTTTCTGATGATCACTGAAAACTAAATTATAAGTATGTACTTGCATAGGTATTTTTTACTATACCAATGATGGTTGCGAATTTTGAGTTACCATAAAAATTTCATAGCAGCAGTCACTCACAAGACTGGTGAAGAAATAATGAAAACATTTTCTCAATTTCGGAAAAGAGCTAAAATGAATTGGCAAAAAGTAAGTCACGAAAAGCAACAGGACTTCTCTCTTTTTTTATTTTGATCTACGATGACCTTACATATTTAATTTAATAAACACGAACTCGGAACAAAGCAAAAGTCATAAATTCTCTCTTGCCCTCGCATAATATTAGCCGCCAATACGATATTTTCAACAACATACATAAATAATGAAACCGATATGATATTAATGGACTTCCGAAATTGTATATTTGTTTAAAGGTTGCCAGGATGCTATGTATTTTTAACTTTCAGTAACTTATTCACATTTCATGGCCTGAATTGCGCCTGGGGCGTACTGCTGGTGCCGGCTGAAAATAAGTGAATTGAATCAAATGTGTGTTTTATTGTTCTGTATTCAAATAGATACGCCGTGTCGAGTTTAAAAAATGAATGTACATGTTAGGATTTGAAGTCAAAATGTTAAAATTACATTTACACTCGTAGTAATTACGTTCTGCTTTTAATAATTGTCAAGTTAAATTATTGTCATTTAGATAAATGTGTTTTATTGTTCTGTATTCAAATAGATACGCCGTGTCGAGTTTAAAAAATGAATGTACATGTTAGGATTTTAAGTCAAAATGTTAAAATTACATTTACACTCGTAGTAATTACGTTCTGCTTTTAATAATTGTCAAGTTAAATTATTGACATTTAGATAAATGTGTTTTATCTTTTTTAAATACCTTAGTTGGTTAGTTAAACCCCTTCTGCCGAATGCATCTAATATCTTATCGTTAAATAATAAAATTTGAAAGTGACATAATATCAGATTAGACAAAGTTTTCTACTCATGTACAATTCTATACCATTTTGAAGGGCTCTACGCTGGGGTTATTTTTAACCTACGTACAGTACGTACATATTTAGAATCATTTGCTTCAGTCAAGGATAAGATCTTGAGGAAACCTACATACTTCAGAGTTTTCCCATAGTGAGTTTAAAGTTATTTAAAGTCAGTCGAACTGTACTCGGAGATCCGCATTGTGATGGCGATGATAATGGATTCATTGATGGAACTGAATTTCTGTGCAGTGAGATGTCTGAGCGCGGTTGGATGTACGGTCTGGTGCGGTTATCGTAATAAAGTGCACGTAATCGATCCACGTACTCGGGTTCTACTGCATACCCTGGAAGCGCATCCTCGCCAGGAGAGTCAAGTGCGCCAAATGGCCTGCGATGGTGATGGAGTATGGGTAAGAATTATATAAACCGATATCATCTAGTGGTACTGAAAATGCTATTTAATAAAAAAAAATCTGTGTTTATTTATTCCTCGTTTAAAATTAACAAGAAATTCAATATTAGTAATCCTCGGCTTATAGACCGATAAACCTAATATGAAATTCTGCATGTCTAGGTTTTTTTTTTAACTACATAATCAATTTTCTTGTTTCAACTATCATTTGAAGGTGTTTTTTTTTCAATATCTGATAAACGGTTTTAAATCTATAATTGGCCGTAATAATAAATTACGTATTAATTTTTTTTTATGTACCATGTTTTTATAACGGACTAAAAAAAAGATTTGTTTTTTCTTATTTTATTATTATTCTACTTCTTTTTTCACATTTTCATGCATGCATTGTCATCCACTTCTGAGCAATGGTTCAAATTTCGAATATCTAACTCATCGGGAAGTTAGTTTAAAATCAATTACAAAATTCCACCCGGACAAACATACAAGAAAGCGAGTTGATAAAAAAAAACACATGGTAAAATTAACAATAATATACATATCAATGTATATCAAAATGTATTTCAATTTATTATTTTAAGTTTATATGCCGTGGATTTTTTCAAATGATAAATAAAAATATATTTGTGTGAAAATATTTATGCCGTTGGATTCATCATCAAATATAAAACGTGTCGCATTCAAAGGTGTCGATAAAAATGGATTCGACGTTGCGTCTGTACCACGCGCATACATACAAGCATCTGATCGACGTGGACATCGAGCCGTACGTGAGCAAGATGCTCGGCACCGGCAAGCTGGGCTTCTCGCTCGTTAGGATCACTGCGCTGTTGATCAGCTCCGGACGGCTCTGGATCGGGACCAGCAACGGTGTGGTGATATCCGTGCCGCTCTCGGAGACCTCCAGTCGAGACACCGGTGGGTCTATGTTACCGATCACGGCTCGCGGCAACCTGCCCGGTGAGCAGATTGATCGATTTGTTGTTGTTCATTAATAATATTAATAATAATAAAAATAATATATTATATGATTATTTAATATTCATTATAGTGAGAAATTTTTTTTGGAAATTTTAATGTAGGTATACTTCGTTATGGTAGTAATTACGGCGTCGAAATACAGTGAGTTTGTATGTATGTTAAATTGTTTTAGTATGTAAATCTTACTAACATCGTACTATATACTATACGGTATTATGCTCTATAGAAAATTCACTATACTTTATATATTCGCATATTATCAATATTCAGACGTTACGAGTACGTATATGTACGAGTACGAGTATATATGTGTTTTAAGTAACTTTGTTTTTTGTATATTGCTGTCGGCAACTGTAATAAATGACCCGTTACTATTCAGTATTCTTCAGTAGTAATATTATGAATGACTGCCAAATGAATCGTATTCATATTTAGGGTCGGTTATAATACCCATGGGTAATGGTTTCTTAATATCGGCGCTGGAATATCACTTTGGATAGCGTTAACCAACACAAGCTATCAAATTTCTAGATTTATATAGTTGGGGATAATAACACAAATTGCCTCTATATTGTATTAAAACGTAATAAAAAAAATCTTACAATACAAAAATATAAAAAATTATGAAATTGATAAAGTACGCTATTTACCGAGTTAGTCATTGGGTGACGTTAAAGTGTCGCAATATGAGGACTGGTGTGTTGCATATTCGTTCGGTATTTCCATGTCATGATAATAAAAAATATAATTAAATCAGGACACGCATCGCTTGTGCGCGCGCGCTCGGCCTCTCCCACTGGCGCGATACCGTGGTGTTCAATGGCACACGCTCAGCTCAGTTTCCATGGTCACCGTGATGCTGTCACATTCTTCGTAGCAGTGCCAGGCGCTGTCGGTCTACCCAGGACCCCGGATTCGCCTCAGCATTCTATGACTCCATGCCCTATGCTCGTCATTTCCGGGGGTGAAGGCTACATCGACTTTAGAATAGGTAAGTACGATAAAAATAAATTATTCAAAAACCTCTTTGGATCCGTCTATCGTTGTGGTGGAACTCAAATTTACGTTTGACACAGTCCTTTTGAAATAACAGAACTTAATAGGATACAAATGTTTTAATGTTTGAATCTTTAATAAAATATATTTTTTTAAATCACCTCTTGAAAATAAAGACGGATATAGAAGAATGAATTTACGATATATTACGGCATTGCAAATATTTTGTCGTATTGTTGGTTATTTCGACGACACGTAACCGTATTGTAGAGAGATAGATATATAGTAAAAAACATTAGGTATGTTCTGCACCTACGTCACGCAAAAAAACAAGGGACATCGAAGCGGTAGCGCCGTGTCGGCAGTCCTTACTCCCTCGCCTCATCGCTCGCAAGTGTGTTTTGACGTTTACAATATAAACACTGGGTAGGCATATACTCTTCCACATTGAAGGTTTTACATTGCGACCATTCGACGAAGTGATATCATGCGGAACCCCAGAGGAATATTTTTTTTCGCTGTTTGCTCTCAACTTCATTCTTGGTTCTTTCATACAATACTACAATGTGAGATTATTTTCGCCACCAACGGCGTGAACAGATATTTAAAAAGTATATATAACGTAACAACAAGTGTACGTATTTCTTTTATTATTTATTATTATTGACATTTCTAACGGTCGCAATGGCATCGCGGCGATACTTCGCCATTGTTACAACGCATGACTCGTGACCAAAAGTGTGCCTTTTGGGATAAACTTAGCTGTAAACAAGTGACGCAGCACAGCGTGTACAGAAGTGGCGGGGCAGGGCACTCGGAGTAGAATTCGAATATTTGTTGCGACGCAGAAACGTATTTACCTCTTAGCTGGTGTTATATGGTGCTATTCTTTAACATATTTATCACACAAATAGTGTTCACTAGGCACTAATTCGATTCTGTGTCGCTGTTGTCGCTATGTGTTCCCGTCCATTTGACTATGATGATGTTAGTCACAGATTAAGAGATATTTACGTTGCGTACGAGTGGCACAGGACAGACATATGTATGTTATCGCGACTGTTTGCTTTTCGTACATTACGCAATGTATCCTGTTTTGCACTGTCGTGCACTTTGTTCTCTGCAGTACACCCAGCCTCGATGTGGTGTTTCGGAGCTGACTATAAAAAAGTAAGACTATTAGAATATAAATATAATGGAGAATGGAAGAATAAAATAAACACTACATAATCTCACATCCTTCACTGTTTCATTATTCTAAAACAAACAGCAATATAGTGGTAGAAAATTCACATGACTGCTCAATATAGAAATATGTTAAATTTTAACCTGGTTATTCTGTTTGCAAACGAAGCCCAGTAGATTATTATATCGTTGATAGTTTAATGGAATTAGTAGGTACAGCTGCAAGATACACATCGGTTGCAGCCATATACAGGTCACTTTAATTAGGTGCTTCGATCTAACGTGATTCTATTTTTTTTATATATCGCGATAATATTATTATGAGTTGTTTACTTGAAAACTTACATTACCTTACAAATACGGTACTTGAAGATATTTTCATAGGGGATTAACAATAAAATAAATTTTGCGAATTTCATGTAATTACGTTTTATATGTAACATCTTCGATGCAGTAGCCGGGTCACAAATCACATATCTTACACTGACATTGATTCACGATGTTATAAATCTAATTATGTGTATATCATCTCTAGGCCTGTTATTGTTATATGTCGGACTGTGATTATTGTGTCGATTCGGACGTATCTAACAATTATGTAAACTTTTACGAAATCGATGGCACTTAACAAACCTTAAAGTGGATGTCAAACATTTTTTGTACTTAAGTACGTACTATTAATCTTTTTCATGTATGAAAGTGACATGAGAATTATTTTACACGTATCTTTTTTTTATGTTAATAGCCGACAATCGAGCAGTATGTTTTCGATGTTGATGTAGTGTTCCTTGTTTTATAATTGTTAATTTTATGGACTGGATTTTTGTTATACACGTACACTGCGTCTAAGATGTTGTTAAATAATTACCAGTCGAGAAAGGCCGTTCGTGTTTTAAGTAAGTGGGAGCAAATGACTCTGATGACGTAACTGTATTTGCCGCTTAATCTAATTAATGCTAGCACATCGCATTAAATAATTGCCTCATAAACAAATAAAGTAAATAGCTTTTTGAAGTTACACGTCTTTGCAGACGGCGGGGCAAGCATTTTGTACGGTACAAAAGACAATACATTAACGAGTTATTATATTTTATAAAAATAAAAATTTAAATGTTAAAATTACTTTCATCACTAAAAAATACATCTTCCTCTCATTAAGCATTATTTATCTCATGTAAGTATTTTCTCTCTGTTACTGTTCAATTTGCACTCTAGTAAAGTACAGTCGAACACCTCATTTGTGCTAAAAAATTCGGCTGCTTAGCCGAAATAATATCGTAGAAAATTGTTCTGTACAATGTAATAATTTATAATACTTCAATGCGATGTGCTAACACCTTTCGAACCAACGAATTATTGGCTGGTTATATAATCTTGAAAGTATTATAAATACATTCAAACAAGCAATATGCACGTTATTTTAATATTTCGTTTGTCAAAACGAAGTAACCTAAAAGCTTATGCTAAAAGTATTGTAGTATAACGTAGTGGTTTAACGCTTATATGCTTATACATTTAATAGTGACATCGCTTGGGCCTCGTAGAACAGGGCGTTTAGTGTTTATTTAATTTTAAAAATTGGAGATTTTACAATGCTACGGAGTTATCTAACACTAACTCCACAGTTGTTGAAAACATACACGTCCTTATAGCTTTAGGCTACGTATTACAAAGTCTAGAATGTTTACAATTCTCATATTAGTCAAATTGATCAGTTCTTAATTTTTGCCAGGTAATAGATTGAAAGCACAATTTATCTGTTTAAGTCATTAGTAATATGATTTGACATGTTTGAAAAATCTGTGCCTATTGTTTGGATTGAATAATAAAATAAATTGATTAATATAATAACGTACGTAAAAATATGGATGATACAATTCAAACTCTATCCAACTTGTTTCAAGTCATGCTACATCATAAAAATATTGTTACTGGAAAAATTGTTAGTGGTCGAACCCCGATTGTGATTTTCCTATTTTTTTTTTATTTTTTTTCTCATTAGAAGAGCATGCAGATGACATTCAAGATACTGCCTCCCACCTCATTGTTTGGCAGATTGTAAGCGAATCCTGAACGTACCTGATAGCATTTAAGCAAAAATGACATATTATTTAAAGAGCGGTACGTTGAGTTTAAATTTAAGTTAAAGCATGTCGCTTGGGGATCGCATAACACACATTCCTTTGAAGCTAACACACAAGGTACTTATTAAACGCATGTAGCAGTCACACAGTCAAGGTACTGCTTAATGGCCTATTTACATAGAGCGTTGCGGTGTAAGAATGTACAGCGGTGGGCCGTCGCTAATTGTATGTTAATTGTGTAGACATTGAAACGCGTCAGCCACACATGGAATATCATTTAAAGTGAACTCAATCACGTCGCACGTTCAGCACGCTCACTGTAAATAAGCCTTACACCTTCAACGGGACTCATCTTTTCAACGTGTCATCATAATGGAACTAGTAATGGACAACAGCTAGAAAATAACATTGAAACTAACATTATTCTCAATAGTAGGAATCAAGAAATTATTTATCCCGTTACTGATGTGTTCAGTATTTTTTATTGATGTTTGTGAGTAATAAACAGCTAATTTACGTATTGCTACTATAGTAACTGTTGTATTTGAAACGGTCTAGTTATCTATCACACTAACAATAAAAATATTGAATCAATTCGACACTCATTACTAACAAACTTGGTTAAAGTTGTCGGAGTAAGCGTACGAATGTTGTAACTTTCAGGATGAATTCTTCGATTTGATTGCTTGCAATGGTGCTCCAATTTTGGCAACAGTACTATCATCGTGACCTAGACTTTGTATTGAAATAATTAACTTATTACTAATGAAGTCGGTCCATATTACTTCGATTATTTTTCTCTGTTCAATATTTGTACTTGGTGATGTTAAATTCATTGCGCTAAGAAGATGATTGTTGTTGATATTTTTTTTTTTCAAAAACTTGTATAACTCGCTCTAAATATATCGCTATAAACTCGCTGATATTCTATGCTACAATATTTTTATTTGTATGTAAATAGCTATGAAACTTTGCTATTCATATAACAAGATTTTATTTAGTTATTTTATGGTCCAAATGTATGAATTATGATTCATCTCATAATTCGTTACAGTGACTGAACAATGTGCACAATTTTATGAATCCGTTGTGGCACAAATGTATCCTTTTATTTTTAAAAGCGTTATTAGCCTTTACAAAATTTACAAACATTACTTAGTTAAAAAATTTTTTAGATATATTGAACGTTGTAAATAATTTTATTATTGTATTTTTTTTTATATCCTGATTGTGAGTTAAATCTATTTGCTTACAAAATATTTAGGAAATATTTGTATTTTGACACGGTTACTGTACATATATGTTGCACGTTATTTTTCAAATGCTCAATTTCGATCGATCACCCAGTTCCGACGTGTTGGTAATTTAGTTTGCTGTCTTTACTTGACTGATTCGGATCGGACTGTTTTGTTGATAATACTTTATTGCTATATATTTGTCGATACGCTCTTGAGTACTACAGTCGTTTGTGACTATCCTGTATAAACCGATCGCCGAAAGTGATTGAAGTGATGAAAAATGTAAGTGAATTCATCCAACTGACGTAATTTTCTTTCGACAGCGGACTCGGAGCTGGAGGATAGTGTGGTAGTGGCTGAAGACGGGTCGTCGAGCGGGCATAGTTCATTGGCCGAGCGCGCATCCAAGAGCCACTTGATAGTGTGGCATGTGGCGACTGCCTAACGCAGGGCTAGCCGCGCACGCCTCGACTCGGAGTCAGATTACGTTTATGTGTGTACGTCAACGAAACCGGCGACCCCCCTCAACGTGTAAGTCGTCTGTGTGTAATTCACCTCGGGGGTGTATTTTTTTGTCACTGACAACTTGTATCAGCCACACTTATTCATTGCCATCTCGATACTAATACACCCCCGGTCGATTGGCGTAATTAAAGGATTTTCATGGATTGCAGGGCAGCGTATATTCATTATTCAATTTAAGAGTTTGATAGTAATACTGAAATTAGGAATTGATAAGTATTATAATAGGATCGGTCCCTTAAAATCCATTTTTTACCCCCTCACTTGGTCTTTGGCAATGTTTTAGACATATAGGAGTAGACGGCGAGCCGTAAACTCGTGTGTGTCTATGACAGATGCCGTAGGTACATCTCACCAAATTGTGTGTGTTCATCCTACTTACGTTCACCTATCAAACGACACACGTCATACATCAAACGATTCTGATTCTTGTGAAAAAGAGAGTGCACGGCTCTTTATGGACTTTGAACATTTTATTGATATTCATGTAATCTGAATTTGGTGTGCTTATTTATAGCTAAACGACGCTTCATCCTTTGATCATTTATTATATTGTTCTTTAGTCCTTGAACGTTGGCCTATTAAAGGTCATTGTACCCTTAGTTCAATTGTCACGGCTACCCAATCATATTTAATTAGTATCGGTAGCTTACATGACTGACAAGGTCTGATTGCGATCTGATTGAGTTGTGATTGCGATCTAGTTGCAACAGTTACAAAATGTTGTTTTTTGACCTGTTTACCAACATTAGTAATTTAAGCTTAATCTCATTTAGAAATAATGTACAATATGTAACCACCAAAAACTTCAGTTTTGTAGTTGTAGATAGTTGTAGAATAATATTTAATGGAGATTTAACAAAAGTAGCTGGTGTACATTTTCCCGCTAATTATAATGCTTTCAGTACCGGTTACATCGTAGGCTGTGGTTGAAATCTGCATCACAATATATAATATCTGTCATAGTATTTTTAATATTGTATTAGTTTTGTCTTTCGCGAGTGTGTACAATATTTTAACGACATAAAGACTTAATCAATACGAAATGTGATAATGATAATATGTCGCTCATTGAAAGTCGATGTATTTATTAATTTTTACTTTGTGTATTGAACAACTGTGTCGTATTCGTACATACAATTTTAAATGACAATTAAAAATATGTAGTATACAGTTACTACAATAATTAGTATATCGACAACGGATTTGGACTAGACTATTCTAATGACACTAATAAAGCTTTTGACAACTGGACGTGAAACATTAATTGATTATTAAATTAATGACAAAAATATATTAGTTATGATACGAATGTTTGTATTCCATGCGATACAGTTTTTATCTTCGTATACAATTAAATAATGGTGCAAAAATAATTTAAGAATGTCCATTTAATATTATTTATGTTACGAAAGTATGATGAGTTTTTTTTAATACAGTTAGGTGACGTGCTATCATTACAAGTGTTTATATTACCCGCTTAAAGTATATAACGAATCATTAATTTATTTTAGTGTTGAAATATTTTTATTAGTTAATAATATTTATAGAAGACGTCGGTATCAGGATTGTTGTTTTACTTTGGTGTGTATTATACAATGTAATCGGATTTGTATTTGCTGCTAACGACAGATCTAAAGTGCTGATTTTCGCGGATTTCTTGATACCGGCGTCAGCTGTAATACCTAGTCAAACGAGATAGATAATTAAGTAAACTTGTACCGTTTCGTTTTTCCTGCCATCGAATCATCGATATATATTTAGGGTGACAGGTTTGCCCGGCGAATGTATTGTCGCGGGCATTGCTCTGATTGGATTTTTTATGTCTGTCTGATGAAGCATAAACAGCTGTTGTATCTCTTATAATTGTAACTAAGCTATCAATTTTATCCATTTCGACAGTAATTTTGATGTGATCATGAAATGTGCAATGTTAAGCATAATTTAATTTATTGTAGGTTCCGTGTAATCGTTTTTTTGTACTTATGATGTGATTTTTTTTTTATAATTTGGTTTAGACACGATTTATTTATTCAAAAAATGCTAATCATTTATTTTTTATTAATTTTATAAGTGAGACGTCAAGGACAGTATGGTAGATGTAGAAAAATATCGCAGAATGTAAAATTATTAAGCATTATTATTGTTACCCGTAATTCTATTTTCCAATACATTTCATAGGTAACCAATCATGTAACGAGCGAAAATTGTAATTAGTCGGTAAATTTTTGTTTGTATTATGCAATCAAATAAAGGAATGCTAATGATTTAACAATTTTGTTTTATTATTAAATCATTCTTATGCCGGTCACTCACATTCGCGCGAATACGCGAACCTACAAGTGTAGGACGACCTTCGCATATGATTATGCGAAGTTTTTGATGCATTCGTGGTTTTCCAAGCTGTGTCGGTTTTTGTCGCACATCAAAGCGCGCGAACTTCGAACATTCGCGTAGTCTCCTACACATTTTTTCGTAGTTTGCAGCGTCTACTATAATAACGATAAACTTAACTACTTATACGCACTTTAGTAATAGTTCCAGTTACTCTCTATATTGGAAGTGGATGGAGTGTAGGAGGATGCGCAAATAGATTTGCATACTCATATGCGAACCCATTTGCTTATCAGCCCCTCACATACGTGCGAACATTCGTACACATTTCAAACCTTTGCGCGCATGTGGGGGTAAACGGGGTTAAACGAGACCTATTTCGCCATAGTTCAAACCTATACAAGTAAAAAAAAATCCTTAATGTATTTATGGTTATGAGCATATTTGAAGTTATTTTCACGTTATTCATTTTATTATTACTTTCACGAAAAAAATAGCAAAGACATGCATTTCTGCATGCTTGAGAATTCTACGTGCGAGTCTTCGAAAGTGTGTGAAGTGCCAACTCAGCAAGAGTCTAGCATGATGAGGTGTGACCTTATCTTATATTCAGACCGAAAACCAAAGTAGATTATGTAAAAAATTTACATCGTGTGATTGGACAGTATTTGTCTTCATATATATCATGTTAGGTCTGTTTTATGGATGTACCATATGTAGGTAGGTACGTGACATCTTTATTTTCATGAGATGACTTAGTAAAATGTTGCTTTGTATCAGTCATCTTTGGACGTTAGGAGAGAGAAAATAAACAACAGTTATTACAGTACAGTTTATTTTTATGAATATTTAAAACAAATATTATGACCAACTAAATAGAGGCAGCAACTTAGTTAATTACATTACACTAATAGATACAGCTTTTGTTAACGCAACGACATAGTTCAATTCAATGCAAGGATACTTTATTTATTATAAACTTAATAGCAAGTACTTCACCGAAGTAAATGTCATCGTTGTGGAAATTTGTTGGAATGGAGTGTTATTCAAATTATTTTAGTTCAAAATCAACTCACCAACAACAATATTGTACGCATTTTATAACTGTTTCAAAGGTAACAATGTTTAATTTTCATGTACTATAAATATAATAAATAAATAAATGTTTCAAATTACAGATAAATATTAAATTTTATATTTTCAATTTGTAATAAAATAATATTAATCGCAACAATACAATCTGACATTAAAACGTATGTCAATATAGGAATTGCATTTTGTTTTTAATCAACCGTAACCATGCTGATATATTTTATGGTGCCATACTCACATAATACCATAAATATAAGTATAGATATTTAGATATTTGCTTTGAATATATCGTTACTATATATTGAAATAAAACCAGTTAATTTGGACTTTCAAAGTTAATCACATCATTGTTGTCACTTGGCATGAGCAATATTTTATGGAGAGTTAACAGTTTGAAACTATTTTATCACTCGTAAATTGACTTCTTCGCATGACGTGCGCGTACTCGCAGCGGAATTGTTCGAATATTTCATAAATTGATATTTTTAGATATTTTGTACAAAACTTCGCTAGAAATAATTATAATTCCGTAGAAATGTATAAAGAAATAAATAAAAATAGCTGTGTGAATAATTGAATACATCAAATTTATGCTTTCAACCATTTTTGAGATATTGAACAAAATCTTATAACGCCACAGGCAGGAATGCGAAAAACGTTCTTCTGGAACAGCTGTTATCAATTTAACAATTACGAATATGAATAAAACTTTTTGATTAAATTTACTTTAAGATAAAAAATATTAAGTGTATTCAGGTAATTTTTTAAAATTTGATAATTGACTTAAATATTAGTACAACTACAATAGTTCCTAACTTCCAATCCAAAACAAACTAATCTAATGTGGAATAATAACGTGACTAAGTAGTACAAAATTGTAAATAACTAATTAATTGCTTCCAATACTGTAATGAAATTTAACAGGGTATTATGGATAGTTATACAAATCAACATTAGAAGTTGGTATCTATGACTCAATTACCCGATGTTAATATTTACAAAACTCAAATTAAGTAATCCCTTATATTCTTTAACGTTTCCGCTGCGTGAATCCAGGCCGTATGAAGTACTTGAATGCTACATAAAATACACATAAAGGCTTATAGAAAAGGATATTATGAATATTTGTGCATTGAATATCTACATAATTATACAATACTAATATAATAAAAGTAAATGCACTGGGCCACAAATTTTGAAGAATATTTAAACAATTTGCGGCCCGTTACACTAATGCCGCCCGAAACTAGAAAATGGTTATATTGTTACGACTTGCCTTTAATTATCTCTTACTCCTAAAAGGGTTAACATATGTTTTTATAAATAGATAAAAATATCATTCCAACTTTCTTAGTCACAATTACATAGTGATTTAATGTTTGGAAATGTATGAATAACATTATGTTTATTTAAAATAAATAGAATAATAATTATTGAAAAATATTAGTTATTTAATAATTAGAAAGTAAATAGAACTTACAGTAATGCTTAACACAACGATAAACAAAAAATATCTATTAGATAACCTTATCTACATTTCCTGCAAAACTAAATATTAAGTTATTTTATAATTCAACAAATTTTAAAAAAAATATCCAGATACGTTTATAGTGTTCTGATCGGTCAGTACAGAGAGTAGGTACCTATTCAATTTTAGTAACTTGGGGCGAAATAATATTAATATAATTCCAAAAAGGCATTTCAAATTTCATTTAATTACCATATGAAGTTTTCTGGCATTGTTTATGAATATAAACATATATTTTGTTTGTTCTATGTAAAAATATTTGTAAATTATTACTTTAGCTACAGCCTTCTTAAATTATTAAAGATTTAAAATCATTAGGTACCTACACACGTACTAATCGTGGGGAATTCTTTGAATATAATTGAATTAAATTATTAAAAGCAGTTCGGAAGTATTGGGTTTCACTAAAATACTTTTCCATGTTTCGTTAATTACTAAAATATAAAAACAATTCAATTATGGTTTTGTAGGAATAAATCTGACTACACTGATAGCCCAATAAGTTATCTCTCATATTTTTCATTATTAGCTTTTTCTAGTTTGATAAACAGCCTACATATTTGTAAACTACGAAATATATACTCTTGTTAGGTTTTTCAGAATCGATTAGGAAAAAGCGCACATATGCGACTTCGTAGGAAGTTGTCGTGTATCCATTTTACACTGCTGTTATTGGAAGAGTTTTAAAGCCTTTTATACAAACGCACGCAATAAAGGACGTACGCTTACGCCCACTAGTATTACAATTTGCTCGTCTTTTAGTTCTACGATCATAAAATCATTACTTTGAGGATATCATAATAGGTTGGTGACACAGGAGACGCACACTCTACTGAATATTACAAAGATGATACGAGAATCTATGAAAAATTCATTCAAATGTTCGTCTAGCTTTGCTGTCTGTCTGCGTCTAGATTTTCTAAAAACATCTCGAGTGTTGCATTTATATGCATTGACACGCACCCATTATTGTACGATCAGTGTTAAATATCGAAAGGTGTGAATTGTAAACGCATGATAAATTTCTACCACGTAAACTTAACTATTAATATAAAAATAAGTCTATTTAGAATACATGTTCTGTGAACAAACGAAGTCCATCTTTTGATAGGTTTTTCCGGATTTATTACTTCTGTTTACGTTTACGTAATTCACACCCAATATTTATAAGCAAAAGTATTAGGTACTACATTTTCGAAATACAATTTACCTAGTGTAAGAAGAAACGATTGTGTAATATTGACTTACGTTACACATATACAATTCATAATTCTATAATATCATATATTATATAATTCATGCAAAGTTAACTAACTCTGTAGGTACTTTGGTATATAATAATTGCATAATAGGAAGGAATGATTGAATTAAAAAAAATTGACTACTCTTAGTTGGGTATGTTAAGTAAGTAGGTTACTTAATCGATACATGTATACCTAAATTTGGGAAATTACAGTGACTGAAGTAATATGATACAATTTTTTTTCTTAAGTATGTTATCTTCGTAATGAAGATAGATGGTCTCATGACTTACAACGGATGAAAAAGCCTTAAATATGCGTTATACTTGGTCTCAACATTTTCATTTATACCACATTTTATATTAATAAATGTCATTCACAAATATTTTTTAACATATCTGCAATTAAGACACTCATCTATCAAGACGTGCGAGCATAAAAACATGTACGCATTATGCAGTTGGTTGGTATGAACGCGCGTTTGCCTTATAAACACTAAAGGTTTTTTATCAGTAAAAATTTCAAGAAATGGAGTTTTAATAAGTACGTATCATTTATTAAAACATATTTAATTCACAATGAGTTGCAACCGACCCTGCACATAGTGAACATTTAACAAAATGCTTATTTATTTGATATTGTATGAGTATGTATTTAAAAATACAACGTTTTTACGCGGTTCAATTTTGTTGCCAAATAATATTTTTTTTTATTATTTTGCAAACTAAATAAAATATATTGCATTAACAGATTGGTATGTTTTTTTCTGAACTTCCTAAGTTAACAAAACATATTATGTAATTGTATGTAAAATAATCCAGAATATGCGTTACCAATTGTAAACTAACTTGAAATTTTAGTTGAACTTTTGTCGAATGCTTTCGAAATTGGATTGCGATCCGAGACTCGTCTAATTCCTATATTGCAAAGACCCTGAAACGAGTAAAAAGCGCACAAGCGCCCAATCTCATCACTAAGTGCTCATTTCGGATCCAATGTTGGCGAAATTCAAGATTTTACTGTCTTGTTTTATACCATTGGATACTCACAAAATCTTCTAAGGCAAAATTTATTAAATGTATCCATGCTTATACTATGATACCGTTTCTAGATATAAGTAGGTACTTTCTACTCACTCTCACATGCTACGATGGATCACATACGAATAATCACCTCTCTTTCTACTTCTAATGGTCTAAATACGTCTATAAACTGTCTTTTGACCGCTAACTGACTAGATTATCTAAAGTCTATTTTATGACTAGATTATTTATTAAATGGAGGTAAAATAATTGAAATTCTTACACTTAAAACAAGTCTTATACCAAATATAAAGATCATTAGCTCGTCGAGTACTAAGTAGTAATTATTATTGAAATAAGAAACAATTCACTTTATAATTTTGAATGTAACAACCTAAAATATTCGAAATGTATATCCAACAAAATTTCAAAGGATTATAAATAATAATCTAGCTTTAACTACGTACCTAAATATTAGCGTAATGTTAATAACAAGTTAGCGATCATTAATAGTGCACTCTAGTAGGTATAAATTATAGATTACTAAATTGGTGTAAGTTATTTGCATCATTGCATAATGTTTTAAAATCAATCGTTATAAGTTTGGATTTATAGCAATCAATAACTACAATCAATAAATAACACACGTATTCAAAAAGTACTTAATAAATACTTGTGTTCTGGGAGTTGAACCATAATATAAAATTACTTTAACAATTAATTTTTTCACAGTTATAAATATGTTTTCTTCGATGTTGAATTATAAGTACTTGATATTGCGAATAAATAAATATATTCGTTGTAAATTTCGATATTATTGCTATCGTTGCTTTATTGCTTTTCATCACTAAGACTACGAATTATATTGTAATCTATCTTAAATTTATTACTAATTCAACATGGCTGCCTATTTTTTATATCCAAATGCTATATAACAAACAAGATCATACTGATTTACGTATAAGATTTATGGTATAATTGTATAAAGATGCTATTACTAACTGAATATATCAAATTTTTTATGTTTTAAAACACCGTGTAGCGCTTAAACTTTAATAGGTTATTTAAAATATAAATATACTATGATCTCATTTAATTTGTAAATTATTCCACATTTCTGCAAAAGTAGTTAAACGTCAAAGCTGCAGCAGTGGCAGAGCAGTATAAAAATCTTCGATTGCGGACGTCAACGTCATATAAATAAATGCTATTAGATTCTACTGGAAATAAATATCTCCTTTATATGTAAAAGATGTCAAACAGTCTAACATGCTACCTAATGGTGTGTAGACATCGCCCCCGACGGTGCATTGCCAGCCAAGAAGGAAATTATGAACCGCCTTCCTAACAAAATTTATTCACCACGATGTATAACATTATTGGATTTCATATCAAAGTTTCTATTCAGTCAATAACGCGAAATCTGCTAACTTACAATCGAGCATAGTGGCATAGGTATAACCTGAACTGTCCAATTTTGTAAGGAGATCTAATATACCGAGGCTTAATCTAACGAGGTTAAGCCAATAAACCCCACCCCATCAAGTTTGTTCTTAAACCTCTTGGCATATGTCGGCCTTAAACGATTTGTAACGCGTTAGTTTATTCGTCAAATATACTTATCAAGCAACAAATTGGGTAACTAAATGACAATAGAGAGGGCGTTTTGTGTTAAATAAAAAAACTTCATGGTACATTCTTAATTAATTGTACATCTAGAACAGACTACGTAAGTAATTTCTGGCCGTATTGGGGCGACCTAGAATACTCCCCCTAATCCCATGCTGACAAAACAGGGTGTCGCAAGAGGCGACAGAAGTCAGCCTGCTTGGTGGTAGGGTTTCGCGTAAAGATTATACTATCAGTATTATTATTAAGTCATTAATATTATTACTGTTATTATTATCTTTCCGTAAAGCCTGCCTGGCTAGCTACCACCATCCTGCTTGAGTCAGCAGCTAAACGACTCGTCGTGTTCCGGCCGGGGGCTTGAGAGCCAGTTCTTCCTTTCTTACCTTCATCTAATTTCCTGGCCGACAACGCATCAGTGATACCATTGGTCTTGTTGATGTCCACGGGCGACGGTGACCGCTTACCATCAGGTGGCTCGTCTGCTCGTTTGTCGGCTATTAACATAAAAAAATACTTTTCATGGATTATTGCTGCTACAACAGTACATACAAGTACGTATTAATTTATTTTTTCTGCTACGCCAAGATATCAATAGTTTTATGGTAAAAAAGTTCTAAGCAATAGGCGAAAGTAAAAGTCTGTAATTTTAAAAATATATTACATACATATGTATATCACTTCATTGCAGTCTACTCATTAGCCACGTGTACTGTAAGGAATATACTTCACCGTTAATTTCGGTTATAATGTAACTATAATAATACTTAATCAATATTGCTTTTCGTTGATTATTACTATAATTAACGCTAACACTATAAATAATTAACTAATGGCTATTTAGTATAATTATGTTATTAATCTAACGTAACTAAGGTATATTATGACTCGTGTATTGCTATCTTGGACATTGTATTTTTATAATAAGTATCACTGAAAGATTGCTTTTAGTTAGACGATTATAATATTTACTTTCGTTTGTGTCGGTGTCAGTCAGTGTGTGTTAAGGCAGTTTTAGAACACAAATGTTTAACATGGGCGAAGTTAAACTGTCAAGGTATATAATATGTATATTAAATTGACTGTTGGTTGATTATATTCTTAAATTAATACGAATCGCACCGGAGAAATTTGTAAATTACATTTTTTTCTTATTATAAAGATGTTTTATGTTATTGTTAATATGCAAATTGCTGATATACTCGTAAAACACACGTTAACTATGTACGTAATTGACTATTGAAATAGACACAATTAGTATCTTAACGTTGGAATTGGATATAATAGACACGATTAGTAACTTCGTTTCTTAAGTGGGAGACTAAAAACAATTATGCGAGATTTAAAAGTAAGGTACTCAACTACATTTTGTCGTTGTTTTACAATCGGAAACAATAGTATCACGACAAGAATAACTGAAAAACGGCAAATCATTTATTTTCTGCAGTCATATTTTCCAGTGGCTACAATTTTAACATACAGAATTTTACTCTGCTAATTTGACTATTTAAAGTGAGCAATTTATTACGTAATGGTCTTTCCTGTTAACTGTTATAAAAATAAAATTTCATTTCGTTTAACTCAGAACCTTTGAAACTATTCAATTGCGCAAAATGATATGTAAACTTTCGTAAAAGAAACTGTAGCTTGGAGTATTTTAAATCGAAACTTTACTGTCGATCACTTTTTGAATTTTCCTAACGTCGCGATGCAAAGAAAACTGCCGGAGCCAACAGTGTATCTTGCAAAAACACGTTCAAAAAGTTTCTGACGTATGTATGAGCCGATATATTGCAGTTTCGTTGCTTGAATTGTGCCCATGCAAAATAACTTCACAGCTAACAAACAGTATGTACATATATTTGTAATTGTGGTCAGAAAATTAACAAGACTATTACAGCGATCTCTGTTTGTAGTGCCTATGAAATTCAGTTTTTTTTTATACGCCTAATTACAACTACAAAAATTGTAAAGAAGAAAATTTGGTACACAGGGAAATATTTACATTTAAATGTAGGTATATATTTTGTGTATATAAGTTGGTTTCGTTAGTATTAATAGTTAAATGTACTTATCTATATAATAACTACAATTACAATAACGATAATATAAATATTTGAGTAAAATATTTTCGTCGTAGTTTTTTTTAAAAAGCCGTTCGATGACGAAAATTTCTACAAAATACTAAAGAGTGGATAGCTATACTTAAGAATAGATCAAAGAGAATATGCTCAGGAGTATATGATTAAGTCTAAAAACTACAGAGAAAGGCTAGAAATCTAAGAGGGTCTACATAGAAAAAGGTGAAGTTGCAAAAAAAAGCAAAGAGAAAAATTATATCAATTCATTTATAATAATAAAATTTGGAGAAAAAAATACAGTAATTAATTATGATAATGAATTTATATTCGATGTCAGATTCGTTAATGTTCTCGATATAGTACTCCAAAGCACCAAACATATCTAAAAACCTACAAAATCTTATTAAACCATAAATATTCTCTAAGTAATTCTTACAGTAGTATTGCTTATCAAGTTACTTTATATTGCTTTTCATACGCAACCATCGCCTGGTAAAGCTTCCTGATGGTAGTGAACATAAATGGTAGTGAGTATAAATATTAATCAAGAATAGATAGATAAATGTAACGCACTACGTCTATGACAAGAAGGATTAAGGAATATAAGTATTAACTTGGAGGAAAGTGCCTCTCAGCCTCAGACCACTTCAGAACTATGCTATTAACTGACTAAACTGATGACCAATATAATGTGGAACACTTTATATCTTAATAGGAGTTTGGTATTCTTCAATGAAATCAAACTACGCAATTTCTCAACATTACACACAACGTACGTATTATATATCTAATGAAATTACTTGTTATCCAAAATGAACTTCGCTAGTGCAAAAAACTCCGTTAAAAATACAGGAACTTTGTATTTAAAAAACAGGAGACCCTTAATTGACAGGATTAAATTAAATTCATAGATAAAAAATTGACTCGCGAGGCACTACCTAATAAACTAGAGTTGGTAGAGCCGACTACATCGGGCAGACGATATATTTAAGCATCATCGTAGCTGCGTCACTCGTTGCGGAAACTGTGATCGCTCTACGTCTCGTTTTCAAGTCCATTGTCGGAGGCGCGGTCGACTTTGTAGCCGGCTCTACGTTCAGAACTACGAGAGCTACAAAACGCTACGGGGATAGAAGTAGGATAAAGTCTGCTGCGTCTACTCGACAGCGGTGCGCGACTTACTAATGTCTACGTTATTATTGCTTTTCGAATACCCATTTCTCATCGAGCACCTCGTGCTCACGTCTTTAGTCTAGTATTAACGCTATCTTAGTCTATGTTAGTTTATTGCCAGTTATGTTTGACTTGTCTAATAACACACGCTCAAACTAAAGGCATGCACGCTGTTTGATGCGGCGCAACTCGTCCCTTTGAGCCGATCACGGCGCGCACGTCGCCCGTCTGGTACTTCTTATTGGTTATAAATGTTTTTTGTACTAATTGTTGTGACGGTATTAAACTGTTACTTTAAATCATTGTCAATAATTGAAAATTTGATTCGAATCGTTTAAATATTTGTAAATAAATATATTAATTAATAAATCTGTAAAAATGATATATGCGTTTCAGTATAACTTTATATTTTTAATTATATGAAAATTTGTGTTTTGCTCAATTTGTAACAGGCTATTTCTAAAAAGAATTTAGACAATTTAGGTTTCCGAAACTGTAGACGACAATAATAAAAAATCTAAATATCTTTGTAATTCCTGTATGTTCATTGTTAAATATGTTTTCTAACATGGTATTATTATCCTCTTTAGTGTTTCAGTCGCATGTGATTGACGACATAGAAAAGTTTGAAAATAGGGTTTATTGTGAAGTTGAAGTTTGTTGGCGTGGAATATTATAGTATTGTCAGTAATGTAGTAGAGCGTGCATCGTAGATCTCGGGGTCGTGCGGCGGTTAAGGGGCGGTTTATGGGGCGGCGTGGGACGAGTGCTACGCGCGGTCGCCGCTAAGGCACTGTCGCGGGGCGGCCGACGCCAACGGGCGCGACGGCGTGTGCGGACCTTCGGACGGAAAGTTTTGGCAAGTTCCTCACCGAGACGGTTGTCGCGGCGCGCCCGGGCGCTCCGCCTCCGTCCACTGACGAGCTCGGCGCTCGGCTCTCGCATCTCGACGCTTAACTAACCTAACCTACATTGCGGTTGTAAAAATCACCTACAAAAGATATTAGTTCCGTATTTTGTTACTTCTATGTATATAAGGGTATATTTTATCGACGAGTATATACATAATTTAATATTACACGTAATTAGGACGTCTGTCGCTACGGCCTATAGCCGCAGCAGTCGCGGCGCTACGGGGTCGTACTTTATTCGTTGTTTGCGAAACGTTGCTCGGTTTGTCGCGACGCGGTCAGATGCGATGCGATGGTGTGCAAGAGACCGCGATCACGCTCCTATTTTTAAATTTGTAAATGTATAATATTAAACTAACAAGCTAAATTCATATTAATACTTTACGTTAACGATAAAACCATGCGTTGTTGGTTACGGTCCCTTATCGCGTCAGCGCCGATGCGCACCTATCCGGTCGTCGAGGCAGGTGCCTCAGATTCTGAAGAATCTTCGTCGCGAACGCACGCCGACTCCTGATGTTTATTGAGGTAGCTCTTCAGTGCAAACGTTTTATGACAACGCAAACATTCGAAATTCTTATCAGAGGAGTGCGTCTGCATGTGTGCTCGCAAATTAGACCGATCAGCGAAAGCTTTCCCACAATGTGCGCACCCGTAGGGTTTCTCGCCTGTGTGTGAGCGCAGATGTCCTTGTAAAAGCCATGGCCGCGAAAAGAGTTTACCACACACACCGCATACGTGCGACAATTGATGCGTCAGTACGTGCATTGCAAGAGCGGGCATGGAAACGTATGCTTTTCCACATTCGCCACACCGCTTGGCGGATACGGAGTCCAAGCTACGGTGTGTCTGTTTGTGTCGTGATAAATTGGACGAAGTGGCGTAGCGCTTGCCGCATTCACTACACGTATATTTCGACTTGTGCTCAGGTTGTTGTGCACTCTCCACTGGAGCGTTAGCGTAGTTTCTGCGTTTTGAACGACCATCGCTAACGAAGAAGGCATCGTAAGTATAAGCGACGGTTTCACGTGGTTTTTCAGCGGGTTGTTCTCGAGGAGGTGACGCTGGCGGAGGGGCCGGCGGCTCGATGACGGTGTTCTCGGTTCGAGGCGGTGTACTTAAGTAGACTGCGTGTTGGCTGAGGTCGAGGATGGCGTGGGCAGCATTAAGATCTTCTTCTGGTCGCTGGAGGTACGCACGGTCACCAAGGCAGTAAGGGCGATAAATATCCTTCTTTTTGGGTGGCAAAGATAGAAGGGTGCCAGTACTGGTGTAGCACATGGAAAGAGACTTGCCGCTCGCCGGTGGCGGAGGGGGGGAGACAGGCGAAGGCTGGAGCTGCACTTGAAGGAAGGGCTGTTCAGTGGGATCAGAGGCGGAGAGTTGCAGAAGGGCATAAGAATGAGGCTGCGGTGCCGACTGAGAGGCGGTGCCGGCGGCCGGGCTCACCTCGCTCGGCAGCTGCGCGGTGAATTGTGTGGAAGGCTGCTCTTCTGTATATCCTGGAGAGAAAACAAACAATTATTAATTGTTCCCTTATAATGTACAGTAATGATATAAAATGTCAGATTTTGTAATAATCATTCTGAAACTTATCGACCGAGTAAAAAAATATGAAAAGCGTTAGCTAGTTGGTAGTGATAGTATTTTTTAGCGTTTCTGTGCCTCGGAGGGCACGTTACGTCGTCAGTCTTGGAATTTGTTGTCAGAAAGTCATAATTAAATATGTTATAGATTTTCGGATGATGTAAGAAATTCCGATATTGAATACGGCGACTGCTCATTTCATCAATACGCACTGGAGCAGCACGGTCTGTTAAATCGCGAGACAATAAGAGTGTACTGTAGCGGGCTGCAACGTGTAATATTTTATTTACCTATGGAGCCAGGTAGGTCAACTTTGAGGGTCAGCGTAATGTTTTTATTTTTTAAGTAGATTTTGTATGACTGTTCAAAATAAGTGGAGCGCACTAAAAGTTTCCGGAATCAATAATTGTTGCGGCCAAAGAGGATCTTGACTTCAAAGACCGGAATGGATGTGGAAAGAAAGTTTATTTCTTGACAATTTTTGGGTTAACAGTTAGTTGCGTAGAGTAAGTATATCACGGCGAAATTTTGAAATTACGTAGTCATCGAGTGAGAGAAGTGTCCAGTGGGGGTCCGGCGGTCGCCTATTGGTTGAGTTGCTATCGGCTGGCCGGTAGTGGTGGACGATGCCACAGTGTAATGTAATTTTTATGTACATAGACCCTCTACGGCTGATGGTTACTGATCCAACAATAATAAAAAAGTACTATTAATGGTTAAAAATGAATTTATTGTTTCTCAAAATATTGTTTCTCAAAATATTCATACGATTGAACCAATTTTGAAAACATTTGTGCCACTCCTCCGTGGCGACGTCAGATACATGTTTTTCATACTCTTCTGGTGATGAAAACCGTTGATCGCGTAATTGGTTCTTGATTTTTGGGAATAGAAAAAAAGTCACACGGTGTCAGTTCACGATTGTCTGCTGGATGACTCATAAGTTGTACGTTTTTCGCTTCAACAACTCATTTGTCTGCCTGCCCGTGTGGGAACTTGCATTATCGTGGTGCAAGATGATACGGCGCTTACCGTTATTTTCACGGAGTTTGTCGATAATTTCCGGTAAACAAATGGTCGAGTACCAGTCACCATTCACGATACGACGATTTTCTACAGCAACAGTCGCCACGTGTCCAGTTTTATTAAAAAAAGAAGCAATCATCCACTTCGAGGCTCTTTTCACGCACGGCACTGGTTGGTTTCGGCTCATCTCAAGAGACCCATACGCTCGATTGCTGTTTTGTTTTGGTTAGTATCGTAGCTATAAATCCATGTCTCGTCACCTGTTACTATGTCCCACACCAAATTTGCCATGTCCCACACCAAATTTGAAACCCCTTCGTTCTATCTGGCAAGCATAGCATGGTAACAAGTAATGCGGTCCGTTTTTTGAGCATCAGTCAATTGTGTGGGATCCGTCGAGAACACAGCTGTCTTACACCCAAATATTTGTGTAGGATTGACTGTATTTGACTCATTCCTATGTCCAAAGATGACCAGATCTCATGATAGGTCACATGTCTGTCTATTTTCATCATACGGCGCACAGCATCAATGTTTTTGTGGTTCACAGCGATGCACGAGTGACCATCACGAATTTCATCATGAAAATTGACACGACCGCGTTGGAATTCTGCAAACCAACTATAAATAGTTGTTTTGCATGGTGCTTCTTCGCCAAAAGCAGACTAAAGCCGTACGAGAGCAAGAGCAGAGCTGTCAAATTACACTTAAAATCGTAAAAAATCATGCAACAAAAATTTTCCAGAGCTAAATCCATTTTATTGTAATCACGCAATTTTTAAAATGACAACACACTGTGATAACAATTGACAATCTGGTGAAACAACTTGTATTCTACGGCTAAAGAGTTTCATTTTTAAATGTAGTAATAACATTTTAAATATTGTTTATGTAAGTGGCCAATTCCGGAAACTTTTAGTATGACCTATGTATTAATGTTAATAGGTCAAAAAGGACTTAATTGAGTTCTGAATGACTTAATCAATTGATTATTCAAATAATATAAATATTAGTTTTGTAAGGCCGATAGTTTATACCTAGTATGGAAGTGGTTGCTTTGTGTTCTAGTTAATGATTCATATTTACATATATTACACAACAATAATTACTGTACTAGCTTTATATCATGTTAATAATAAAATAATCTTAACGTATTCAACCTAAATATAAATTTATAGTTGCCATTTCTTTTAACATTATTCTGAAATGTACGTTTAATCTTAGAGTACTTTTTTCAGACGCTGAATGTTGAGTGCGATATCTCGCGTCTTTAGAGAGAATCGGGCCCCGGGTGCGCCTCGCGACCGTCGGTGAGGGAGTCAAGTCTACAAGAGTTATTCCGAGACCGTTAATAATTTGTACAAGCAACCTGTGGCGTCAATTCACTCAAACCTGTAGATTTCATTCCTTTTACATATTTCCTTTTACTCATTTTAAAATAAATATCAAATACTTCTAAGCTTTGAAAGCTATCAGGTGTTAGTCGACACTAAGTTAAGCTAAACAAGCTATTATTTTAATAGAACTCGTTTGCTGGAATGCTTTAAATAATTTAATGTATACCATACATTTTGTGACACAGGGGGAAATTGAGATTAAACGTTTGTAATCTATACTCATATTATAAAAGAGAGTATTTGTGTATGCGAAGTAATTACGACACCTATTTGAAGAATACTTTTACATCATTTATTTTTTAGTAGAGCGTTAGACAACAATCGCGAGCACCGTCTATTTAAAACCAAAAGTAAACCTCAAGAAGCAGAATATTAGAATACATATATACACACACACACACACACACACATATATATATATATATATATATAAATTTATATATATATATATATATGCCATATGAGTACATAATAGAGGTGTAAAAGTTACAAAAAAGCGTATCCGTATGTATTCGTTACTATAACAATTACTACAAGAATCATATCGTTACGTTACTCGTTACTTTTGATACATCAGTAGAAAACATATTTGTACGTTACATATCTACCGTATTTTAAGACTTGTGTATAAGTTAATCTAAATTTACTTTGTTTTAAATAGGTAAAGGTTCGAACTATAAGTAAACTGTAGACGGAGTCTACTGAATTTGCAATGAATTTCCTATTTTCAATTTTGAAAATTTTAACCGTGACAATATGTTGTATCACAATAATATCGCAATCCTTCATGCATCGATTATAATTAAAAAGCAACTAATAGATATCGAAAATTATTTATTGACAATAACATTAAAACAAAATTTGTAACGATTACCCAACATAAATAAATATTTTTGCTTGAATGAAATTAAACATAAAAAAATAAATAAAAATATATTTGAAATAAAATTAAAGGTAGTAGAAGCAAAAAATTATGTGTATAAGTGTATTTTGAGAATGCCTAAATGATTAACTGATTTTGATATATTTGTGTAAAGAAAATATAATAACAAAATCAATAGCATAACATTAAAAATGGTAAAAAATTTATGCGATTTACAAACCAAATAGTTTGAGCTATACGAGTCCGTATGTTTATTGTGCAGGAATAACGGCGGTTTGCAGAATTTAAGTAATTGACTTATCTGTTCGTTGATGCCCGCTTCTCCGTTTCATTTTATGGGCAGTATGATTTTATCAATGTAATTGTCAAAATATCACACCATCCATTTGGATATGATAAAACTTGAATTACATGCTCAAGATAAATAAAACAGCTTTTAAAATTTTAAATTTTTTTGCAAATATGACTTCAACCTGTTAGTGTTGAAAGTTCTTGTACCTCCCGTTATCTAACGATCAGGACTGGGTCCGAAGGCTTAACGTGACCTCCTAAGCACAGAAGCGCTAAATAAGCTATTGGCGCCATTGGCGGGCGCCCATACCGCTACTGACTGCGTCCACAATTACTTATCCTTGCAATGAACGCTTCTTGATACAAATATAATATACGATTGTTATTCTTATTCCCGTTCAAAAAAGTATATTATGACATTTTTTGAAACACAACACAGATAATCATTTTTTTTAAATATACTTAATAAAAGAGCTAACGCATTTTTGTGTAAAGCAACCTTTAGTTTTTCTTATTAAAAAAAATTACGTATTTATTCTTAAAAAGGGGAAATTCCTTGAGTTTTAAAATTGCTCGTAATCCACCAGTTCTCATAAGCCGTGTGGAGAAAACCGATTTGGACGCTTAGTGCCGGAAAATATCAAATAAAGCACACGAGATAAATAAACAAAGCTAGCTAACATAAGCTCCGCGCTAAAGGAGCTTACCGCGGAACGAGGAAAGTAAATGAAACTTGCTGCGATCTAGGATTAGTTCTGTTAGAGAGAATGAGCGCAACTCGTAGGTGAGAGCGACACTAATGTTTAATTTCAACAAGGAAAAAGAAGACCGGTTAATTTGAAGATACTCTTAGTGGTAAGATATCACCTGCGTGCGAGTACTTATAGCGATTTGAGGTTCCCGTTTACAGTTATTTACTTAAATAATATTTGTTTTCTCTTAATTTTTGTTGTTTTGAGTGTAATTGTGTGTGTCTGTGCTATCCGCAATATAGAAAATTAATGCGCAGGGGGTGTTTGTGTGCGCGTTTATGTATTTAATTGTGGAACACGTGACGGGATCCGCATGCATTGCAATGCTTATAGTGTGTGTATTGGACGAATTGGAATTGGATTTCGAAATTAAATAATTAATAGTTCCTTAAATTAAAAATTTAATTAATCCCGATATCATGACGGAGTTATTGAGTTTATTGACAATCGATCAATGCCTTCCTTCATGTTAATTGATAGCAATTATTATTATTTCAAAGATATTACTTATAGTTAAAATATATATCGAGTTGTAAAGGACTCCATCCATCCTTGAACATAAGGCTATCTCCCTTGCTTATGGTACACTCTCCGAACAACGTACGAAGCTATGCAGAACTCTACCTCGTGTAAGAGATCACTGGATTCTGTACCACCCAGCTTAATCTGGTCGATTCTTGTATGACGTAATGTATTTTACCCAACTGGCTAGCTACCTTAATTCTAAAACGAAATTGTGTTTTTGCATGTTGAGAATTTGCTAGCTTTACATTATTTAGAAAGGCACGTCAAAATAAAGTTGATACAAAGTTTAGTGATTTGTTTATAGTAAACGATTAGGGAAAACGTTAAAGAAGTGGGGTTTCTGTGATATTAAGCTAAGCCACGAATCTCAACGTGTTCACACTTAACTACCCTTCGGAAGCGTCAAATTCACATAGAATTTGTACCAAGCTTCACGTCGATAAGCGAAGCAAATCAAATTTGGACGCAACAAAAATTACATGTTCCCGTAACATTTCCTTAATGGCCCACTAGGGGGCACTCTCTGTGAATTGGTGGAACGTATAAAAAACCTTTTTTGGGGTTGTTTCATGTCTACAAAATGCTTTGAATAAATTAAGGTAAATGTATTTTTTTAGTGTATATAATGAATTTGTCAGTAGATAAATTAAATTACGATTATATCAACCGTTCTCTATTGAATCGCATATATAAAATGTTATCTGAAATTTCAGGTTTCGAGAAAAATTCAGAACCTTGCAGCATTTACATGCGGGCAAAAAGATTTTACGTATCTAGTGACTCAATATGCAGTATTGGTTGCAGCGTCGGACGTTCAATTTTATTTTATTAATCGGATGTTGGTGCGAGAAATTGGATTTCGCCGACGGTGGCCTGAAGCTAACAAGTGTCAAATCGATTTCCACAGGAACAAATATAATTGTTGGTATATGTATGTATACAACCGATATTTTTACCCAAATATTTCCGTAGTTAAAGTTACTTCGAATATTTTGTCACAGGTACTTTTGTTGCACCAGATGATTATCTATTAAATAGGATAAATAGATTGAAATATATCACATTACATATCGTAGACTGCAATCAGAATAAAAGTAAATAGGTAATAAGAAATTAAAAGAAACATTCATTTTTGATTGATTTTTACAAACATGTGAAAGAATCCTTCATGAAAATGTTGAGAAAACAATGTTTTTGTATTGGTATGATAAACATATTAAATAATGTCTAAATTCAGCTTGGCTGTCCACCAGCAAAAATGCCCACTCTGCATTCTAAACATAACCCCTAAAATTGGAATTTAATAAATCAAGTGGTATTCGAATATAAATACAGCCAATAAGATGTTAACTAGGCGTTGCCGCAAACTGTCGCGTCTTGCATCGTAAGCAAAGCAAGAAGATCGTTAGAGTTCCTCCGGGACGAACTCATTGGGCTTTGCGTTGGGGTGTTGTAGAGCATTCACATGTGATCTCGGAATTTTTACTCTATTGTTAAACCCCGGTCCCTATGGACCAAATCCGAGTTGAGGGGGTGTTGGGCAGGACAGGAACCCTAAAACTTCTCCGAAAGATACTGGGAATCTTTTAAAAATTTCCCCTTGTTGATAAAAAAAAATCGTGTATCATCCGGCAACAGATGTAACTATCACGACTTTAATTATTTTTTGTTTTTCTCTTGAGAGTGTAGTTTTCAAGTCATATTTTAGTGAAATATCTCAACTTAAACCTTTTTAATCCTAATTTTAGGATTTAAGAGTTATTTTTCTGTCTTTTGATGGCAGTAATTTTTTCCATAGTATAAAAATAAATAATATTCAGTGCACTCCACGTTTGTGCCTCGGTTAGATTTAAATTGGGCTTACAAAGAGGATTATTAAGTACTTCATAAACTAAGATATAGAATAATAAATGTAAGACTGTTGGCTTGTTAGCGGACAATTAATTGAGTCATAACTCTATTCCGTTTTGGTGTAATTTTTGTGTTAATGTTACCTCTTGTACTATTTGAAACACAAAGAACAGGTCCATTATTATTTCTAACAACTGAGATAGTACGTATCAGCTATATTTTTAGAATAAGCTGCCATCTCCGGTGCCTTTGATCAAGACATAAATAAGCCTTATAATAGAAAAAGCCACTGGTACCCATTCGGTAGCCGCTGCAAATGGTAGAAAAATAAATTTTGATTTGAATATAAAATATGGCTAGCTGACGTTGAACTTAGTTCACCAAATTGGTTTATAAAAATATAGGTAATTGAATTATAACGTATCAATTTAAGTTTTTATTGATACTATGAATAACATCAAATGTTAAAATCGTTCAATAGCTAAAAGATCACATACAGGCGCACCGAAACTTATGTGTAAAGAATTTCGGTTATATAAGTTTCAATATATAATTAATCTTCATGCTTTACTTAATGAATTCAGTAATTATCGCGTAGAGGATGAAAGGAATTTGTCTATCTCTGCGATTTCAGAAGCACTGCGAATGCTCAAAGCGAGCTACGAGCATCGAACATGGTATCTCGGTCACGATTGATACTTGTTCTATTTTTCCAGCTGTTCATAATAAGTACAATCTTCTAGTTCTTTCAACCCTGCTCTAAAAAACTGCTTCATTTTTATTTGTAGTTTACTTTGGTGTTCAGTCTCTTAACGAGTCTTTAAACACACAGAATTCAAATGAATTTATTCAAATCACTCTAATTCTAGTTGTCTAAAATATATTACTATGTCTATAGTTAGTGTATGTTTTTTTGTTTATACCTATATAATCATTGATGCTTCTGTTTTGATAATGTAACTGTGTAACTCGATTGTGATTATTTTTACACAATGTGTGGGATATATGGAACTCATGGTCTGTAGCTATTAGTAGGATCCGTTGATCTTACGATCAGTGCATCGGGTCTATACCTGCATTGAATTTGATGTATAATTATACCTGATAGTAGTTATATAAAGATTGCGGTGTAATAAAGGTTACATAGCAATAACGGTTTGAAGCTAGCGATTTTAGTTTTATATAGTAACACAATATAAAGTGAATAGTAATAATACCTTAAATTACAACTTAGCAAAAAGATTACTTAACACGTGCTAAACTTATTGATGCAATAATTTACTAGTAGACAATGAAATCCTGATTGGAACTAATTACGTGTTACTAATTGCCATCTGTCATCTGTCAGTGGTTAACACATTTATGGCAATTAATGTCTGTAATTATTGGCATGCAAATCATAACGATCGCATTTTACAAGACTTGCTTGTCTCTATGCCTCAGACGTGTAAATAAAACTTGGTTAATTTAGTACTATATTTAGACAAGGTGAATAATTATTTATCATTATTTTTTATTTCTTGTATTACCTTAAATATTAGTTTATTTGCTACAAAAAAAATGTTATTCGATACAAACTTTGTTTTCTCTAATTGATCTACTAAAATAGCCATAGATTATAAATAGTCATAGATTAATGTAATTTATTTACTCTCAAAATTAAACCACTTCCTTTCCACTTTATCATAATATTACTTTACAAGCGTATACTGATTACTTGTTGGCTTTTATATTCAAAACAGCTATATTCTTATTTTATTTTCAGCACACATATGAAGTAGAGCTCTTTTCTCGCATATAAATTTATACGTAAACGAGCAGACTCTCACCAGTCGATATTTTTAACTTGAATGCACTCATATCAAAGTGAAACTCCACTCTAGTGCAAAATATTTTTAAATTTTTATTTACATTCCATAAGAAGTTTATTGAGGTATATAAAGTCGTATAAAAAGGAATGTTTTCATCTAAAGTATTCATATAATTATCTATGTGTATGTGTTCTTACAAATTACAACTTCGGAATTCAATCTTTTTGTAGGTTATAAGCCATTCTCGTTAACTTGCACGTCTAGCTATTGTTAAATTTTACTGTAAATTAAATAAAAAATGCTTCTCATCCGCAACATTAATTCAAAATTAACATATATTTTATAAACAACATTTAAAATGGTTTCTTACGATAATTTTTGAGCGAGACATTCGTAATTATAACCCCAATTTTAAACCCAATACTTGTTTTTCCCATTTTGGATTCAGCTTTCCGTGTCTGGCTGATATTGAGCCATGAAGATTACAACTATAGGTATTTATATTTCTGCAGAAAATACACATCACACCGAATAAATTTTGCTATGTGGCGGTATTTCGATTTTTCTAATAATTTTACTAGTCTCTTAGGTGCCCACATCAATTACTTTAGACATTCAGTTTTTATACACCTATTGAAAATGTCCTTAATTAAAGGCTGTCTAGTTCAATAGCTTAATGCTCTAATAATTAATGTTGATTCCGTATAGTTCCACATTTACAAGACCTTCAGTCGTTATAAACATACAGAAAACGCTGAATATGACTATACATACTATAATTGGTTGAGTCAAGTCAAGCTTCAAGTTTTCCCATTATGTGAGAACTAACGCTTACTTAACGACGGAATATTGTATGATTGTAACGACAATGATGGTGATATGAGTCCATGTTATTGCTGGTCAATATCTTATAAGAGATTTGGCTTTTTTAGATATTTTTATATAAAATTAGTTGATACCCATCAAAACGGCTGGTTAGCATCGGACCCAGTCACAGAAGATCGGTAAGTTGGACCCTAAACGATGCCCTACTAACTATTTTATCTTACAGTAAAAGTCTCATTAGAATTGGTTAAGCTTTCGCAAAAACACTAGACACGTAGCCAAAAAAAATGAAAACGTTTATTTCGATACTGGTTATATAAGCATAATTAATTGACAAAACGCAGTTATATTCAAATTACAGAAAATACTTCAAATTTATTTATATGTAGAAATGTTGATATTAACAATGTGGTACTAGTATTTGATGTGACAGATGCATGATTTCATTGAGGGCCATTGAGGTGTATACTTGACTTCAATCGCTCTCGACTTCATGCCGACTTTCTGTGCTCGTACTGCATCCTACCGCACTACATCCTACTACTACTTCCTGTCGAAGCAATGTCCACAGGCCCCTGGAGGTCGTTGGTGTCTATACCAACTACATAGTTTAATCCCAACATTAATCATGAATAGGGTTTTATCTATCTGACTATCTCGTTTATTCTATAATCAACCGGGGTATGTTTTAATCTTGTTATTACAGTATCAAAACCAACTTTCAAAAATAGGATCTCTTTACCTTCTGTGTCAACACGGCATCGGTAATAACAATCATGTCTATAATGATCGTTATGGGTGGTTATCATTACCCAACTTCGTGAACCTTTTGAAATACTTTGATTTTAATTTTCAACTTTAGTTAAATTAAACAGAGAGAAATCAAATTCATGCAATAATAAATTTAGTTTTCCCGAGACTGAGGTTGATAGCTATACAAAATTCCGAAAGCTAGAGTTGTAGATATTAACAATTTACATGGTTATGAATCACAGTGGTTCATATTTAAATATACGACTATGTATATTTAAATATAAGAACTGGAAAATAAAACTGTATTATTATTAACAGGTGGAAAATAATACGAGCATATTAACCTTAGTGCATGATCTGATGAGGGGAGTAGCCACTAGTCTCGTTCTAGAACCAACCGGAAAATGTTTCACATATATCAGTTGCAGTGTCGAAGGCCAGTGGATATCTCGCCTCCATCTTGGCCAGCAAGGTGTTCGTGTATAAGGCCTCGAGTGTTTTGAACGTGATTGTTGGCGGTGACCAGTTAAGATAACAGAAATTTAATGAAGTTAACGAACAAAAATACTCTAAACATTGCTTGTAAAGAAACTGCATAATATTTAAAAGTATTTGCTTGTAAAGGTATCCTTTATGTTCAAGTATCAAAAACGGTTATCTATTAAAGCGAAATTGTAATCAAAAGTAGCCCCTTCGGCGTACGCACACCTTAATTCTATTTTCTCTCGGAAAGGTCAGGCTAATGCGCATCACTTGTAATAGTCGTTTTTATCGAGATCGACCTAACAAAAAAGGAACCACAGTTTTGTTAAAATGAAAGCAAAATTTCAAATGATAGCCGACTTTCGCAGCATTGTCTGCTTCGGATCTTTCTCTTATATTTTTCTGTACTTATTGTTACATTGTTCATTGCGGCTTTAGTTCGAATTTTTCAGAAACCCAATATAAATGATATTGTTTATTGTGTGACAAATATTTCGAGCTAAATCTAAAAGATACTTACCACTTTTGTATGATGAATGATTGACTGAATAAATAACATCAGTTGCTAGATGGTTTAAAATATGATAGTGGTTTTGTACTTTCGAGGGCATGGCAATTAGGTCACAATTTATTACTAAAATATCTGTTCTATAAATACTCCGTGACGACATATCTTATGAACGTATCTTATGAATTCATAAAATATTTTTATATGTAACTCTACAACATGAAATCTAGTCAAAATTAAATTTTCTTCTTACTGCCTGTGATTGATTTATTGGTATATTTGATTTCTACAGAAGGCCCTGCGCTGGCACATTGTTCTAAATTATTGATAATAAATAAAACAGAAATCAACACAAACAATTGCAAATTAATAATAGATCATAATAAACATTGATCTAGAAACCAAACTTCATGGTATAGATTTTGTTGATTTATAGTATCAAATTTCATCTCTCGACGGCATTTGTTGGTTTAACCTACATTCATATTAAGATAACAATCGATTCGACACGACGAGATTTACATAGAGCTACAAACGTATTCGTTTGAGAGAGTCTACACACAGCAGTGGGTGTAATTGTTCTACATTTGTGAATAAAAACATTGTTAGGCATACATCATGTACAATGTCTCGCGATTCAGATTCGACTCACTAAAAATTGGATTGAATCAAGTATTGATCGAATATGTTCAACTGTGTCTACACGTGTTATTAAAAGCCGAATATTAACTTCTTTACTTACAAAATTTCATATTTTAATACTACACTGATTACTTATACTAAATATTTGCTGGCATGTTCGTTAAAACTAAGATTTTACTTTTAATTTATCACCAGCTAAAATCACATCATTAGGGTGTCGCTAGAGCACGCGCCCGAGAATAAAAGCTCTAGAGATGAGTGCCTGCCCCATATCGATTGCAGTCGTCTTTTTCGAATATAGGGGTTGATAACCTTCACGGAACATGTCGAGGCCATGCCAAACATTACAATATAGTAATTCCGAAATAGAAGCTACTTAACTAACTTTTTCAGAGGATCTTTGGGAAGCTGCCGACTTTGGACAATGTACCACACGAACTACACTACAACTACCCACATTCGGCGGACAGCCAGGTCTAATGTAAATAATGTAACTTCTGTAAATAATAATATATAGGTTCGTTTGTGACGTTTGTCTTTAACTCTGATTACCATCAATTTTATAAGTTTACTAGTTTATATAATACCGTTTTACCGTAATATTTAATATCGCTAACCATATAATATTCAAGAAAATATTACAAATGTAGTTCCTTTTAATTATTAATAAAAAGCAGTATATTACGAGAAGACATATATATGTCTGCGCGTACACGCGCATTCACGTGCTTTATTGACGCATTTGTTTGGCATGTGTCTTCATCGTAATGCGTAAATACAACAGTTATTTTCAATAAATAGTGCGAATTTCAATTAACCCAATGCTGCGTCATTATTCGCTGAATTCAAATTCATTTGTATGATTACCCTCGGTTTCGATATGTGTTCGTGTGGAACGTTGAGAGCTCTCATTTAAATTATATCACTAGAAAGCGTCAAGTGGAAAATTGACAGATATAGCACACAAGATATACTCAAATTCAAACAGGTTAATTAGCCGAAATGCTTGGCAAAGGTGGTCGCGTAAAGAATAATTATACATCTATATTTCCAAACGGTGTCTCAATTAATAGGGCCAATCTCAATAAACTGTCACTGTCGGAGAGAGAGAAAAAGTAAATGGAATAAAGACAATCCCACCCTCATTTAAGGCCCTCCGGTACAAAACAAACGTAACAAAATCAACGCTTAGCGTGCCAACTGTGCGCCGCAGAAACAATAGCAAAAACAAACCCGGACAGTGGGATGAGCGGAGGGGTACGCCGCATTGCACCAGTTGAATCTCGACCCCTAGACACCCCAGGGGCGCCCCTTTCCCTCCCTTTCCCCACTAAGGGGCCACGGGGTACTTGTTGACGCAAGTTCACATGGGATCAGGAACCTTAGATACCTACTGAATTGATTTGAAAAAAAAAAAACGTCAGTCGATGTAGCCTTGGTCGTCGCTATATTAACTAGTTCCTTTCCGCACCAAACAATTCTGCATCGTCAATCTGAAACTGTAAAGTTTGCAATCTATTAATTAATTACAATATTTTATAGCAAAATAAATAAAGTCGTTATGTAAATATCAAGATATGTTCTACGTATGCAAGCTCGAATCGATTTTACGAAATAATGCCACATTTCCTGAATTTTTGTGTAACTAAGGAGGTAATAAAAGTATTACTTTCGGTTGTTTTTTCCCATTGAAATTGTCAGTACTATTTGACTACAAATACAACTTAAATATGGTTTGAACAAATAAACATTTTCATTAAAGTAAGACGGATGTAGAGTACGCTGAATAATAATGACCCGCTCAATTACCTCTGAATGTTACAAATGTATACAAGAGGCATATAACTACCCGTGATTGACACAAATGTGTACGAAAAATATGAGTCGCTGATGAACTGTCCACAAAATAACTGTCATTATCTTTTCGATTGGTATACATATGAATTAATAATATATTGTTTCATAAAACTTTGCTTAAAGTATTTTATGTTACATTACTTACTGAAATTTGCATATGTATTTCATACCGATCGTATCTATGAATATCCCACTAAAAATTAGAATTACATGATCTATTAATTATAAGTAATATAATTAGAGAGTGGCTGAGTCGAAATAGATATGTTTATTGGATATATGTTGCTTTAAACAAGAAGGCCTACGGTTTTCTCGCTCTTCGGCCCCATGTTTTTATCCCCACGTGCAGACTGGCCAGCTGCCTCACATCCCTTTTATTCACACATATATATGTTTTTAGGAAATATATAAACAAGTTATTTCAGAAATGATTTCATATGAATACCCACATAAATAGTTAACATTTAAGGTGAAAGTCTTACGCTACTCTATCATATAAATATGCATATATATCTATCTATATCTATATGTAAAATGATAACATAATGTGTTACACTAAGTTGAAATAAAATGTTTAAACGATACCAAGGAATGTCGTCAGAATTAAATGTGCTAAGTTACAATGTTTTCGCCTTTGAAACATTATTCTTAGTATTTAATTTTTTTTTTATGGGGTAAATAATATTTCTCGGACGACATTATTTTATAAGGAGTTAAGAAATAATAGAATATACAATGTTGGTTTGTGTGTAAGCAGCTTCTGATGGAAGATGAGATGTGCTTACTTTACATTTACAGGATATTTCCGTAACCTGTTTTTGCTGATAGAAATTAAATAATAAATAACAGGCAACGCCGCTAACTCTCAGCGGCCGCGTAATGAAATACCATATAAGAGAAAAAATGTATGTAAATTCAGTCTAATACAAATGATATTAATGAAAACTTCTTGCACTTCCAATAAATGAAATGGGGAAATTAAGGGCTCTTGATTGCTAAAAATATCTAGCGGAAAGATAAATATATGTGTATATAAGTAGTCTGCTTTCACAGAAGGTTCTGACAACGGAGGGGTGCGCCAACGTTCCATTCCATTACCAGTCCATTTAAATATTTAAAAAGCTTCACTTCTCACATACAAAATGTAACGCAAGGGTAGTTGATAAAAATATACTCCTACGAAGATTCACAGAACACTTACGCTTATATCTATGTGTTACATATAAATCATTACGTTATGGTAGCATTTTAGATCATCCTCTTATAAATTATAAAATATTATATTATAAATTTAATTATTATTCCTGATCGAAGAATATACTCATAATCCAATTATAATGAAATGTCGAGATGTGACGAGATAAGC
>PDGT01000004.1:6713796-6865392 GCA_003671415.1 Megathymus violae | reverse complement strand
TGAAAACGTATGTTAAGCCGCAGCAAAATTTATTATACCTAATTTCGGTGGAGCTCGATCATTTGTTTTACTTTATTATATTCTAGTAACCCTCCCTCTCTTCGCTTCTGGTAAAGTAGACCTTACCTTCCTTCCTCTGTGGCATTAGAATTGAGGAATAAAAGCTGTAAAGCAAGAGTATCAACTTGACATCCACAATGCTGATTAAAAATTAACATATATTTTACTGTAACAGTTTATATATATACAGTACGTATATACATATGTATATGTGTGCTACAGGCCTTTAGAATATAAATAAAATGTGTTCAGTGTTTTCAGAATCAATTTGAGCCAAAAAAAAACGCGGACACACAATAGTCATAAAAACACTAGAATTTGTTTAATTTAATTTTGGAGTTATAGACAGATCCCCCAAGTTTTCTTATGGCTTAGATTTAAGTAATTTTAAATGAGTACTTAATATAACATTGTAACATTACAGTAAACTCACATTATATTACTCCGAAAGTTGTGAATGCGTCATTTTTATGTTACGGAAGCATTTTGTTCGGAGTGGCAGTCAGGATTCACAAATATTAACTCCTCTCAAATACTGCATTTTCATTTTAACACTGAACGGATAGTGAAGTTTATGACATATATTACTGAATATATAACGTACTTTAATGTACATAATATATTGTATTGCAAGCGCGTTCTCGTTATGGATGGTTTTTCTTTCAAAAAGGATCTTGGGTAGGTCGGAAACTATCGGACACATCCGATTAAATTATGACTTAAATAAGCCATTATATATTCGACCAATGTTTGACAAATGTTCTGTAATTCTATAGAATAAAAATTCGTAAGTAGTAGTTAGTAAAACAACATTTCAAGGATTTATTGTCACATGTATGAAAAATGATAATTAATACAAGCATTGGTTTTAATTTACATCGAATCTAAACTTGGATAATTATTAAACAACAACAACAACAAAATTCTCTTTATTGCACACAAAAAATAATGAAATGGTGACTAGAGGTTTCATTGTTACCACAGCGATAATTCTGTTTAAGAAAGCCAGTTTCGGCTAGCTTTAAGTATTCCTTCCCTTTGCATAGACACGTTGCACTAAAACAAAGAGAGGAATGTGTAGTAGCTACGACCCTTCAGCTTACTCAGAATGCATATAATGCGTACGTGTGTATAGACACTTAGGTATAAAAGCGGAATGAGGGAGACAAGCTAGCAACATCTGTTCGCTGCAATAAATTTGGGACGAAAGGAATACTACCTATTCGACAATATTGTATCGTAGAGTTTGATTTTAGTCCAACTGAAAGTTTTAATTTATTGTTGTTGCATTTGCATATTACGGAGATCCATTAATCAAAATAAAATGGAGTAATGAGTGCATTTTAACGTAATAATTTCATGCAAATCATTTTAATGTACGATAATCACCGAGTTGGAAATTTGATTTCGTTAATGTGTTTATTGTCACATTATCTATAATTTTCAGATATTTTCGTAACGATATTTAACGTCAGCAAAACAACATTTATCCTGATATGTCGACTACAAATTTTAATGTTGAGCATTTTTTATCAGACGCTCATTGTAATTTACATGTAAACCAGAATAAAATTTAATTGGAGTATACAAGAACTCCAGCTTTCTAGCAATAAATACCAGTAAATGCTATTAAACGGTAGTCCAACGCGCTTAAAGTGATTCGAGCACTCAAACGGTCCCAGAGCAAATTTCATTTAGAATAAGCTCGACGGCTAAAAAGCTACAGCCAGAGCTTATGATAAATAAACTGTGCGCTTGTCTTCTTCATGGTGGATAAACAGTTTATTTTAAAATCAAAAATAAGTTAAATTTGTAGCTTTTATATTCTAAATTATCTTTCTGCCTTCAGTACAGTGTTTACAGAAAAGCTTTGGTCTCTATGTAATTTTTAAAATAGAATTGAATGAATTTAGTAAGTCAACCGCCAAAATAATGAGAGTGGATAAAAGGCTCTTAATTTTCGGTTAGTTTACCCGAATCGCTAAGAACAAAAGTATAGTTTTCAAATAAAACATGCCTAACTTTTAAGGCATGATGTAATTGTTAAATAAAATTTATATTAATAATATTCATTCATTTGAATCATAAAAATAAATTATAACCAATATGTCTACCAAATTTCCCAATTCATATGGCTGAATTCAGATACATTTTTGAAACCGATTTGGTTGTTAAAATGATCTACTACTTAAAAACCATAACATCAGACTAAATCTTAAAATTGTTCATGAAAATAAGTTATAAAAAACGCCGAATTTGTAATACATTTTAAAAACTTAGGCAATCTTAGATATATAGCAATCTTAGAATATGTGGACCGAGAAAGAAAAATACCATAAAATATACCTGAACATTATAAGTTCTGCGCTTTACGATAATGTTTGTAAATTACCGTAGTTTCCATATCAAAGAAAGTACTGCGCGACGATTCCATTGCTAGTGTTATACCTTCTTGATTTATTATTATTACCCTAGTAACACAAGTGTGTTTGGTTTCCTTGTTTAATTAAACGCTAACTTAGTTCTACTATAACCATGATGTTTAATCGTTGGACTTTAATGGGATTTGAATTAGTGTTACACAAGAAATCAACATCCACAGGATTCATTCTTGAAACGAAAAAAATAAATTATTGATATTGCTACTAGTACCTACTAGTAGTGTTTGAAATAGAAAATTAAAAAAATATTGAATATAATTAAAAAGTTTAAGCAGTCAATCAGTAACTTTAATCATCGATATGTATGTGTGACTTCTTGCAAGCAATGGAATAAATTTTGTTTTATCTATTCAGTTTCTTACGCGACCAGAGTACTTTAACGGAGTTATACTTGAAAACTTTCTTCAACTTGAAAACGATTGGAATTGAACAAGAAATCCGAGTTAACTCCGCGCTCAATTGTTTGGTCCACTGCGATCTTGTCAATACAAGACATACAATATTATATTGTGAGTATATATCTATCTGTAATTTCCTTCCCTACTATCATGTCCTATTTAAAACGAAGATTGCAGATTTTATGCGGCATTTCGTTTTATACGGGATATGATTTGAAAATTGAATTTTCAAAGTATTATAAATCGGATGTAGGATATGAAAGTCGAGATCGCATTTATTTAAACAATTTTAAGTGTCATTTTTAATCTCAAAAAAATTAAAAGAAACATCAAATATTAAGTTTCAATCCCTAAATCTGTACGTGATATTTAAGCCAGCGGCAACTAGTATCAAGTAAAAGCTTCGTAAACATTTCTGCTATAATTCTTTAGAATTTTGAAACTGAATTTACCGCATTACACTATAGTTTATACGAGGATTGGGATACACGAAGTTTAATGTGTATTGCCGGTGAACTCATGTCGTTATATGGGTACGTAGGTTCTTAATTGCTTAAACTAAATTGCAAGCTCTCTAAAACAGAAGGGTCTCGAGAAAATTTCATTTAGGGATCTGGAAAAAGCTTACTTGGAAATAAAGAATGCCACGTATTCTAAGCTAACGACCGACTTATTCTGAATAGCAGCACTGAGTATGCAAAATACTCTCATCTCTTACAGTTCCCGGTCGAAAATATTACATAGAATCTGTTAACGTTACGAATTTTACTTCCTCCTATAATTTGTTAGGAAGGGCTTTATTTTATAAATATTTCATTTTGTGTTACCCAACAAGCTTTTAAACATTTGTTGCAGCAGTGTTATTCATATTTTATTAAATAGATGACATTAATGTCTATTTTTAATTTCTATATCAATGCTAAGAGAAACGTTTGATTTATTTCTGATTAGACCAAATTTACTTGACTAATTACATATAATAAATTTCTGTAATTATACACAGAAATGCATCATAACAGCTTCCTACTTTTACTGTTTAACTTTTAGTGGGAAATTAATAGGAAAAACATTTTATATGTGTTTATATATGTGTGTTTTTATATGTGTGTATTTTATATGTGTTTCATACGTGTAGAGAAAAATTTGTACCTTTTTTCTGCTCTGTGTGAAAACCAATTTTCTTTTTTTTGTTTGGTAGGTATTGGCGAGCTTTAGTGTTATCAATAAAAATAAATTGGAAACAGAAAGTATTTTAATTATTGGGGTCAAATTTCGACCATTAGGGGAACATTACATTGATTAAATATATAAACAAATCTCAAAAAGTATCAACACGTGCAGGATTTTTAAAACTGAGCTTAATTTTACTTATCGTAGCATACAACCATTAGTTTGTATCTAAGCGCATTTAAAATATGTCAGTTTAGTAGTTTCACATTTTCATAGTTCATCCTTTGAAATTCCAAACTGGGCAAGGTTTAGTCGCCTGGTATTTAACTGCTCGGGTCTACACAATCGTTGACCGCAGCTCCGAAATGTCCCCACAATTATGTCACCTTTGTCTAGATCAGCCTTTGTCAATCGACGGTTGACTAATTACTCGCTTATTTGTCCGAATGCAATTGTTGCAATTCTAGAAATGTTTTGTAAGTTTGTAGCAGGTTTAGTTTAATATCATGTTAAATTAGGACTATTGTCATTTTAATTACACGAAGCATATATATTTGATGCTAGTCTTAAATCAATTTTAGTTTTTTTGTTAATAACTGTAGGTGACAAGTAGAATTGGTGGGTGATTGTAAGTTTAGTTACTGCCGCCTTGTTGTAAAACTTGTTAATATTTATTCACAGTCTCTAAAACGCTAGTGTAGTAAAGGCAATTTGTCAAGCACTTTTCGAGTAGCAACTTCGTGCTGAAACTGACAAACTTGACCCTTTAAATTAACTGTTAATAAGAAAACTACTACTTCTTGCGCTCGGTGTATGGTAATTGGTACGAACTGGAAAAAATTGTGAAACTTTTGTGAAAATATTTTTTTAAAAGTACAGTGTTACATTTTATAGACGAAGTAGAAAAATATAAAATTAAGTAAATAATAAATATAAATCCAAATTATAAATACACTAGCGGCTCTGTTCGATTCCGTTCGGGTTGGACTATTTATTACATTTACATGTGACATTTTTAATATATAGCCTATCATCTGCGCAATCTCGTGTTTTCATACCAATTTTCATTAAGATCGGTCAAGCCGTTTTTATACCGTATAGTATACCTATAGATATATATTTGTATAGTAGTATATATTTAACAATTTATAATTTTCAACTCCTTTTTACACGGCCCGTGTATCCTCGCATATCTACAAACAAGACAACAGTTTTATACATTATAATACTGTGGACTAAATATTAACGGTTACAAATACTATTATACTACGTACCGACTTGTTTATTTTTATTTATTAAACGTATTTAAATGAACTTTGGGCTCTGTTCTTTCTTCTTTGCTAACTTCTTCATAACGCGGTTTGCCTTGTTAAACAAGAGACAAGACAAAAAGCGTCAGTGACCAATTTAAAGGCATCTGGGCCCTGTATTCTCCCGCATGGTGTTTAGGTATTTTACCTACCTGAGTTTCACCACCTTGCTTCTAAAGTCAACCGTGATATACGTAATTTCCAAGTTGTCAATATATAACCATTCAAATTAAAAGTAAGCGATGACAACGATATCCACCAAAACTAATGCCTTATGTAATTTATTAAATAAATATTTATTTTCAGTTATTAACGTTTTGTGTGACAGTAAAATAAATTTACGTCACGAGTCAAGTGTCGAAGTCAAAACTCGGAATAGTTCAATAGGAAAGCGCATTGCGCAAAGTTTCCTGAACACGATACGATATCTAACCAAAACCCAATTCCATTCCGCGACTTTTTTGACACTTTCTTCGAAGATTCATTTCTATGTTACCACTCCTTACTTTCCTATAAGTTTCTATATGAGTGATGTCGGTGAAAGAAATCCGCGGAAAGTAAGGCAAAGTCTGAATTTACAAGTGTAATTCTGTATTCGCAACTTATTCTTAAAGTTTGTTTTTATTTGCAACAGCTTTGCCGTGGGAAATAACATCGATATAGCTGTTATTTAGTATTATTTCTTGCAAAGAGTAGCTATAAACTAATTTTTTTTTAAACAGTCGATATTTCAGTCGTTTTCTATACTTGGTTCGTTAAACTACGCAATAGACTTTTATGCAGTTATAATTTCATCCGAGCGAACAGTTCAGCACAGAACTGTACTAAAAGCACAATATATTTGATTTAAAAAACGGTTAAGACCTAATTGGACTCACAAGGGATCGAATTTCGTACAGTAAATGTATTGAGAAGTATTCCTATATCATAATAAATCAATAAATTAATATTATGCATAAAGAAATGCAAAATTTTTATGGATTTCTTAATATAATTTAAATTATTTTTTTTTTAATTTTAATTATAATGTACTTATATTCTTCAACAAACCATTTTATAATTAAACTATCAAATTATGCTTGTATTATTGTTGTTCCGATAAGGATGGCCTCTGATTTTAACATAACTCATGAGTAGGGTACTGGTGTGAGTTTTACACTGATTATATAACCAGGCTCAGTGCGAGCTAGCGTATACGGGGTTGCGTCGAACTGCGTCAAAGTTTAAAGTTAAAGGGATTAAAATATGTAAATGTATTGTTTATACTATTACCTAATTTACGAGATCTTTGGTTGTTTAGGTCTAAATTCTTCATCAAACATGATGAATTAAACTGTCGTAACCACATTATTTTAGCTATAGTTTTTGATCAAGTGTAATTATAAGCTTAAGTTAAGTTAATCGAATATCATTTCGTAGAACAGTGTTCGGTGCCAATTCCGTAATTCCACGTCTTTGTAAATATTAATTGGATGCCATAGGTTATTGGATGTAAACAAGACCACCACAAACAAAACTCGCAATCAATTTACATTAGTATATATTTATCAGTGCATGATGTGTTTGGCTTAAAAGTTAAACTCTTATTCATTAGAACAAATTGTATGCCTTAATAATATGTAAAAGTGATGTGACCACTCGCACTGCTAAATAAATAAATAATGCCCAAGATCAATACTGAAACTCATAGATAAATATTAAAAAAGTTATTATAAAATGTTTTTTTTCCAATCACAATCATCAGCACCGGCCTCATATTTGTGTGCATAATATGAAAAAAAAAACTCCTTATTTCCGTTCGTCTAAGTGCTTACTTTTTAAATTACGCAATAGATTTTTATATGAGGAATTACAATCAGAATCTTTAGTACATTAAATGTTACTTAGTAATAATTAAAAATAATAGTACCTAAAAACGTTTAGTTTTTCACAAAACGCACAAAAAATGTTCTGTTTTAGTGGAATGGACCAACCGTTTTCATTGTTTTAACATTAAATGCGATAGTGCTAACATCTTTTATGATTCATAAATAATTGTAAAAGGGTGCGAGAAGCATAAAGATGTATATTTCACACTTTCCATAAAACCTTTTTTAATTTAAAGAAATTAAAATAATTGCCAGCCCTGTATATATATATTCGTACACATAATCTCTATAATAATGAAGTGGATCACTCATTTTTGCTTAAAGACCCAGCTCAGTTTTTTACTTAAATACACCGTTAATAATCCGGATGACAGCTGAGCTGAAGGACGTTTAAACTAGCTAACGTCGGTTGCTTTGCAAGTCGTTTTTACAGATAAAAAAAATAATAGTTTAAAAAAACTAAAAAAACACGCTTTTATTGCTAATTGAACTAAAAAGTAGAAAATAATTTTTAATTACAAAGAGTCTTTATTACAGTAGTAGAAGGTCGGACAATCAATCATAATTTATTACCTCAAATAAACACTATAATAAAATTTAAGTTATTAACAAAATAATTCAAATCAAATTAAAAAGCGTGGGGTGCATTTTACTTCATTTTTATAACTTTTCTCTCATAGATAGTTGCCAATAGAATGATTGTGTCATATTTAATATATCGAGCACCCCACGCTTTTTACTTTGATTTGAATTATTTTGTCCCTGACCGGAAATCGAACTCGGGACTACTCACTTGTTTTGAAAGGGTACTTTAATATCAGGAAGAAAAAAATGGTGAAAGAAACGTCTTTTCAATCAATATATGACAATTAAAAAAGTAAGTTTTACCCGGCGCTGAATAGGTTGTCACTGTTATTTCGAGGCGTTTGTTTCTTTTTTGTATTCATATAAAATACAATATAATTTATATACAAACTGTGCTTCAATAAATGGCTAAAACGTTCCAGTAAGTAAATAACGCATCAACATTGGAACTTTTTTGTAAAAATCTATACGAATCTATTTATGATCTTGGGTCACTTCAAAAATATTACTGGAGACGATTAGAATCATTTAATAAATAAAGCGTTCTTCATTGCTTTAAAACTTACATTTATTTTGTATTAAAATTATAATATACTAGTTACCCGCCCCGACTTCGTTCGGGTTGAAGAAACATATCTTAATATACCTAGACCATGGTGAAATAATTTTTCAGATAGGTGTCGAAATTAATATATGCACACGCTTTGGAGTTTATAAATGCAATTTAATACATAAAACGACTGTACATTATTAATGATTCATATCAGAACTCCTATCCGCTATTTTACTGTTCAAAAGCGCCTCTTAATTCAACGCACATAACAATGACGTATATGAATAAAATTGTTCAAAGTAATAAAGAAACTCGTGTGGACGTATTGGGACCGTCGGTAATTGTATATGAGTATAAAATTCACCGAGCCCAACGTTTTGAGACCAAATACCTGAGATGACATCAAACAGAATCAAATAACAGTGGCCGTCACTGTTCTATTAGTCGTTCTACTATCTCTTACATATGCAAAATGTCTAGGTATGCCAGCGCAACCAATCTGTGCTTGTTTAACGGAGATGCCACGTGATCGGTGGATTTGCGATATTGCTTATATCTTTATCTCTCCTTACTTATACACTAATTTCATTCGGAAAATTCTATCATATGAATCTTCTTATCATCGTAATATATCATTGATGTTATATTTTTTTCATCATAAATAAATGTCACCTAAATATGTATTAAAGCATGTCATGTTTTTTCAACCAACTATAATAATGTATACCTACTGTAATATTATAATCTGGAAGAGTTTGTACCTCGTACAGTGTTTCCAATACCATTTTACAACTTATCTGAGAATAATCAGATTTTAGTGAATGATCTAATTAAAATTTTAATCAGAATTAGTGCGGGTTTTGTTAGTTTCTGTTTTACAAAGTTTGTTTATTAGTGACTCGTACACTAGTTACAGTTTTATTAGTAGTAAGTAGTATAGATATCGTAATTTTAGGTCAAGTAAAAACTTACAAATAAAGTAAACTTAAAAATTATTAACGCGTTGAATGTTACAGAAGTTATACTTAAAACAACAAATTCACATATTAGAAAGATGTTCTGATAATTAACTTCGGAGGTTTATGAGTAATTCACACAATTGTATGAAACGAATTTCATTTACATATGTATATGGTAAACTCAGTGTGTGCCTAAAATTAGTGCTTAAAATTAAAGCCTTTAAACTCAAAAGAAAACTCAGCTCGGTTTATATCTCAATGAATCCTCATAACATAATTCTAAAAAGGTACTATGTATATATATATATATATATATATATATATTCTTCACTTTTATGGTTTAACGCGCTGTTCTCTGTGGTTAAATTAAACATTTGAAACACATAGAATCCAAATACAAAGCGGTAAAACCAGGTTTAAAGCGACACTTAAGATTCCCAAATGATTGCTTGGTCTCTGGGTAAGGCCTTTCGGAGTTTTTTATTAAAAAATAAATTTATTTTATGTATTTATTGTACATAATAATCTTTATGTACATAATTATTAATGCTTCTGCTAGTTCTTCTGTAAGTTTTGAACAATTTAGTTCATCACGTGAATATGATTATAAATAATATAATTATATATAAATGGTTTATAGCTATGATATGTAAATTATTAAAAAAATATTTGAGATGTATAAGGTGAAAAATGTTATTCGTTCCGTATTTGGTTTACATTATTATATAAAATATATTACAGGATAATGTTTGCCCGACCAGCTAGAAGATACACATCTGTATTTACATTTACATAAGTCCTATATAGTTCAAAGTTGTTACAATATAAACTGATTACGTCACAGTTAAAATTTTAAAATATTCATTGATAAATCACACAATTTATACTCACTGCCCTTCTATGAAATATAAATTTCGAATAGTCGGTCTATAATTATAAACCTGTTGCCGTTATGCAGTTAAGTCATAGATTAAATTAAATCACTTCGCTGTGAGTATTGATCAAAGATTATTGAGTATTGCTTAAAGTATGTTAAGTAAGTACATTTTTTACTGTTTACACAAATATGATTTGAAGACTGGTTTGTGGTTCATTATTGTAGGAAGCCTTAATTTCATTGTATCGTATTTTACTGATATGGACGTATTAAACGGATAATGCGCGACCGAAACCAAGCTACAATGGAACTCGGACATGACAACACTACTATACCGTCGATGGAAAGTTACATTCGCAAATTTCATTTTCTTTTGTTGTCGTTGTGTTGTTCTTCTTTTCTGTCAGTGACATTTCCTTATTTCAGATAATTTCGCAAAGATTATTGAAAAGACTTCTTGATTAAATTAATAACCTAAGTGCGAAGAGTAACGATATTCTTCCTTAACACATTTTACAATTTCAAATAAGTTTATACACTAATTGATAGAATTATAAAAAATATCAGGTGTATTTTTCATTTCTTATGAAATGCATAGTGTCGATAGAAAAACTAAATTAAATTAATAAATCTATCAAAAAAAAACACAAATTCAACTAATACGAGAACGAGATTCATTTATATAAGTAATCTATACGTATAATAAAATTCTAACTGACTGCTTCTTGTACATGAACGGTATATAAGAAAAAATATTATTAGGGGCCTTTATTAATCCAATAGAACATAAAAAAAATAGTTGTTAGAATTTTTGTGTCAGTGAGTTTGTTCGCGCTAATCTCAGAAACGGCTTATCCAATTTCGTTACGGTTTTCACTAATGTATCTCAGTAATCGTCACTTAATATTTAAAGTTCGTTTCATTTCAATTCGTCCATAAATAAAAAAGTTATGAATGAATATATATATTTCTAAATCATAGAACGAGAAAAACCCAGTCCTAAAACAATACAGATGCTATTTCTAAGAGTAAGGTAGTTTTCCTGAAGCGAAGCGAGGGCAGTTTGCTAATAGTTAAATAAAGCACAAAATGATCGTAAATTAAATATTAATTTTACCTTAGGAAAACGAGTGCCCGTTCATGTTCAAGCTAGCCATTTTGCGAGATGCACGTAATAAAATATTTAACATATTTCTGAAGAACGTTCTTCGTGGTCGCTTTATGAAATTCAATGATAACTGTTTTTACTAATTGCTATAAATTATATTAAACTAATTAAGCTTTTTATATTTTGCTGAAAGACTAACTCGAAAACATATTTTAATATATTTTATTAGTGGTTTGAATAGGTAACATACTCTTAGGTAATATTAAAATTAAGAGATATTATCCGGAGGGCAATTTTCGATGTATAGGTCGGTAACATTATTGTTTTTTACTGATTATATGGGAAGATATGTAAGAATTACAATCTTAATACATACGTTACGGATCACACTGTTACCACTCTGGTGCTACCAAAATTCAAGGACGGCGTAAACCAGTCCACTTACTACATATAATACGGATATGTCTAATAATTTTTGGCCAATTGTCAGAACAGGCTGCTGTTATTATATAAAGTAACATTACCTACTAGTAAGTGGCATGGTAATACACAATTAGTTTCATCTCATTAAAACTTCAGAAGCTGCCATTGTGCGTCACGGTATGTAAATTAAGAGGCCTTGTACGCCACAGCGCAGCTTCACTATGGATTTGCGAGGGTTCAGTGGTCAATCAAACTATCGGAAGTTCCTTGCGACTTTCGACATGGCTTAATAATTGCTGTCTAACGATTACATCGGAAGTGACGGCTTATCGTGGTCTTAGAAGCACGGGAGCGATCAAAAAATTTCACCATAAGCGACCCATCAAACTTCCGAAGGCGCTCGTGTTTGCTTGACTCGGTCAATACAGACTGTCAAGCTATAAATGCTTCGAGCTTACTAGTTCGAGTTTGCACGATTAAGATATCACTGGTAACCACGTCCTGAAGGCAAATATTTATTTATCACATATAATATACAAGTTTATCTTGGCCAAGTATCGGAACCATTGGTCGGCATGCTTTGTCACCACTTCGAATATATATTTTTCACATAGAATTAATATTGTTTTTATAAGTGTGTTATTATTCATTCGGGGTGAATTTTCAGTGTAGATCATCATGTTTTTATATTAACTAATGTAGATTATAACAACTAGAAGAAAGTTATAACTCAGTACAATATTATGCGTGGGACAATAGTTAAACGCTTTCTTTATTATTTTAGATTTTTTTAGAAAAAAGCATTAAACTCTTGTGTACCGTATAGCAACCGTGACAACATCGTCATGTTCTTTTCTTCTAGGATTATGAACAAATAAAATTCCATTAATAGGGTTACAGAAAGCGCCAACTTACGGTTCTTGTAAGATTGACTCCACGCTTAAATGATACGATCTTACACGCGTGTACCCGTATTCAATCGCGTGTGCTTGCAGCATCGAACATTGAAACAAGCCGTTGCGCTTGTTGACGACAAAATATAGCCTGTGCGCGCTTTCAACGCGCATTATTTGTAATCGTACACAGCATTAGGCTCCGAACTAAATTTGTCATATTTGTGATAATAAATAAAAAAAGAGATGTCTAAAAAAAGTGTATGCAAATGGTTGGCATAATTTATAACGGCCATACAAATATTTGCCGCGATTGTAACTCAAACTTAACTGAATATGTACAGAAATGGCAAACAGTGGCGAACAACAATGGCGAATAATAACTTGTTCATATATATAAAAACTATCCCACAACTATGCTTGTATATTGTCTCAGAATGAAAGGGATTAACATCTTCGTCCACTATTCTTATCCAGTGAGGGTTGTCGACAGGATTTTCAGATACAGTCTCATAATTTCTCTTTCGACAAAATTACATTGTAAAATAGTAAATGAGTATCCTCCACTATGTATTTAGGTTTATCCGATACTTTAGGTATATTACACGGAAGTAGGGTGTTACTATGGAATGGCTCATCGTGAAAAGTAGGGTTAAACTCCCCTTTGCGATGACCTGACACCCCACCTAATGAGTGGCCAAGCCTCTGTGCGGCACTACGGAAGCAAAATTGCAAACCTACACGTTTTCATGCGTCATGCGAGCGCAAGCAAGATATGCTTATATTGAAAATTATATTGAATTTTACGCTGTAAGAATACTTAAAAAATCTATGTTCGTATCATTTGTATTTCCTAAAATTTATTATTTAATGTCAGCTGCCAATAGCACGAGTTCCAATAATTAATTTTACGATTCAAAGACTATTTAATATTTCTATATAAATCATATTCAGATTACAAAAACCCATACCAATCGTCGGGTCATATTGTAATTAGTCCATCGTAGAATCACAATAACACACTTCATGATTAATCAATTTTAATATACCAAAATTCTAATACGTTAAGATCACTTGCTAGTTGATAAGTAATGCAATCATCAGACGCGTCTGTCAAAACTCTGTGCCAATACTTGAAAATCAACATTGCCTGACCTAAAAACTTTGATTACGTCTTAATAGCATGTCTTCAGGCTCGACATGCTATTAAATTGAGGTCGGTGAAAATAAAGATGTACATAGTATTTTAGTTTAATTTGTTCGCAAAAATTATATGGAACTTTGAAATCTAGCTCTTCCAAGACATTGTCACAAAGTGTACTTAAAACTAATAGCCGCGTACCAAACTACGTAGAATAGCAAGGTAATTGGCTACATCCGGTACCTATATCCAGGTTGAAAATCAATAAAATACTAAGTAGCTGACCCTCGTTTTACGTAGTCTTCAACGAAACTCACTCGTGTCGGCTTTGAGCGTAGTGTAGTAATAAATATTAACTACCAGATGCTTAATAAAATCCCATATAATATATTGATGATATATCATTGTCGCGTGTATATTAGTGATCATGTAACCTTTAATTAACTTGATCAATTGAGTTCATATTTACATAGTCTTTATACTTTATTGTATCGAGACAGTTTGTACCTAAAATAAAATTCGATATTTGGCACAAATTTATGGAGTGCAATTATTAATATTTACTTAATATATTCGAGTGTTCAATAAATTGGCAGAACAAAGTCTGTAAGACCAGCTGGTTTCATTCTCATAGGGCTTATAAATCTCACAGATAAGAGAATAGCCGGCCAGAAATCGATTAATCGGGGTCTCGTCCATAGTAGGTAACAGTTTTTTTTTTGTATGTATGGATAGTATATTGCTTTTTGGCTCGTACATAGGATGCATCTGTATAACTGAACTGTGTATAAATAAATGACTAAGTTTTCATTATCTACGACAACGTCTTGGTGAGCATAGTTGTTGGTTATTAATATTAGATTAGGCTGTTTCTTAAATTAGTCATGACTCTATCTACCGGAGAACCCACAGATATTCGGATATTTCTTTGAACTAAGGCTCGCTTATCTCTCATATAACATGCGGCCCGAGACTAAGTCATTAAAATTTCTTTTGCGTTTATATGAACGTTTATATTTACTTTTAAATTAGGTAGTTATAAAAATTTCCACTTCGCAATTTTTATTTATTATCAAAGGATAAATAAAATAATATACTATAAATGTATATTATTTAATGAAATAACATACATTTTGAGTGTATCACTGTACTTATTATTTTTTTGGCAAACTTAAACTCTGAATCTTACCTTCATATAAATCATTTTATTATAGTGAACGAATAGATAATAGCAAAAAGCACAGGGTAGTGAAGAAAAGTAAAAAAACCCTCCTTCTTAAGTCAGCCGCCAAACGACTCGTCGAGTTCCGACTGGGGGCTTGAGAGCCAGTAATTTATTTCTTACCTTCTTTTAATTTCCTGGCCGACACGCATCAGTGATATCTTTGGTCTTGTTGATGTCCATGGGCGACGGTGACCACTTACCATCAGGTGGCTCGTCTGTTCGTTTGTTGCCTATTAACATAAAAAAATCCTTCATGTAAATAAACACAGCATCTATGGAGCAAACCATAGCATAATATGCGTATGATTTTGATATTTTGTCCTTGTGATTTCTTCATTTGACTTGAATACTGCTTCTACCATACTCTTATGATTCTTGTACATTTTTCCGACTATTAATACTGAGCCTCATGTCTATTGACAAGATCGTAAACTTATCGCTATAATTTTTTTTGTTTCTTAACTAAAAACGGTGATCGTCTATGTTACCGTTGATTTTTATTATATATTCGGAAAACTACCCTAGCTTCGCTTCAGAAAAACTACGCATTACGCATCACCTGCATAGTTTTAGAATGGAGTCTTTCTCTTTATAACTTTTTGATTTATGAACGGATTGTAATGAAACGAACTTTAAATTTTAAGTGGTGCTTACTGCAATATATTACTTGAAACCAAACCGAAATCAGTTAAGCCGTTTATGAGACTAGCGCGAACAAATAGAGAAACAGACAAAAGTTCTAGTAACTATTGTTTTGGGTTCTACTGCGTTAATAAAGGCCACTAATAATAGTTTTTCTCATATTTCTTTCGTGTACAGAAAGTGGTCAGTAACAATTTTATTATATGTATAGATAGATAGATACAGAATAATATATTTAGACAACTAACAAATGTCAGATAAAGTGAATTCGAAAGAATTCGAAAGAAAATTATAAATACTATAAAAATTATTGTTTATGTACAATGTAAATTGATTTTAGGGTGAAAAAGAGGAATATTTTTTATGTAAAAAAATTATGGTTGTTGTTGGACAACACATTTTAACCTATATTTTAATCTCTTTGTCTTTTTGATATTCGGTCATTTTGGGGATGTGTAATTTTGGACGTAAGTCCTTGGGGACGTACATATAACTCGCAACACTGAGAAGTCTAATGCTATGTATGCGTAAACGTTCTATTTTTGTTTGCAACGCTTCTTGGAAGTTAGAAATGACAGACGGTAAAAATTGATGGGTTTAGTTTGTAAATATTGTAATAATGTACCTGATATTAGCCGTCTGCTTGTTTAAGAACTGTTTCCGTTACTGTTGTACTCGTAGGTGTAAAAAGAAACTAAACACCTAAGTAGAGAAAGCAACGAACAACTTTATTCTACATACAACTCTAGGTATAAGATTCTTGTTTTATTACGAACAATATAGAATTTGATGCCATATATTGCTGAAATATTTTGACCAAAACCACTTGGTCATGTAGCTAGAGCATATTTGCATATAGTGATAGGTATAGTATCAAAAAAAATAATGGTATAGTAAAACTATTTTATACGTACCTAAACTAATAATACGAATAATAAACTAGTAATTAGGAGGCAACGTGTCGTTGATGCCTTTGGTATTGCATGCGTATAACGGAGGGTATGTTCGTTATTCGGTTAGTGTAAAAAAAAATAACTAATGCTAGCAATAGATAGTAGTGTCAACATTAATAATTCAGCAAAGTTTTCAGGCATAAAACTTGTTTTCCGTTTAACAAGTTCACTCAATTGAATAACTTATCTACGGCAGCGGCGGAACTAACTAGAAAAGTAATTATATTTACACGAACATTTTAATGTAAGTGTTGGTAATATAAATGACTTTGCTATGACTTTGTTATGACTTTCTACAGAATATGCGTGTTTCGAAAAAACCGTTTATAGGATTATGTAACAAAGTAAAAATCATATACAACCTAGAGAATTATACGTTATAAATTTAATAAAGAGAAAATGAAAAGTATGAAGTATGAAAGTGTAAATGTTGTAAATAATCGAAATTCAAGTGCCAATGGATAGATCAGCCCTCCTCCGATATCCCACTCAGCACTCACTGCAGATTAGGAGGTTGAGATGTAGTTCTCTAACTAGAGAGTCCGACGTCCAAAGACCTCTCACTAACCTATGGTCGGAAGAGAGAAGCTATTCACTATTATTGAGACGAGTTCGCGGTGCTCCTCACCACACAATGGGTACTTCTACAATGTGTGTTGCGTCGTGTTGTCGGTACAGTTACAATGATGACATTTAGTAGTCACTTTGCATCCAGCTATTTGGCATAGGTACTTCCCAAAATAATCGTATCCGGAGGGCACATGTACTACCTAAATATATGTATGAATAATTCTAGTGGTTAATTTTAAACACCTGCTAGGTCTTAATATGTTTGTTGTTCCTTGCCTATGTTGTCACCAACCCGTTAGGGCTCTTCACTGCCTGGTACGGGTCTCTCCTAATAAATGGGAACACTAGAACGACTCCAGCCACCACCCAGCAACCTTATTCAGTGCGGATTTATCCAGGAGTTAGTTGTCTCTCTGCCTCTGCGGCGTATCGGGTTAGTAGGTTGAGGTACAAAATTGTCTCTGCTCTCGAACTTTTCCAATGCATTATGCATATGATATTTTTCGACTGGATCTTCTGGAGACTCTGGATCTGCTACTTCATATGTCGAGGTTCCAAGTTTTTTTTGTATTATGTATGGACCATCTCGACGAGGTGCAAATTTTGCAGCAAACTGTTTATCGAGCTTGCTTATTGGATATGTTTCCACAAGAACAAGATCTCCAATCTAATATTCTGGATGTGGTATTCGTTTGGTGTTTGCATTCTTTCGAAACACTTTTATTAATATCGTTTACATGTTATATTCTCCACATGGAAAACTGAAACTATTCTCATTGTCAAATTTACGTCAATAAATAATATTATTTACTATGAATACACAATACAATACTATAAATACACAAATTTGATTAAATAGAAAGATTAGAGAGAGATAGTAATTATCGAATCTCAATCACAAATCTAACGACACCACCACCTAGGCTAATTAGATTGTGTAGGTTTAAAAAATTATTTTCCAGAAATGGTTCTATGGACTTATTCAGTGAAAGTGAAAAACATTAAGTGAAAATTCATTCGAAAGTATTATAGAACATCATAGCAATTTGCCTTAAAAATTTCACTACTCCTATTTGTAATATCATTTCCGCGTTACATCGTTACTTCTCGTACTAGTATTATGTACATTTCACGCTGTGATTACTTCAGCGTTCATTAGGTTCTTCACTGAAAACTTTGTATTATAAAATCTTTGGTAGTTTGAATAAATCAACCAGTCCACTGTCTACTGACAATTAAGCTGGCTTTTCTAGTTCGGTGAAATGATAGAAAATTTTCGTTGGCGTGACTAATTCAGAATGTTTTATGAGAAAACTGTTAAATACAAACATCAAGAGAATACAATGATTACACTTTTTAATTTAAATTAAAATGTTGTTTTATTCAGTACTGAAAACACTGCACCTACAACGATTATAACATAGAAAGATATAAAATATAACATATAAAAGATCGAAAATTATTTCAATGAAGTAATTATTTGATCGGAAATATATTAAAAGTTTTTAGCAAGAAAATATAAAGACTATACCAGCACTAATCGCTCTTTAATAAAAATGGTCCTTCAAATAAAAATACTGTTATATATTTAAAGTCCAATCCAATCATGGTTATTTTAATTATATTACTTAAACATGAAATGTTAAGTTTTTATATAATCCTAAGGTCTAACGATAAATCAAACAAGTTACCTGATCGTGGGTGGCTATCATCGCTTTTAGACGCCAGACGCAATGCAAATTCAACTCTGGAGAAACTCAATTTACTCATATTTTTTGAAAATCCCTGTCATAGTGCTCTGGGAATATCTCGGAATGAAGTTTATTACAAATTTTGCATGTACGCGGTAAGGAAGATTTTTAAAATTCCTGTTCTAAAATCTCGGTCCAGAGTGCTATGTTTCTATTCCAGGTCCACCGTGGAGGATTTTTGTCTAATTAATGTGGATGTAATTTCATTCTTCGGCGGGTAGTTTTATTATATGACGATCATTTGGATACCAAGTTGAAAAATTCTTGGAGCATTCGCAGGTACTCAGTCTGTTAAACATTTCGCGGACCAGCATTTCAGTTATTCGAGTTGTTTTTACCGCTAAGCATGTAGACTTATATCTTTGTAAAGTTGAACTGGACTACATTTAATCGAACCATTCCTAAAGTCTTCAGAGAGTTCTGAACTTCAGATACTAGTTTGATTTTTCTAAACTCTAAAAGATAAATATTTTTTTAGGACATTAGTGTAATTTTACGTATTTAGTAATAATATCTAGTCCAAGTTTTACAATCTGCAAAAGAAAAACTGTAGTTGCAATAGAACTGAGATTGAATGATAAATTGGCCGTTCTACTTAGTGAAATATTACACTTTGTAATAAATATGTAAAAAATAACAAGTAAAATAAATTTAAATTAATCCGTTAGTGATACCTTACCAAAAATATTTTTTGTTGAATGTTGCATTTCATATTTAAATACAAATTTTTTTTGTCACTTAAATGTATCTGGGTATTGAAATCTGGCCAAAATTTATACATTTGAAACAGTTCATATATACAACATTATATCCGGCTTAAATTCTCTTTTGTTAAAGAAAACCAAATGCAATATGACTATAGAACGGTGAAACATTTGACATCAAGATTCGATTTTAATTGTCCTATTAACGGCGGAACAAAGATAGCACCCATGAAAGCCGCTTTGGAAAACGCTGTTGCTCTGAAATTGAGCAAACGTGAAACGGAGTAAATTGCATGCCACACCCTGAGCGTGTGGCCATGCAATTTACTCTGTCCCCGTTTCACAGCTCTGCTTCTATTAACTTGTTTTCCAGTTGGCCTTCTATGCGAGTAATTGCTCATTACCTGCCTGTTTTAATGTTAATACTATCACATCGAGCAACCGTTGCAGAGCAGAAAAGGCATGTTAAATGCATTATTAAAATTATTAAAACAAAGAAATGAAAGTTATTTGGAATTAGGTTTTTTTTTAATTCAACCTACATTTATTAAGAAGACAACCATTAATGTCTTTGAGAGATAATACTAACAAAAGGCTAGAAATTTTTATACCGATTTACTTCTCAGATCTTAAGACCACGTACCGAACAGCTTGGTAACGCACAGCTTGTTCCTATCCTATCTTTCATTTGTGTGTGCATATGACTACATTTGGATAGAGATTTAATTTCATTCATTCATTATTCTTTTATATGAATAAATCGCAATAGTCACGTAATTCCATAGCAACAAATTTTTCCACCTTTGTAAAATGGAGCACTGTGCTGGATGGAGTATGCTCAGGACTTCTTCACTTTAGAAAAGAGACCTATGCTCAGTACTTTAAAGGTTCATTTTGAAATATTAAATAACAGGTATTGATTATAGAACAAATAGTTAAAAAATAACTATTAAACTAATACTATTTTAAGTGATAAAATCCCTTAGTGGTGACATCCCTTGCGTTATGAGTGCTATACAAAAAAAAACAGATTAGAGAAAGTGGCTCTCATTTTTATGGCAGCACGAATTGTAGAGAGCTCGAATACGGCGAGTATGTGTTTTGCTATCTACAAATTCAAAAGTTAAGCGGGAGGTATTTTTTTTTAAGTTTGGATTTTAGAGGCGTTCCAACATTATTTAAATCAAACAGTTCATATTTTACATTGAATTTTGAAATAACTATGTCAAATGAATTGTTTTTAAACTTCCCTTTACACGTACCTATTTGTTTATGTAGAAAAATTTTACAGTACAATAGTTATATTTGATGAGGAGATTCAAAGGGACCGATTTGACTTAAGGTGGTTGGAATTTAATGTCCTATGGCAAAATAGTTTTAAAGACACCTTGTTGTAAAATAATATATTTTTTTACAGTCGCTTAATTTAACGAATTAATCTGAGAATCTAATATAATCTAATCAACTACCAGAACTGAAATCACATTACCCATGGTAATAGGCCAAATGAACATTAAAATTGCATCTTCAACCTAAAACATTGTTTTCGAATGAATTGCGAAATTTTAAGCAGGAAGTTTTTGGCTGATGACCATATAGAAAACCGCTAGGGTTAAGCCAAGCGTTACTACGTGGCCACTGCAAGTCGAATAGAGCCACATACAAATTGACCTTACACAGAGTTGTTAAAAGTGAAGCAGTTTCAACCGTTTTAACAACCAAAATAATCTATTGATGCACCTTGTTGAAAAACGGAGGAGACAATGCACTAGTTCCCTCATGTTGGAGTTCCGCTAAGTTTAATCCAGACGCTATTCGTGCCTGGTGTTAGGCTTTTTAAAATACATTACTAACTACCAATCTCCTTCCAGAAAGAACTGTGAAATGCTTTTTACATGTTTCATTTGCATTTTCGGAGAATCAATAATAAGTAGGTGTCTCGTTTTCTTCTAGGCTGGCAACGTGTTGGTGATACCATTGGCGAGAAATTTCGGTGATCACTTTCCAGCAGGTAGACTAGTTGATTATCGTCTACTGACTTAAAGAGGAATCATTATTTCATTTAATCATCTGTTGATTGCCATATTTTAGGAGATTTGCAGTAATCGTTATATATTACTTTGTATATTTTTATCAAATTACAGTATGTTATTTAAGCCTAGCATAATCGTACCTTTTTATGGTATTTCAATCAATTTACTTCGTTATGTACACTATACAATATAATACTTATGCTTTTTTGTTTGTTGACACTTGTTGAAAATACTACGTTCCGTGATATTACTGGTTATTATGCAAAGCCGCAAAGCAACAGGGAACTTTAAAGGCAACTCTATGTTGCATTAACTCCTAGGTTACGGCTTCATTTCGTTTCAGATAAGAAGCGGAGTAATGCGTGCCACGAATGCGTGTTTCTTTAAGTGCCGCGCTTCCGTTTCAGTGACCCGTAACCTCGATTAACCCAGCACAATTTTTAACATTCAGCTTTACTACGTGTAGAAGATGTTGTTAACACAATTTTTTTATTCCACAATATTTTATATGAAAGTTGGATTTGTGGGGAATTAGAGAAAAATCTGTTTCGAGATCTAAATAAAAAAGATGAACATTTTTGATTGAAATTTAACAACATAATTTTTAGGCACAATCAACCTTTATTAAATCAGTTTAAAAAAGAATCTCCGAGTAGATTACATATCGGTACCAAAGGTGATTTATGTAATTTATATGCACAAAATTGTGTTTATAACCTTTGTGATTACGCCGTGCGTTTATTTAAATTAATCACCTAGTCAATTAAATACATTTTGTAAAGGTATAGAGGAAATGCCTAATTCCTTGTGGACTTATTCGTTAGTGCCAAATGTACGTAGAGATTGTACTATAAATTCTTTCAAAATGATTAATGACTAATATAAACGTAAATTGAAAATTTGACATATTTTTAGAACTAAAATGTCTTTGAAAATATGACGAAAGTAGTGTCGTAGACTAGTTTGTTTTAATCAAACCGTGAGGCAAATTTCTATCGTGAATGTTTGTATATATTTATTAGTAATGCTGTGTTTTAAATTTTACTGTGATATAACTCCTAATGAATAAAATTCATTATAAAACAAAGTACTTTGGGGATTTTTCATTCATCTAAGTCAGTCAGTGCTATCAGATCGAGATGGATAATAATGCCTAGATTGGAGTGAAGCGTTATAATTAGATGTGACAGTATCACAAATTTAGAAGGCAATGAGATTTTGAAGCGTTGGTAGCAGATAAAATTGAATATGGGAATAATGTCCGACAACTCGTTTAGAATTATAAAGTCATAAGTTAGAATTACTTGTGGGAAGCATTTATTATTTTGTATACGAATTTGTGATGGTTGTTTTTAACAATTTCTAGGATACTATTGAGTTGGTATAACCAAACCTAAATGTCTCAAGCCGGGGAGTGTTTGTGTCACATGACAAAATATTTATCTGATTTTCTTTGACTAATGTATTTGTAGAAAAGATTTCAAGATTCAGGTTATACAAATAACATCGAAATTGCGTTTCTTAGAAAAACCTAGAATAAGTTCTATAAACATTTTCATCATGAATCGGTGCAAATAAATTTGATACAAAGCCTTTCACTTTTTCTTTTAATAACTTGCGTTGTTTTAATTAATTTAAATGTATATTTATTAGAGATACTTATGAACATGTTTGAAAGATGTGTAAATAAATAGTATTTGTTATCGATGAAATTGCTTTGGTATACTAATAGCGCCGATTCCACATAATAATAAAATATTGCTGCGTCGTAAACCGGGTACATCCATAAAGAGTAGATCATTCATGGTGATTTTAGTGCTTGCTTTAATGATGTTATTAATGTATATGTTCATTTATAATAAACATCGTAAAATGTGTAATTAACTTTGTTTTTGCGTTTTATTACATGGATGTAAGTATATTCCCACGGATATTATTTGTTGTTTTGTTAAACATAATATCTCGCTTATGCAAGATACAAAACGCATTCGCAATTATTTTAAATTCGCAATGTTTGCCATAACATGAACAATTATCAAATGCGGCGGCCAATGGTCTTATATAACACAAAGTTATAAAGTGAAATTTATAAAGTTAAAAAGCATGCAAAAATATGAATAATGAGTACTTCTGACCAGATATCATTGATGACTTTCGCCAACTATGAAAAATATTAATTAACTTACCTTAACACAAAAATATTGTAATAACGTAGCAATATTTTCCTTTAGTGTAGATAGCTCAGGATTCAGCTGAAGGTAACTGAAGAAGAAAGAAGAGAAGGGCTGCAAAACTAATGAGTAGGATAGATGTAACAAGTGCTTACCGTTATAGAGAAGCGTGGGCTCTGGGTCCCGTGGCGAAGGTCCTGGCGCGGTGGCGGCAGGCGCGGGGCTCCGGCCGCGCCCTTCACCGACCACGTCGATCTCCTCATCAGACTCGTCGGCCAGCTCCGTCGATGGAGTAGCCTTCCACTTCTTGGCCATGAGGCAGCGCGGCATGGCGGCGCCTGCATCGGCCTCAGCGCGACCGCATCAGCAAGAAACAGACGAACAGAGAAAAGGAGAGAAAAGAGAAAGAGCGGCGCCCCGGGCGAGCGGCGTAACTGATGGTCGCGCGCGTCCTCTTGCGTTGTGAGGGTCGGACGCACGCGACTCGCTATATATTGGATGCGGGGTGGTGCGCGCGCCGTCGCTTCGATCGATGGGGAGGCGGGTGGCACGCCACAAACTTTGTCCGCCGCCAACTTGGAACGATACTTGGAAGCGAGTGCGAACGCGGATGACGAGCGATCAAGCGCGACCCCGCGCCCGACTCGTGATCAACGAGTGGAAACATTGCGAACTGAAACCTCCCGCACCCGCACGGACACGACATGCATCTCTCTATTCAATACGTATTCAGCACGAACTCGGAAAATCTAATAATTATTGATGGCTTTGTAGAAAGTTTTATGAATATTCCGGCATAAAATTACTTTGATATAAGTTAGTGGAAGCTTGGTAATGTATCTTAATTAAGTATCCATTTGTTTATTGATATTTTAATTACTTTTTGAACAAACTGAAAAAAACAAATGTTTTATCTGCTGCGATTTCTCAAGTAAATATAAGGCTGTTATGATGTAACAGTGGTCAAGAATATGTACTAATTAATTACTGAAAAATGTACTACTAACTATATTGTTCTAGTCTTATGAGTTGAGTTGTTAAAAGTGCATTCTCATTATTGGTAACGTACATATTTAGTAAATATTACCAGTGCATTTACTACCTACCGAACTAAACACAAAGCAGATTATATAAAACTTTTTAAATTACAAATTCTATGTGAAATTAACAAGTTAGGTTAGATTAGTTTTGAGAGGATGTATCTGGGACTCATCCTCGACAGACGATGGAACCTCCGCGAGCATATCACTCGCTTGGCTCCCCGATTAATGGGAGCAGCCGCTGCTTTAAAGCGATTGCTGCCCAACCTCGGGGTGCCCAGCGCGGGTAGGCGTCGCCTATACATAAGCGTGGTGCGTGCGATCCATGGCCCAATATGGGGCTCCCTTTTGGGTGAAGGCTCTGACTAAAGCGAATATCACCCTCCTGAAAAGTCCACAAAATTGGATGGCTGTCGGTGTCACCATCTCGTTCGAGGCGGCGTGCTTGCTGACGAGGGTCCTTCCTTGGAATCTGGAGGCCGAGGTATTTGCGTCGTTGTAGCAGTGGTGCTCACGCCTCCGCCCATAGAGGGAACACTCAATGCTGTGAGATGGAAGTGTAGAAGTTCCATGCTACGAGTCTGGTATATTCGCTCAGTTGCCTCCGCGACAGAAAGGGACCCATGAGGGTAACCCCACGTAAAAAAAAGTTTAGTTTAGAGAGCCAATATCTATCTACATTCTATTTTCTTATTTATTAAACTTTATCGGATCTCGGTAAAGCAAACTATATTAAAAAACTTTATTTAATCGTTTATTATTTTCTCGCATTGCTACTAGAAGAAAAGATATGTCCAAAACTGTAGACAGTTGGCTTAATTGGAGTGAAACTCGCGTCCCAGATTTTTCACAGCTATCTAACAGATGTAAAATTATGAAATAATAATTAACCTGCCGCTGTTACTTTAAAGGAAATAACCCATCTAGGTAAGAATAAAAACACTGGTAAAATTAATTAAAAACTTGTAAAAAAACACGATTCAATCGTTCTACAACTTTATTAAACAAGTAAGGTATTGCTGTATTTCTTACAATAGCATTAAGCAATAGATACATTATTGAAATACTTAAATGGTACAATCGTGCGACAGTTCCTAAGTACTTTTGTCTCATCAGATTTACAACACCAGTTTAATAATGCCATTATTGCAGGATATTGTAATTAAACTTAATGGCAACGTCAGTGAGTATAGAAGCTGATTAAAGATTTACCATAACAAGGAAAATTAAAAACATTACGTTTTAAATCATGATGAAAATCATACAATTTGTATGTACTCATATGTAGGTACTGTTTTTGAAATTAATGAAGTCATACATATATATTATTTTGATCTTACGTGTTATATTTAGCATTCATAACATTTATATTAGGGCCGTATTAATATAAATTACATATTTTCGGTAACATAATTCCATTAAGATGCAAGTATTCGTTGTTGAGTTAGTAAAAAGTATGTAGAAAAATTTAAACCAAAAACTTTAATTTAAAAATAAAATTGAGTTACAACTATCAATAAATAAAATGACATAAATAATAACATCCAATAACTTTATAAATACTTTTGTTTTCTAAAACTGTCCATACTTAAAATAAAGTTGAAGTGTATTCATTGTCTCACCATCATTCACTTACTCGTAATTTTTAATAGGTAGTAAATAAGGAATAAATATTTCTATATTACATTTTTCTAAGTAACAGAGTAAGAGTAACACATTTATCGTAATAATATCATACATTATCATTTATTTTTATTCGGAATCAAAAAACAGTAGTTAAAAATATATCCTATAACATTTCAAAATTTCCTAATAATCCATGTTGACATTTAAATAATATTACAGTTTATAATGAGGGGAAGCTGCGCACTTAATGCGCACTTGTAAATTTCTCTGCCTGAGGTTTTTTACTGCAAGGGTCTGAAGAAATTATAAACTACAATTTCACACCTCTACATTTTCAATACAAAGTAAATAAGTATTTACACAATGAAAAATATACTTGATTCATTTATAATATGAATCACCACACAAATTGCTAAAAGGGTAACAGTCATAACATTTTGTTTTGTTGCAAGACGTAAAGCAAAAACCTCTTTATGTTTAGTGCATTTTACTAAGCTATCTACCACTGGATGTTTATGTCACGTAGTTGACTCTGCTTTTCATAACATTTGTGACTTCATTAAACTTAATGTACTGTTATATTTATTTAAATCCATAAATATTAGTGTAATAAATGTAAAGTGCAAAAGCACCGATAGCCGCTTATATCGCGGTTGAAAATAAGTTAACAATATTGTTAATCATTCGTATACGATACGTACGCACACGCCATCTCTATTCTAAAACTAAAAGATTCAAGAATTCTGATTGATCCCAGTTAATTATTTACAATACAGCAACGTGAAAACCTAATTCATTTTAAGAGTATCCAAAGATATACATAACTTGATATTCACATATGTTACTGAAATAATTTAATAAAAACCCAGCTTCTAATAAGATAACATTGAAGTCATCATAACATATTATCACTTAAATAATCATTTATTTTTACAACAAAAGTATCTGAACAGCTAATTAACTACTACGCAGCAATTTTTGCTAAAAATTCACTGATCTCATCGGTCTCCATTTCCATAACTCCACTAACCTAGCCCGCTGCTGTTAACGTAAAATTTCAGTGCCAGTATTATAGAGATCCACTTTGAATTGATATTCACGGACCTTTACAGCCGCGTGCACCGCAAATATATTCCGAATGGTGGAAAATTCGCCTACAAGAATTTTCTCTTCAATTTCGCTATTTTATTTGAAATGGTTCTTTTTCAAAACATTCTCATCTAGTTTCCACATGTGAATTTTGCCTATGCTACAATTTGCATATTCTCGTAGCTTGTCTATATTTGCTGTTCTTATGTATTATGTATACTCTAGTAGTCTCTGCTACAGCCATAGTCTACGATTAAAATATCCTATGATATAAATCCTGATATAATTTTAACATCGATTAGATTTAAAAAACGATTACATTTTGATTGTTCTTTTTAAATTCCTACTGTTAGCTTACGCTGTCCAAATTTTCAATCGAAAATACAATATATTTGTTCATCCACTCAAGTTCAAATATATTTTTTTAAACTTGAAGTGAATGACACTTGATGTTAAAAGAGATTTTTTTTGACAGTTGACTTTAAGTTGAAGACAGACAAAGACACTTGAATTTAAGAAACATAGATGTCACAGTGTCTCATATACAAACCCGACTGGTTTGTTTAGTAACAAATAAATATTAATAAAAAATTGACCTAAGATGGAATTGACTTTAATTTTTTTTATATATTATTGCTTGTTTCCTCGTAACTATACTTCATTTTATAAATTATTTTATTTACATAATTCTGTCAATTATTAAATAAATCTAAATTGTACAATAATATTGCTTTGGGGTAAATCCTAAAACTATTTATTTTACACGTAATAATTATTAAGTGAATAGATATAATAAAAGTTTTAATTTTAATGTAAATTTGATCAAGTTTTAAAAACATATTTCTAAATATATTTTTTGTCTTTTTCAATTGTTTCAATTTTATCGTATATATCAAATATCTTTAAGCCTACTGGCACTTAGTTTACTGCCTTAGTTATGAATTAATGTTTTGATTATCATTATTATTAGATATGCTTTTAGTCATTTTGTAGCCGTGTAGGTATTTGTAGTTTTTTTGAAGCTTTTGAACACTAATACTAATATGGCATCTTGAGCACTTCAACTTTTCACAGAGGTGGAAGCGCAATGTCCTGGGCATTTACCACCTTCACCCTTCCTTCACTTTTCAGGCTTCTGCCACTTCCGTATGGTTATTGTTGTTGTTAGTCATTGTATCATGGTTGTAACTATTGTAACGTGAATGTGTCTAAGGCTGATTTTATATGCTACAAAGATCACTTTGATTATACTACATAAACTCAGAAACGTTTTTTCTGTATTTAAGAAGGTACATTTTATTTACAACCAGTTACAGTACTACGACAATTGACAATATTTAACCATTTTTTTTTAATTTATATGATCAAACAGCTATCAACTCTACATATCTAGAGTAATTTAAAGAGATTTAAAATCGCAGACATTTTTATTATTATTAGTTATAAAGCTAAAGTTTTTTGGTAAATACGGTATATAGTGGTATACGCAGTACATTATATAATAAACTATTTACTTCGCTAGACTTAATATACTACATGATACATTGATACGACAAGCATAGGTACCTACGAAAATAATTAAGTTTGTGTGTGTAGTGTGTATTTTAATCTCGTACAGTAAATACTACATATTTAGGAATTGTTCAAAGTGTGGTAAATATAAATAGAAATAATTTAAATAAAATATTGTCAATGGAAACATAACGTAATTTAATGTATAACAGCTGTTGCTTACCCGTAAATGACTAATACTTATAAACATTTGCGTTAGATTTTAAATATTATATGATAAGTAACTTATATTGCCTTACATATTTTAAGTTTACTCACGTACAAATTAAAATTGAAATCAAAGTCTAAATAGTATAAATGAACAAATTAACAATAACTAAAATATTGTACATTCATCATGTTTCCTTAACAGTACTTTCGTTATGACACGAGAAAATATGACACAACCATGATATTATGTTCAAATATACAAGATATATGTTGAGTTTTAATACACATGATTCCTAATCACCTTGCTCTACATTTAATTTTTCATCCAAATTCTAATTATGGTACCGACTTAGGTATTATAATTATATTATGCATTTAAAAGATCATACGATATATACAATGGTATATGGTAGAAGTATATTGTATATAAAGATCAGCTATGATTTTAAGTGAAAAACTTTGATTATACATAAATATTACATATTAAGTCAATACATACAGGGGAACTACTTGTTCTATCTTTAGTCATTTAAGAACTTATAAGTAATTAGATTTATGGTTTATTTACCTATGGTTTGTATTACAGTTCTATACGATTATATATTGACATAAAATTCTAACATATACTTTTTATCAGTTATTTACATAATTATATATCTCATAAACTTAAAGTTTCAAGGGTCTAAGATGTAAATGGATCCGAGACTACACGTAGAGGCCCCTTTAAGATTCCTTAATGAAGTGCGATGTGCTAAACATGGCAGTAACCATCCTCGGCTATATAATTCTGATACATCCGAAGATGGTCATCGCCATGTGTACAGAAACTTAAAGAAAAGACTCTGCAGGGTATTGACTTGTTGTATTGAAATTATGAGGGAATGGTAAATTAACTAGGGATTTATATTGGAACTTGCCATTCAGATTTTGTAATATCTGAAATTGTGACAAGTGGTGGCTTACCGTTCATTAAATAGGCCCCGTTTAGGGTCATTGCCATGAGCAGCTGATAATGTGCAAAGATGTGGTACCGATTTCACCACTTAGGGAGAGTTGAGACCTAGAAACGCGTTTCCTATTTATTACGACATTATAAACTTCAACCTCCAAGTGTATAACTTTAGCTCACCACTCTGGAAGGCTGGTTAAGGCGACCACAGAGGTGGTAACCTATTTCTCAACTCTCGCTTCGCCTACAGATGCGGAATAGTGGTTTCGCAGAAGTATTCGGGTTTATGGTGTCGCTACTCACCAACAGCCTGCCTCAAGTTGCTTTGGGGCTTTATTATTTATTGTTATTATTATTATTACTTAATAGTTATTTTCGAAAATATCAATAATACAAAAGTAATTTAAATGGTAATGATGTCATCAGAGGATGTAATCTGTCAAAAATAGTTGCACTGACTTTCGAGAAATAAAAACGTTTAAACGTTTACACACTCACACCTCCACAATAGGACTCCCTTGTTGCGGGTGGCATGGATATACACAAAAATGACATCGCACACACCCATGACTCAAGAACAAACATTTATCTGTCAAATAAATGTATACCCCAGCTGGTAATCGAACCCGGGACCCCTCGCTCGGCAGGCAGAGTCATCATCAACTGGGCTATGGGGTCGTCGTTCAACGTCAACGTTAACAAACATATTTCTGTTTATATTTTACAACGATGTCGAATCCCTGGATGTCGAATACACTATATTGCAGAATCGGTACTTTCTTGCCCTCTTAATAACAGTCCTAGGCGTAAGTTTATCATAAGTATAGGCTTCTAAAGTGCTTGTAGAAAGTTGTAAAAGTCGAAAAATAATTTTGTGTAGCTATTAGTATTATAGATGAAAGTAAGGAAGGGTTTGTTTTTTTATGTTGTATATACGTATATATGATAATTGAGCTGCATAAATATTCACTTTATGCAGTAGCAAATTAAGTTTGTTTCTTTCCTGAAATATTGATCTATTTTTTATGATAAAATTACAAAATCGAACAAAAGCGGTCACTTAGATGTTTCTAATAGAACTATTTGACCTTATTTGCCATGTACAAAAAAAGCAACCTACGTGGACTTGATTCAATAAAATGTAACGTTGTACTAAAATAAATTATCGTATAAAAGTAAGGGAATCAGTAATTGCATGGTAAAATAAAATTAGGTCTTCATTTAATTCCCTAAATTCTTTGAATAAACTACTGAGCATACAAAGCATATAGTTTATCATAGTTAGATTATATACTACAAGAATAAAAAGCTTAAGGCCTTAAATTAGCAAAGACTTCCCTACCCGTGTCACAATGGATATCAATTTTAGTTCGCAGATAACTAAGTATACACAAGTTTTTAATTTAAAAACATTTAAAACTGCTCTTATCAGTCTTTTTTTCAACAATACTCTTCAGATCATTATTACATTAAAAGTAATACAGAAATTCTGATAGTCACACATTCAACATACAATAGGTTCATTGGTCAATTCTTAGAACTATGTCTAAAGTGTGTGACGTCATCACAACAAATCGGCTAGTAGAAACAAAACTTTCGCTGAAAAGCTTAAGCATCTAGATAATCAAAGTTTAAAAATATGTAGGAATACGACACAATGACACTAATATCTCTTAACAATATATCGATGGACAGTGTTCCTTTACATAAGGGCCCTAGAGAGCACAACTGGTTTTCTAAAGTCGACTCGAGTTCTAAAGTCGAACATAGAGTGAATATGAAATAAATCCATAGTGCCTATATTCAACCTATAGTTCAATACGTCATTTCTCGTGTTTTTAGTTTGCGTGAAAAGGGATCATTTGTTAATTATTTTAAGAAAGAAGGGTGTATTTGGACATGTGAGACTGATCGCGAATTTTTACCAAAACAGTAAACTCACGGACAGAATAGACGACCTTATTTCTAGTCCATTCCAGACCGATAAAGGGGATAGGAATGCATTTGGCTCCTGTCCCATTGGATATTTTAGTTAATTTTTTAATGAGAAAGCTGTAGAATAATGGAAGTATTTTTGTTGAGGATGTTAATTCATCGATCTTAGATATAAGGATGATGTGACATTCTATGCAATATTAGAGAAAGAACTTGTCGAGCTGTTTCACAAATGGAGTGCGGAACAAATTAGCCAACTTTCCGAGGAGAACGTTAATCTAGGGTTCTTTAGAAAGTTTGTGTACGTCGCCCCGCTACTCACTGTCTAGGAAATAATATGAGTTAAAAGTTCTTGAACGTTTAATATTTAGTTTTAGTTACATCGCGGTAAATATTTCTGATTTCTTATTCAAATAACCAATTAAAAACTAAATAGGAGAAAATTTTAAATTTTGGACTTTATAAATTAAAAGCTAGTGAATGAATACATTCAGATATAAAAAGAAATAGTATGAATATAAACCTTCTTTTCTTTCCTATAAAAATAAACATAGTATGAATTCCGGCGTTAAATCTCCAGGATCACAACTCCCTTCCGGAATTAAAAAAAATGTTATTTTACGCCCTAAATTATATGTGGACTGGTAGATTAAAATTTTTAATGGAAGTTTTAATAAATTATTTTACAGTCAAAAAACTTCTTAACTAAATAGTAAAAGTCATTATAATTGACATTAAACTCGTAATTGACATGAATAATAAAAAATACTTTTATGATTTTATAAAAAAATCGATTAAAAACTTATAAATACCGTTGAATGATATGTGTTTAAACCATAAAGTAATATATTAACTCTATGGTTTAAACATTACTAGCACATCGGTTTATGTAAATGTCATAAAGAATGTTTTGGGACTTATAATAAAATTGTAACTGATCGATTTCTGTACATGAACGATATATAAGAAAAAACATTATTACAGGCCTTTATTACAACCAATAGAACACAAAACAATAGTTATTAGAATTTTTGTCCGTTTGTCTGTGCGTTTGTTCCCGCTAATCTCAGAAACGGCTTAACCGATTTCGTCCTGGTTTTCACTAATGTATTGCAGTAAGCGTCACTTAATACTTAAAGGTTGTTTCGCTACAATCCGTCCATAAATAAAAAAGTTATTGTTTAATATATGTATTTCTATTCACACAACGACAAAAACGTAAGGTATTTTTCCGAACCGAAGCGAGGGCATGTGCTTGTAACTAACACTTGTGTTCTCATCAGATTTATATTACACTTAAAATTAGGAAATAATATTGAAATAATTGCCATGTTGGGATTGGTGTTTCACGAACACGCATAAATATTATTATTTTAGTTTTCTCGCTTTAGTCATGTTCATTTTTAGGTAAGAGGGATTATACTTGTGTCATGAAGATAATTGCTTTTTGACAGACTGAACTAGTAGTCAGTGGTTAGTGTAACGTAACACGATAATTATCGATGCAATTGCTGATACTGTAATCGATATGTATGACCAATTGATTAATTTTCTTTTTTAAATAACGGTTAGCGCAGTTTATTTATAAATGTGTTTATTAATATGTGTGTACCAATTTTATAAGTTTGCGGCTAACTTCAGATATAAACAGAAAAGCGATAAAATTAACTTGCAAATATACCAAGCTAATAAGGAGAAAGTAAAATATTAGGTACTTTCAAAATATATATTGTAGCTCGGTACAGCTCATTACTGAACTATTTTACATATTTCTCGATTTACCACATCGCATCTTACAACTGCTATTACTTGTTAAAAATTAACAAATGACGCTAAAATGAGAAATGTCGAAATTCTTATTTAAATAGTAACATAATATTATCAGATTTTATGTAACCATTAAACATCAAATATTCGATAAAAAAATAACCGTTCACATTGAATTTATAGTAATGGGTATATTCTACAGCTTTGAATCGTTACTTTTCAACAGAAGTATTACTTTCATACCAAAATTATTTTTAATATATCTAAAAACCGAAATGCCACATCATATATTATAACTTACCTATCTTCTCTTATCACAGACAAAATGGCGTCAATCAATCTTTACAGGTAATTTTTTGATAGAAACATCACGGAATCGTTTTGTAATCCATAGTTAAAACAAGGGGTATCTTTACGTTGATTACCGAAGTTTTCGTAACATAATTTTTTCCATCTTTTAATAATATGACCAAATCAGATTGTATGATAAAATAAAACAAAAAGTGGATACATTGTATAGGTACCCATATATGACATCAAAAATACCCATAATCCGAGAACAAACGTCCATGTGTCGATTCAAATAATAAAATAGATATGATAATATCATTATTTGAGACAATAAAAGCGTTTATATAGATGTTTCAAGTATTTTATCATGGAGATATGAGTAATGAAATACGCCTATTAAAACCAAAGTAAATTTGAAATCCAAACTTTTCAATAGTTATAACTAAAGATCACGTAGGAATGAAATAAACCTTATTAAAATTTCTACAGTGAAGTTTCTTACTTATAGACTAGTGGATAAACCATATTTACATTTATCTCTCTTATTCTCTATATGTCTCTTGCGATATGGCAATAGCAAAAGCTTCATTCGATAGGGATTAATGTTATTATATAATTATTATAATGTTATTATATTATGAAATTATAACAGAAGAAAAATCAGTGCTAGAACGGCGGCGCCGGGGCAACAGTTTGGTCCTTCCACGGCATCGCGCGCTCGACACTCGCTACGCGTCACACGCTAATCGTGCGCTATACTCTCCTCTTTCGACACCTTCCTTATTGCTCTCTTTATACCACAGCTCGACGGTTTCATTAAGTCTCTACATATCACCGTAACTACCTCTCTAAATCATCACCACACATCCAGCCTTAACTTATCTACTTATATATTTTACATGACTATCTACATATGTATTACACTACATTGTAACATTGTAGGCTCTTGTCATCAATTGACACCATTGAATCCGCCGAAGCTGGACAAATAATTAAAAAATACGATATATATTTGATTAAAAAATAAGGAAAGAGCCATAAAGATAATTAGGTACATTATTATTGCTTACATTTTCCTTTCGACTCCATTAAATTTAACCGCAGCTACGCTACAATATTTTTTTCGTTTTAAATACAAAGGTGTAAAGAAGTTTATAGAGAAATCATTCGTTGCAATTTTTCGACGGGAGCGTTTACTTGACCTCCGGGAGAACGCACGTAGTTTCTTGATGCTTGGTCAGATAACTTTTCAAAGCAAACGTCTTGTTGCAGCGTTCGCATAAATATTTTCTATTAGGAGCATGCGTTTGCAGATGTGCACGTAAGTTGGAGCGATCGGCAAATGCCTTGTTGCACGATTCGCATCTATACGGCTTCTCACCAGTGTGAGAGCGCAGATGTCCGCGCAGTAACCAAGACCGCGAAAATTTTTTCCCGCAAAGGCCACACACGTGACACCTCCGGTGCGTCAATACATGCATCGCAAGTGCCGGCATGGATACGTACGCCTTGCCGCAATGATCGCAACGTTTTGCCATTATCGAGTCCAAGCTTCGATGTGTTTGTCTATGCCGCGACAAATTGGATGCCGTCGCATACTTCTTGCCACAGTCGGTGCAGTCGTATTTCTTTTTTGTCCAGGGTTGAGATGACGATGTTTCATTTCCAACCGCACCTTTGAGCTCGGTTGGCTTATGATTTTGTTCGTACAGTGGAATTGGTTCTGAATAATGCAAAGATCGTGGCTGGAGCTCAGAATAACGGAGAGATCGTAACTCCTGTTCAGAATAATGTGGTGATCGCTGCTCGAATTCAGAGTAATGACGTGATAGTGGCTCGGGTTCAGAATAATGCAGAATTCGTGGCTCATGTTCAGAATAATGCAGTGAACGTGGCTCGAGTTCAGAATATTGCAGGAATTGTGGCTCACGTTTTGATTTATGCAACAATTGTGGCTGACTTTCAGGATATTGCTGCGATTGTGGTCCAGATTCAGTATATTGTAAAAGTGGCGGTTCACGTTTAGAATAATTTGGGTATGTCGATTCGGATTCCGTATATAAGTGCAGTCTTGGTGCCAGGTCCAAATGAGGCAGCGCTATTTTGTCGGGCTTTTTATATTGTAGGGCTTTCGGTTCAGATTCCTTATAATGCAGAGGCGTCGACACGGATGCCGTGTAATAGCACGGTCCCAATTGTGGTTCGGTATAATCTTGCGACCTAGGCTCTGGATTCGAATAAGTCAAATCTGGCGTTCTGTGTCCCGTTTTATGCTCGATGTATGATTTAGCACTTGGTTCTGGTTCAGAGACAGGCTCGGGTTCGCGATCCAAGTCAATCTCGAGTTCTGGTTCAGTATCAATATCCGATACAATCTCTAACTGCGGTTCACGATCGGAATCCGAATCCGATGCTTGTTCAGGTCTCACTTTAGGAGCGGTGTTTGGCTCCTCTGGTACCGAGCTATAGGGGATATAGCCAAAATAAGGTTCGGTCTGATAGTTGTATGCGCAGGGGGCGACGGCTTGGAATGTTTGATATATGGGATACGGTGGTTTATCAGTTACGATATAAATGTTGGTTGGTTGAATGGTGTACGTGTAGACTGGTAGGAGCGGCAGTGGTTTAGGCTGTGATGGTGGCAGTGGCGGCAGGCTGTGTGCAAGAGAAAGCAGCTCATGAGCTGCTTCCGTCTCCGCCGCCGATCGCTCCGATAGTGGTAAACTCGCGAGCTCAGCATACTCAGCTTTTTGTGTTTCTGTGGACAATATATAACATCATCGTTGATTAAAACAAATTTGATTTTTTTTTAACATAGTTATATTATATATTAACAAACAACGAAGCATGGGAGGCTTTGCTTCAGAGAAACTACGCATTACGCTTAGAAATAGCACCTGCATTATTTTAGGGCTGGGATTTTCTCATTCTTTGAATTATAAATAGTAAATGATGCTTACTGCAATGCATCATTGAAAACCATAACAAAATCGGTTAAGCCATTTTTGAGATTAGCGCGAACAAACTCACAGACAAACAGACAATTGATTCGGATTCTACACCGTTAATAAAAATCCCTAATAATAAATTTAGTGGAGATTTTACATTTTATTTCAAAATCAAATACTAAAATTGATATTAATTAATTAGAATCAGTCAAAAGTTCAGGAAGTAATTATTGAGTAATCCAACGAAACTTCAATAACTTTAATCACACAGATAAGAAAGTTTAATTATTTGTTTTTAAAATTGGAAAAGGTCAATCAAATTCAAGGTCGAAATTAAAAGTACAAATTTAAAAAAGTAATCATTCAAAGAACGTTAAGGTACTTATATGTAGTCTCGCCATAAGTTCTCTTATAAATTAAAAAACTTTTTTTTATATCAACGGCCTGCCCCGACTTCGTACAACTTTAAATTCTGCCCCCGTTAGTTGAAAAGGCGCATGTAACAGGAGGTGAAAACGTACAAAACAATGTTTATATGTATCAAAAGAGTAATCGCTAAATTAAGTAAAATAATTACATGATGAAAATTGGTAATAATGGCCGCGATAATCCGACTTCGATTTCGATTAATTAAAATATTATTTCCAAATTATTTAAATAGGAATTACAAAAAAAAAACAGTTTCTTTGTAAACAATACCACGTCTTTAATTGAAGAGACGCAAACCTAATGCTACGAGTACATGATTTTTATACTGAATAGAAAGTGTATTTTTCTATTTATACTTCTAGCCAGGAAGAACAAGCGTATTTCACCATATCCGCCTTTAAATTTAAATATCCAGAATCTAAAAGTAAAAAGTATATAAAAACAAAGCACATAAAAATTATCTTTTTATCTAAGGCTGTTAGCTTGACAATATACAATACAGTTATTTTCTTACCTAGTGCTATGCACATACGTTAATTTAGTTGTAGCAAAAAATTAATAACATCATGCATTTTCATGTCAGTGGTCTAATTTTGTTTTATAAATTTTCTAGACTTATTTTACATAGCAGAAAAGACGCAAGATGGATGTTGAAATTTTTTTTTGTGAACTACAGTTTCCAATTAGTCTGTAAGGCGCAAATGGTTAATTGAAATTAAAGGATAAAAAGTGTGCAGAAGCGCCTATTTTAGTTGAGTTCTAATTGTATAGAGCGAGATACAAGTATACGAAAAATATTAGCAGATCCTAATTATTTCCTGATTGCGGCAATACAATACAATATAAAACATAATACAGTATAAAAAAGTGAATGTCATCAAGACTCTAGTTAATTTATATGTGTATACAAGTGATAAAATGGTCTATATCCATTCGTAATAATGTACTTTGGCTTTGATACAAAACTTTAATCTGTTTATGATGTGGCAATGACTAAAGTATTGTCTCAAAAGAATCAATGTTGGCCTGTCGATTAAAAAGCTGTAAAATGATCAGAATTTGTAGTCTCAGTGGTTCTTATCTAGATTAAACCTAGGCCAGTCTTCTTGTATACAAATCGTCTTTTATAAAGATCGGAACGTTGGCTTCGAGCCAGGCTTAGGTAGTTCGCGCCTTGTGACCAGGTGGATTTGTGACTCTTGCTGGAAAGTTCACAGTACACTTTAAATAAGTATATACCTAAGAGGTTCCACTACATGATCGGGTCGAGAGACGGTCTCTTGAGACAATATATCTGAAGTATCTTATAAAATCGTATAAGTTACGAGTTTTAAAACTACTCCGTAGGATTGTACACCGGCTGTTCTCGGTTGAGGGAAAATTCTTTTAGCTAACAAGGTTCTTTAGTTTTGAGTTATCCGTCTTATAGATTTACTATTCTTAAGATGTCAACCATGCCTGGGTGTGTTATCCTGATTTTCAATAACTCGAGTTACTACATTATTTGAAGTTCAGCAAAATTGTAGTTACGGCTTACTATGCATAAATTATTTTTAAAATACTGCTTTATTCTTACAGGATGTCCTTGTAACAAAATAACAAATAATTTTCAAATTATTTGAGATGGACCCTAAGCGCAGCTAGGCTAGTTAGGGCAAATATTTATATGACTCAATCTCATTCTTCATGGGTGTTTGTGATGTCTTATATCCATGCCACCCATAACGGGTGGGATTGTTGTCAAGCATTAACTTGTTTAATGTAAAAAAAATGCATTTCCGGCTGTACAATCTTTATATTTACGGTTTTATATGTACTCGATTTTATGGTAAATATAAAATATTCAGAGTATTTTAAATTTATTAAATGCAGCGAGCATACGAAAATCATAACTACATGTAATTCCTGATATACATATACGAGTAAGTGCTCACATAACCCATAACGAGTACGAGTTTTGATTACCTCTCATAACGTAAGGTGTAAATGATTGGCATACTTTACATATCTGACTTTACACTTTACACTTTTGCTTCTTCTACCATTTTCGAAAGATGCTTTTTTGTGCGAAACAAATACTTCAACACATCTTTTAAAGTAATATAAAATAATATCAATTAATGTTTAACCTAGGTACTGAAAATTCGACTATGAGTAAACTATAATGTAATTTATCTGCAACCCGTTATTATTTGGTAAAAACTAGATCCTTAAGACACTGTTGATATCATGGCAAGTAATTCTGCTTAATGATAAACTGTGCAAAACTAAAATTACCTATAATGTCTCGATCGTATGTACGAATATTTCGCGTGGAAATATGTGCGAGAAACAATAATCAAGTTATCGAACTTGATGATATTCTGTATATATCTACGGTACCTATGTCAAAGGTAAATTCTAGTACTTACACAAAAGTCTGAACTTTTAGCATTTTTTACCAAATATAGCAGCAAGGCCACTTTACATATTAAAAAGCTGCCTAAAATTGAAGGCCTTAGCAGTACAGTGAGTTCAACATAATAATTAAAACTAGTTTAAATATTTATGCAATGAAAAGAAGCAACGTATTCACAACTAACAAACTGCCCTTGCTTCGTTTCTGAAAAAACTACGCCTTACGCTAAGAAATTATATCTAAATTATTTTAAATTAATTTATAGCTTTTTTATTTATAGATGGATTGAGATGAAACGAACTTTAAATATTAAGTGATGCTTACAGTTCATACATTAATGAAAATCGAAACAAAATCGGTTAAGCCGTTTCTGAGATTAGCGCGCACAAACGCACAGGCAAACAGACAAAAATTCTAATAAATATTTTTTGGTTTATTGCGTTAACAAAGGCTTATAATAATAGCTTTTCTTCATGTACGGAAAGCGCTCAGTTAGAATTTTATTATGTGTATTGATATCCTTCAATAAAATGCAGTTACAATTTTGATAACTAAAAAACGGTTTATTAAAAGTACGGGCACTTTTACCTTCATTTTCAATGCGTTACCTATCTAGATAGTTAAACACTGCTCTAATGAGACCATTCCTCAGCTTTTACAGAGAATTAACAAACAGGCTTTCTTCTTTCCCAGCAACGCATTGGTAATCCTCCAGCATTTATGGACATGTATGGTATCATGTGAACCATCCACTTGTTTGCCGATTATTAATATGAAACTGTCACAATTGGTACATAATTATAGCCTGCTTGTGAGTTAGAATGTTCAAGGTTATAGTGACACATAAATACAAGTAGATTTCTTGTCAAAACTTCATTTAAGAGTTCAACGAGAAAATGCCAGGCGAAGTTTAAGTTTTGATTAATTTTCGGATGTAGCGTTCCAAAATCTTTGTACAATTTAATGTTTCACGCAAACTAGGTATGCGCAATAAACATGTTTGTAAATCACATAGGGACACTATGTATCAAGGAAAATACTAATGTATTAATGTATTTACACGAGATCTCGAATGCGCGGGGTTGTATTCGAAGGGGTGTTAGCGGGAAAATAGACCTAAAAACGATATCGATAATAATAAAAACGATATCGATATAAGCCAGATATATTTAAAGATTTAATAACGTAATAGCTATAGAAGCAGAAAATTAATGAAAGTTTAAAAATTATATATCTAGTACGTTATTGAACTGGAATTTATTACTGCAAAATCAGTAGTAGATGACAAATCTTACATCCAAAGGCAAGAATACAGCATCTTGTAACTACGAATATACTGTATAAGAGGCAAAGTTTAAAAAAAATATGATCAATGCTAGCCCAGTGGTTTGAAAGGAGGTCTCACTATAGGTGGATCTAAGTTTATTATTATTTGTGTTTAAAATTCAAAACATTATTTTCATTTTAGTTAATAAATAGGTATATAAAACTGTGTAAACTCTATACCGTTTATGTACAAGTGCATTTATATACGTATATCCTATTTCTCAGCTCTGCAAATACGTTACGCAATACGCTCTCGTTTGGCGGTCACTACGCTGTTTGCAATGTGCTGTCCCATAATCGTATTGCCACATTGTGTACTACGATCTGTTGCCGTTGAGTGTTGCATCACGCCGAAATGGGTTAGTTATTACCCATGACCCAGCGCCAGTTAGTGCCAATTTATATCACCATTGTCACATTTCCTCGTAATCTCGATTGGCACATAAATATTCAATTGATATCTGTGCACCAATTTAACTCGTTTTATATCAGCTTGTCTTGTGGGTGTGTGTGTTGGGAGTGTACACATGAGCGGGAGGCCATGCTTTTTTGCGGAAGACCATGCTTTTATGCGGGAAGCCAAGCGTACTCGGGTGCGTGCGATGACGCGTGTTCAAAAACATACTACAATTTGACTTCTATAGGGCCTTGAGACGCGATACTTTTAAAATATACGTACTGTAAACGATTGGGTTGTCTTGTCCACGTTGGTTTACCCGCCTACTTACAATACAACACAATAATACTCTTTATTACACACCAAAAGTTTTCCTTGTATAACAAAAAAAGAAGACTGAATTCTTGGACACCAAAGACTTAGATTTAATCAAAATCTTCTGTATAGGATAGTATATAATCACCATAAAGTAATATCGGTTGAATCAAAATTTATTATTGTAAGATGGTTATTTAAAAATGTCAGCATTGGGGCGGTATAAAATAATTACTTTCATCATAAATTATATACATATATATATATATATATATATATATATATATATATGAGCTGGGAGTGGTCAGAAGTATGATAGGAAAGCGCGATGAATGGAAGGAAAAGATTTACTGTGCCGACCCCAGATAATAGGATAAGTTAAGAAAGATGATGATGATGAAATGATATATAATGACGGATGAATAGCATAGCCGGAATCATGTTCGCCTGTGAATAATTAGGTAATTCGAGTAGAGTAACGTTTCCACAAGAATTTCTGCTTGCTTTTTAACAATCATAAGAAACGAATCGTATAAAGCAATAATAGCAAGTAAGGCCTGCCATAAGACCTTTAATTTAGCTAAGTTCCATTATGAAATAAGTTTTGACTTCTGATTCATAGCGACGGCACTTTCATACTTGGGTCACATGCCGAATTCCTTTTGGTAACCGCAATCATGACAGGTTTACTTTAAAAGAAACCTAATCAACTCATTGGAGTACTCCATTTTGGGCTTGATTACAAAGTTTAGTATAAGAAACGTAACGCTTATATGGAAATTGCATTGTACTTCTTTATTCCATCAATTCAATATTATAAATATAATGTTGATACTGAAACTATTACCTATAATGATATTAATAAATGTGTGAACAATGAGGTCATACATGGCTATGTACTTGGTTGCATGGATATATACAACAATGAAAGGGCTGACAAGGAAGAGGGCTGAGATTCAAAACGTGGGACCTTTATAAACGGTGGGAATCTCAACAGCGTATCTACAATGATGACTGGTTATGACCCGATTTGGCGCAAGTCGCGAGTTTCTGACGGTTGCCGAGAAGGAAAACTCTTGTGACTAAATAACTAACTCTTGCAGAGATAAATGACCAAAGTGCTGAAATCTGAATCGTAATAAGTTGCAAATTCTAAAAAGGTTGCTCTCTGGATATTGCAGGCTCAAAACATCATTATCATTATTACAATCCATAAGTTTTCCATTCTTGGGCTCAAATCTCCAGTCACATTGAGAAGAGTTACGGCCATATTCCGATCGCTGGTTATATACAGATTAGGAGACTTCACACACATTCGAGTCCATCACGGAGAACACTATAGTTTGTTGAAGCAGCTCAAACAGAAATATGTTTTACACTCTACACATTCAATAACATTTTTGACGTAAATTTCGAAAGAAGATTTGGAGTTTTTCGTAATATCTGTAACATATTGTTATATTATCTGACTCTTTTGTGAGATGGTGTTTACATGTTTTTGGTGCGGGTTCCGAAAAGCTAAAATTGATTATATAAAAACATATTTAACACCTTATTATGTTCTTACCTCATCGAGACAAATAAAGTTTTTATATTTTAAACAATAGAAAATATTTATTGCTGACTTACCTGTTTTTATATTTGATGATAATAATAATAATAATAATAATTTCTCTGGTTCCAACATGATGCCAACTGGACGCGTGTGTTATCTTGATTTGCGATGAACAACACACAGCGAGAGTTCAGTACAGGTTACGCGCAGTACCGGGGCATTTTCAACCATGTTTGATGACAAAGCATTTTTTCTTCCGTGCAGAACAAGGTTTAAAAAACTCCGTATTAAGATAGGTATACCACAAAACTTTGGTTTAATGACATATATTATAGACATATAAATGACATATAAATATAAATATAAATGAAATATAAAAATGACATATAAATAGACATGTATTAGTTTCTTTCCTACAATGAACCGAATAAAAATTACTCCCATCGCATAACAAAGAAGTTTGTTTTTCTTAAGCGCACCATAAGTGAGATACGCACCAGGCGTTTTAGAAACATTTTCGCACCCAAAGTGAAATTGAAATGTAACTCTTTTTGCTGTCTAATGGTGACGCTAGATACGCGTACGTGAACAAAACCTTCTCGATATTTACCTAGCGTATATGAAGAGATTATAAAATCTCAACTTCAACAATCTACTTAATGCTGTACGGACTTCTTCTTGGACATATCTCAGTATGCAATTGCTGCTTACCTTAAGAGGTCTGGGAAGTTATATGACAAACGGACGGTGGTACTGTGACCTGCAGTAGCATGACCAGGAGTTTTAAGTCTGTTGCCCTCTCGTTTCGTTACGTAACCTATGAGTTACTTTCAAACTGAAAATCAGAAGACAAAATTGACTATGTAACCTATGGTGATTTTTCTCCTCTGATGTTGTTTTTGTGATTTAAGGGATTCCATTACAAGTTGACAAAACAATATCAATATTATTTTGCGAATAATATTCATAATATACTCACAAAATTCTCATTCTCTTTATAATATTAGTACAGATAAAGATAAGCCGTAGCACACAGTGACACAAATCATAAATATAGTATATACAACTTCAACCCCACTAGAAGGGTTCTCACAGTGCAGGGGCATGAATCTCCCTTCGTAATTAACGAGGCTTAAAAAGTATACTCGGGCACGTCGGTCTGTTGCATATATTGGTAGGGTTTGGAGGCAAACCTGATTATTAGAATTTCCTATGCAGTCTGAAGATCCCTAACACAGCTTAAGATGTCTTGGAAGCAAGGATGCGCTCATGGATTTTGTCATTAGCGATCATCTATCCAACTTTGAACCACGGTCGACGATTAAGTCAGGCGATTACTTATGATACTAGCTATCCGGCTATGACTACTGCGCATATATTTTTGATTGAAATATACAACTGTCAATTAGATAAGCCTGTTAGACATTTTAATTTTAGGTATTAATAATAAAGATTTTTAAATATTAATTTCCTAGCCACTAGTGACTAAATATATGTAGTTTATACAATTATTTATTCGATAGCTTCATAATCACTATGATATTCAGTGTATCGAAACGTGCCCGTATATTACAAGGCTTAACATGAATCAACAAATAAACGTGACGCAATGCTACTGCAGAATAAATACGATACGATAAATATACGAACTATGATTTAAAAAATAAAGTAATGTGAAAGAGTTGATACACCTCTGCTTTATATCCTCAAATATAGATTTAAAAACATCTGCGAATCGTACTGTATGAATTATACGCTCTTAAGTAAAATTTCCTGTATTGCACGTATGTACACATTAAGACATCATAAAGATCTCACACCCGAGAATAAGTCTGATAATCCTTGACTCCAGAACGCCTGAAAATTATAAATATGGACGAACTGTATGAGCCCGTAAAATTCCTTAACATTTATCTTTACTTTAAATACATGGTGTTACAAAGAAAACTACCTGTTATCCGCGACTACATTCGCAATGGCTTCAATTATTGGCGACCCCCTGCAAGGGCCCGTCGTTATTAAGGAGACCTACAGTGTACGCCGCCACGATGTTTGTGTGCAGATTAATGGAGTGGTCAAAGAGCAACTAAAATGTTGAAAGGTGCTTTCCAAAACCCAAAAGCTTAACGAGTGATGTCAAAACAACTGGGACCGACGATTTAACGTGTCAAGCATCAAGAAATTCAACCACCAGCAGTTACCCATCCCTCCACATGACAGGTGTTTAACCCAGTTGGGCTATGAGCGGTTCAACAATGCTCTATTAGCTCTATCAATCAGCTATAAGAATATGTGTAACAAGAATGATATTTTAGAAATTTTGACGTCTAAAAAGGTTCATAAATGAAAGAAAGGGTAGTCATTAAGAATAATTCATGTATTTTAAAAACGGTCACTAAATTATGAGCATATAAGTGTTCGCAAATCTAAAAATCCCATATTTTTTTTATAGTCATACTATACGTAATTTGATTTTGAGTAGATATTTGGACAAGAGACCCAGTTACATTATAAACCTTAAATGTCATGTGAATAATAATAATATAATAATAATAATATAATGATAATGTCATCTACATATGTACTATACGTGAAAGAAAACCTTTCTCCCCCTTTTTTTTCTCTGTTTATGAACCGACTTCGTATATATTTTTTCTTGGATTTTTTTTGAAAACCTACATATTCATCTATATATATAAATCAAACGTGCTTCACTGATCTGGAATTACATTGATAATATCGCAGATTTTAATATGTATAAGATGAGAAGGAAAACCCTAAACCAGTTGATGACCCCATAGCCCAGTTGGTAGTGACCCTGTCTGCCGAGTGAGGGCTCCCGGGTTGGATTCCCGGCAGTGGGAATACATTTATGTGACAGATAAATGTTTGTTCTCGGGTCTTGGATGTTTGTGATGTTATATTTGTGTATGTCCATGCCACCCTCAACACAGGGAAACCTAGTGGAAGTGTGAGTGTGTAAACGTTTATTATTATTATTTATAGTTAAAGAATAATAAGGCATCGACACGAAATCACAATAGAGTTATAGAAGTTGGAGGAAAACTTGTCCTTGTGGCTCTTCAGAAGTTGTTCAATTCCATCAACAGTAGCGTCATATCCATTTCAAGAACTACAGGATCATTACACTTTTGTACCATGTTTAGAAACTGTTCTCATGGGTATTCACACATTGTACTGCACTCAGACTTGTCGACTCCTGCCTCCCTAATAAAGCGGATTCCGAAGAGGTAATAATAACATAGACTACACATATGCTCAGTCTGGTTATACAGAAGATCGAGGAGCAGAACTTGCCACTATGTGTTGCTCATATGTTGAACTATGAGAACTCCTTCGATTTTATCGAGACCTGAACAAAAGTATGAACCTTATCCGATTGCAGAGAAATGTCAGGCAGAGGAATGTTATTTCCCCGAAACTGTTCATGACTGCATTAAAAGACTTCTTTAATCTAATCTATCTAAATAAATATCATTTAGATTATTTAAGTCGCCAACAATAAATCGGTAGTAGTAGCAGTAAATCAATTATCATTGCTAGATAAATTCAATATATACTACTGTATTATACTGTAGTGTCTATCTGTATACATTCACCACTGGGCAACCACTAGAACAAATGATTCATTTAAATATATACTGTAGTTTTATACAAATCATAATCATCAATTTTCACCGATATACAACATGGAGGTCCTTAAATCCATTGACAGTTAGCAGTCACCTGTGATTTCAGATTATAATAAAGAAAGTTGCTATAATTTTCAATCCTGATTTAGATACTTAGCCTCTAGAGATATATGTTAAATGTTAGATAGGTACCTTTGCGATATGGAATAATCTCAACCGTATCATTTAGTAGGTTTTTTGTTGCTTTATTAAGAATATTTGCAGCGAGAGTTCTTTATTCAGCGTAATTGATCTCAAACTATGACCCTGTAGCGATGGCGGCAGTTGCCCGAGGCAGTTGCAGCCAGAGGCACAAACTTCAATAGAAGTAAGATTATACAGTATAGTCATTTATTTATTTATAAGTCATTTTCAATTCTAATTTTATTGCCTTCTGTTGCTGTTGAGATGAATTAAGATGAATAGACGGAAAATATTATTTTTCCCTCTATATCTGTAACAATATCGTAAACATTATCCCTATATAACGTGCAATATATAATCGTATTCTAAACATGCTTTTTTTATTAAAATAGGTTTTACAATACTGGATGTATTTGAATATAACACAAAATCATTAGTTTGCTGGATTCGCTATTAAATCTCAATTAAATTATGAGATTATAAAAACTGGATTCAAAGACATGCTTTTCCCTATCTAACAATGCTCTTGTGGCTAACGGGGCTTTTTCATTTTAAAAATACAATGCTTTACTCTTTACACAGAAAAAGTGCTTTGTAAATAGATAATCAGCTTCTCTCTTTAGTCTTCCTGTAAAAAGGGAAAGAATATCACGACTTTTAATAATAAGTATAAACGAGATCGCGCTTTAACAAACGACAACAAAGGACTAAACAAAAAATGAATAAGCTAATTATCTATAAAATGTAAAGTAAATTGAAAGCTGTGTTAGTGTTAGTAAAAATTTTCTCTGTAGTTGATGTTATAAGAAATTAAGAGAAATAACTGATATTTTATATTTTTATATAATACTTCACTCGAGCGACGGTCGAGCTTACTTCGTTTCCTATCTTACCTCGTTTTTTTTTGTCTTGTCTTCATTATCATAATTATTCTTTTTATCAATCATATATTATATACTAGCAAATGACCTCGCTTCGCTTCGGAAAAACTACCTTACGCTTAAAGATAGCATCTGCATTTTTCTGGGATTTTCTCATTCTGTCAATTACAAATACATATATATCTTCATAACTTATTTATTTATGAACGGATTGCAATAAAACAAATTTTAAATTTTAAGTGACACTTACTGCAATACATTAGTGAAAACCAGAACGAAATCGGTTAAGCCGTTTCTGAGATTAGCGGGAACAAACGCACAGAGAAACATACAAAAATTCTAATAACTATTGAATTGGGTTCTATTGCATTAATAAAGCCTCGTAATAATGTTTTTTCTAATATATCGTTCATGTACAGAAAGCGATCAGTTAGAATTTTATTATTAGTATAGATAGATGAATTAAACTATATTATTTTACCAACCGTAATACTCAACAGGCAAGTTCGAAATAAAGTCATGCGGTCCATTTAGTGCATTATAATCTCCTCAAAATAATTTTTATATCAATAGCTGGATATAGAATTAAGTTGTAAATAAAAACGCGTAGGCAAGCCATCTGGGAGTAAGTTAGTATCGCCGCCAGTAAACCATCCTAATACCTAAGCAAGGAAGCGGAAAACAAGTTAATTATAGATTCTCCGACATTCATTTCAATAATGTTTCACGGTTGATTGTAGAATGATCGTAGCGCAGCTAGCAAGATAGTTAAAAAAAATTATCACCGTGCACAAGTACCGTCAGGATTAATATGGATCGCACAGAGCTCAACGACCTCCAACAAGGGCTTAACGACATTACCCATTGTTCATTAGGTTGAATCACTAGTCAGACAGCTTGGCTTGAACATAAAGAAAGTTGGAGATCCTTAGATGTGTAACGCAAATGGTTATTTCTACGGTTTTCCTCAAACACAATATTAGGTCTCAATGACAAAAGTTAATTCCATACCATTCCCATTTATTTTTAAAAAGCCATTCATCAGTTGCAACTTTCATTGGTGTGAAATATTAAAAATAATTTAACCGTCTTTGTAGAAAACCCAGTAAATATATAATTTGCCTAAACCATATGCTGTTACATTTAATTATACATTATAATTAAGTATGAATATGAATATTTAAGTTTTGACGGAAACGCCTTATGAAGTAAAATCTTTTAAATTCATAAGACTACCTTTTAGGAATTGGAAAACTTCGGCGTCTTTCTAGGCCAGATTTTCGATGTGTAAGCCGTTTTTAGAATTGGGATCGATACGAGCTGTAAACTAATATGTGTTACGTAGGTCACTCAATATGAAGAAGTATTGAACATATTAGCATTATTTATTTAACAATCTTTCGATATTTCTTTCTCATTTATGCCTAATACATAGTTTCATTCATCTATACCAATTTCGAAAACACTTCTCGATCCGACAGGTCAAAACTACTTCTGAGGCGGCTACTTCTTCGGCGCTCGAAAAGTATTTCCCTTTATCTTTTATTTCACTGTTGGAAATACAAAATTAAATGGATCTAATTCAGGACTATTGGATGGATAAGTTAGTATTTTAGTACTAGATTCTTCAATAAACGCATTTGTTCTAAGAAATGTATGTGACGAGGGGTTAACATGATGCAGCATAATTCCCTTGAGCTCGGCCTTTGGTCTTATCTCCCGCACAGCTTGAAACCTTTGGGCATTGCTACTGTAGTATAATATTCCGGGATTTCCGGGATCCTATAATTTTCCGGGATTGACATTGACAAATGTCTGCACCGGGGTAAAAGCTAGCCAACATTTTTTGGCCAACGTTGCGAGATCTTTATACTTCTGTCGATAATTGCCCTTCTGACTCAAACTGATGATTACCTTTTATTTTCCACATCTTATTGATAGATCGATAGATAGGTAGATAGATAGATGTTTCGTCACCACTAATGTTTTCTGGAACATGCCTCTGGCCCGTTTCCGAAACGTTAGATTTAACACAGATTAGATTAGATTAGATTTTAACACAGGTTAGATTAACAATTAACACGAGCAAACTAGGGATCGAACGACAACAAAGCTTCCTCACTCCAGGATGTTGATGTTGGATATTATGAACGCTCTAACGCCTAGGATCTTCTCGATGTCCGTGTGATTCGTGAATCTCCTCGCACCAAACTTTCAGTTCCGCTTTTTTCGTCAACTTTTGTCAACTAACCCTAAGGTTAGGTTAGGTTAAATTCAACTAATTTAGTTTTACCTCTTTTAAATTCAACAAACCATCAAAAATTTGTTTCACGGGATGGACCAGTCTCCTAAGGCTGATTATGACCGTACAACTTAATTATTTGGCTAAATTTAAAAGTTAAGATCCAACGTTTTAAACGAAAAGCGGGGAAAGCGTTACCGCAAAATGATAATAACATGTTTTTTTTTAAACCGAGCAAATGGCTAACTGAATTCTAGTTTGAAATAAATTACTAATTATAAATTTAAGTTCAATATAGCAGTAAAACGTATTTAACTCACGTGAGTTAAGGATCATAATTCATCTCATTCGCTCAGATGAACTGATAAAAGTGTACGTATACGGCAAATCGTGTAGAATTCTATTACCAATAAGTCTTAGCCGTCATTATTATTTCAATACTTAAATATACCGTAAAAGTCTCAAAAAGTAGAATTACGACATTAATTTATAACGTAGTTAAATTCGTTTCTGATTATATGTTAATTTTGTAATGTCGTAACTGTTGCATAGCGTTCATATTTAAAGTTTTTTTTTCTTTTAAAGTAATAACTGTTGTTTATATCTTGCAAAGTTACCAAGTTCGAAATCTATAATACTTGTAAAGCTATTTTCTACGTTTCAAGATTAATCTTGATACGACAAATAGTATAGAAAATTAAATACATTCTACGTAGTTGGTATGTTAGAATTTATTTATACACACGATAATAATCATTCAAGTTAACGATTGTATCTATATTGGAAATAAGTATTCCGATCCGGTAGAAAATCTACCCATGAAGGCTTGTATTACGAAGGAAGGGTAATCCTTACAATAATTTGTAACTAACATTTCACTAAATTTCTTTCATAAGAAAATATCGTCTACTTTACGAAAAACTGATGTTACGTGAAAGTACTGTTATTTTTGCTATTGTAAAAGGAGAACAAAAGTCCCCCTGTGTTTTTAATCTGAACGCAAACCAACATGGCAAGGCATGGACAAAGGATCAACAAAACACATCAAAAATACCAATCGACTGAAATGCCAATTACATAACACAGCCACACCAAGCCTCTCTCTAATCGTTATCTGCGTCTATCTCTCCCTGTGTTTGAATATTTGTGTTTTTGGGAGCGACACCACCGATTTTCTTTTCGATTTTAGAACTAATGGACACTAACCTGGTCCATCTTGAAATGTCTACCTTAAGCCTGCGAGGTTTACACAATTTAACATATTAGGATTCTTACTACAAATTCTCACATAACCATGAACACTGGGGACTTGAGGCACTTGAAGTTTAAATAGAGCAAAATATTGAAATTAGACTTTTTTTTCACTTACAACAAAATTAGCACGCCTAAGAAACAATCGAGTTCGAAATGTCCCGATAATAAGCTGATATTTTTTATCACAAGCTCCAAGACTAATATAATTCACTTTCCCTAAAAGTAGTAGTTATACATAATCATCATTACTACTTATCACTGTTTTACTGTTGAGTTCGTGTCAACACGCATAAAGAAAGCTCAACTTCAAATTTACCACACCTATGAGAACATTGTAAACTGCCATTGGATGTTCAGGTTTCTTCGCGATGGTTTTCTTGACATTAGATTATATTTTAGTAGAAAAGACTTTACATTCCAAGTTTTTTATAATGTTGATGATCTTAAAATTTATCATGTAATAGAAAACTCTGATATCCATGCAAAGCTCCAAGCTTACTTGGGTCGCTTTACAACCTACTGTATTTATTGTAAACTTGGTTTGAGTATTAACAAATGTCAGACTGTCACCTTTATTAGAAAAAAGAACATTAGTAGCTTTCCTTATAAGTGAAATGATATAAACCTTAAAGTGGTTAATTCCATTAGAGACTTAGAAGTAAACTTAGATAGTAAATTAGAGCCTAATTTACACGTGGATATCAAAATAAATAAGTTCCTTAAACTGTATGGATTTGTATTACGCACAAGTATTAAATCTATACAACCATCTACTTCTCTGTAGCTTTACAAAACATTATGATGTGCTCATCTGTAATTTATTTTATAGAGAATATCACAACAACAACCATTCGCCTGAAAAAGTCAAAATTAAGTTCCTTAAGAGCATGCAATATAGATGCTTCCATAACCGTTTATCATACAATCAATTTATGGATAAATACAAACTCAGAACGTTGAAAAATAGGTGTACTCAATTAGAAGGCATATTTACGATTTATGTCATAACAGATATGATTGTACTCCTGTAATAAATAAAATATGTTATAACGTGTCTACTAGGACACATTGTCGAAATCCTATTAAACTTTTTCCTACTACTATATACGGCACTAATGCTGGCAAACGTTCCCCTTCGTATGGCCTAGTGGAATCTAATAATAATAATTTCAACAATACGAGTATAGATAATCTCGCAGAGTGTCCTGGCATGTTTAAAAAACTACTAATGGATGACTTAAAATGTAATTAGAATCACTATATCTTTCTTACTGTAAATACCTACCTTACTGTGACAAGCTTTATTTCTTTAAGAAAACTGTGTAAAACGATGCGGGTGTCAAATTTATTATATCTTAAGATACATATTATGTGTTGTAATAGTATTTTGTCGCTGTTTGTTAACCCAAATAAATGAAAAAAAAAGATTTTTATATGTTAGATTGTTATTTTGACCCAAAGTCTGAGTCATGGTCACGGCGAAACTGTTTTGATTGTGACTGAAATAGTAACAATTGCAATATGTCCGCAATGATATAAGTTTAAAATCATATGTTTTCCAAACTTAACCAGCTTGACGACTATAGTCTTGAACAACAGCCTTACTCCCGACGCTTTCAAGTTTAAATCAATCCAGTTGATTTCGCTCATATGTCAATTTCGTACTCTTCAATGTCTACGCTAGCGCACGATCGAACGGCGGTCCAACTTGGAACTCAAAATCGTTACGATCGAATAAATATCGAAAAAAGCGTACTGCCCACACTTTCTGGCAGTCGTCAATCGAGTGGCAGCATCGAAATCAAACGTCAAAATTCACGGTAACAAAAAAGATTCTTTGTTTGCTTCGAGTTTTGCATTTTCTTTAATTTTATTTGGGTGTTTCTAAAGTATGACTCACCTTACATCATTATTTAATATTTAGGAGGCAGCGCATCGTATAGACCTTCGAGAAAGGACAAACTTTCTTAGAATACGTCGATATAACTCTCAGGCACTTGGAATGGATAGTGAATAATTCCAGAGGAATTATCATTTGTCCAAGGACATAAGTGAATATTTTAATATATTCCGCGACGTCGCGGAGTTGAGTTCCAAAATAATGCGTCGTTATACCAAATAATAGTTTAATAAATAATTAATTTATCTGTAAAACACATAAAGAAATATACACACCAACGCGTTTTTAAAATTTGACAACAAATATGTTGTCAAAATAATATGATAATTTCATGATCACAGATTAGTTAATAGTAGTTGTCACGATACAGATTAATTAAAGTAATTTTAATTACTTTTGTCAAACGATTTATATTCATTTCTCTATCAAAATTCACATAAACAAATAGTAAATACAAGATTTTTTAAAAGAAAGCTATTAAATTTAGCATTTTTTCAATATTTATATGTAAAATATCCATGTCCTTCTCGCACTTGATTGTGACGTCACTAACCGGATACACTTAACGACGCTGATAACGTTCGATCGTAAGTCGATCCTGATATTCTATTCGATTTAGTTCGGGAGTACGAACATTAGATCGAGTTCGAATCAGATTCGAGTTCGAATCAGGAACAAAAACAAAACCAAAACGTTTTTGGGAGTAAGGCCCCTTTTCTCCCCAATACGATATGCAGTACTTGTATAATTATGAGCTCCGATGAAAAGGTGATACAAAACTGAAAGCTGCATATCAGACGAGACGAAATTGCTTTGAGCTGCATAACGCTCAGTAACGTCAATAACATTAATATTAAAAAATCGATTAAAAGGCAAATTACATTTTCCCTTTGTTACAAAAATATTATCCAAATATTTGTTTGGGAGGCAGAAAATTTATTGAAAATGTTACGTACCATTTCATACTTATGTTAATTTAGTATGTACGATTTAATTTTTCAACTATATTGTTTCTTGTCAGGATACACGGGTTCGATAAATAAATAAACAGAGACATTATTTCACTTCATCGCTAACAAAAAGTCGTATACGCACTCGTAATACAACGGGGATCCGTTAGAGACAGTGGGCCAGGACGGTTGAAGTGACAATATTAGGGAAAGCTAAGTTCAACAGTAGACTTTAAAAGGCTGATACTTGTCGATAGTACATTACCTAGACAATGTATATTTCGTTAGCGAAGACGAAATTCGAAAACGTCTAAATGTATGGACCGAAATAAGTTATCGATTTGTCACTTTTACACACAGACAGCACAAACAGTTTGTAGTATTTCAGACATGTACCGAGATCCTGGAGTTTACCATTCCAACACACATACACACACCATCCCACACCGCACTAACAAAATTCGCACTCCCTCTCTGTAATGTTATTATAGATAGTAAAACATCGTTTATTGTAATAGTCAGCATCTAGTCACTACATAGTTTGAAACAACAACCACCAGAACGTAACAGTCACAAATACTACGGCAACAATTGTGTGACAGGTAACTATTTGTGAATTTGTTAACTTAATTATCATGTTTCTTGAAGCGAGGCTTCGGCACTTTGACATAATATGGACATATAGTTTATACTTTATTCTTATGTTTAACATCTGTTTAATACCAAATCGTATTTAATATTTTTATGTAAACCGTTGTGTTAAACGTTGTGTTTTTTGAAAAATAATCATTTACTGCCTGAAACTCAATGCTACAAAGTGGTCTATATAAATATTTTACATGACATATATATTCGTACAAAAATTATTACACATGATTTATTAAAGAATTGAATTGAATTTAGTATTAGTGTAGTAAATGAGCTCAGGGAAATCCTTCAAGTGGCATGAGAATAAGTCAAGCCTTTCATGCGCTTGATTGAGGGCATTTATTGTAGTATGTATCACATTCACAATCTTAGATTGTAGGTAAAATACTACCTGCCTTTATTTCAAGCACAGATCTGGTAAGAAACAAGCCGAACCAAAAGAAACTATAATATCAAAGTTTAACTCTTTATCTTTAGAACTTCAAATCATTAAATACATTTTTAATAATGTACAATAAATTCAATAATTAATTATTATTATTATTATTTTACTTATTTATTATTTAATTTTTTTAATTTTTTTTGTTCAGCAAAATCGATATAATATTTTATATTTTACAAAGTTCGTAGACTAATCAATATTATTTAGCAAAACGGACATTCAATATAAGCAAGGGCTGTCACGATCTATGTTCATTAATACTTAAGCCCAAGCCAATGTTAGGGATCCAAAGCCATTAATAAGCGGATCTCTCGCCTTCATCTTGTGAGACAACGCTTCCATGATGTTTTTTATGTTAAAGACGTCGATGGACGGCGGTGGCCACTTACCATCAGGTAGTCTGTTCATTGATAGTCCACTAATATAAAAAATATGTAATTCTAATATTAATGATATCGTTAGCACAAAGCTAATTATTCCGGTTGTACAATTAATTATACGTATATTTTTAAAACTGTATGTGTTTGTCTTGATTAGACATGATTAGTTTTACTGATATTTTATATAGCATATCATCTGCGCAATCACGTTTTATTACTAAATATCAATTATCATTAAGATCGGTCAAGTCGTTTTTGAGTTATCTCGAAACATACACACAGACAAAAAATTTCGAAATGGTAAGTTGATGTCAATGATTCATAAAACGAATATTTAACATGAAATTTTACAAAAAAGTGGAATGTGCAAAAAGAGAAGCTCAACAGAGTTTTATAGTAGTATACATTAGAAAGTGCGAATCTTCAGAACCACGGCATCGGTTTGAAAAATTCTTATACTATTTGAAAGTTAAATTTTTCCGAACACGTGTAGACATAAGCTACAAATATTTATTATTCATAGACAAGTAATTATTTGATCAACTCAAACGAGGTCAGAGCGAGCCGTTGTGACTTATAAAGTAGCAAAATACGCTACGAACTTAAATGATTTAATTTCAACCAGTTAAGAAAAACACAGACTTCGCAAAACGAAAACTGCAAGTCTCTTTAGTTGTTATTTCCCCGATGCTCAAAGCTCATTTCTAATTAGGATTGAAAGATTATTAAAAAATATTTCCTATTTTTTCTGTTCATTTTCATTTGATTCCAGTCATTTTGCATTATGCATCTCGTCAAATGTGTAATTCTCGTAGCGTAAAAGCTTTTATATAGTCTTCAAAAAGTATTTTAAGGAGCATTGCAATGAATAGTAACTAACATTGGACAGTTTACTAATACTTATACATACTTATATTTTATAATTAAAAATACATTTATATTAATTAATTTATCTATTATATAACGGGACGTAATCTGTAAATCGAATATTTTTTTAAATTTTAATGAAGGTAGACTTTGGTATCGATATAGAGGCATAAAACATATGATTTTTGGATTTTTTCGGGTTTTTTATATAATTCTGGGCTCATATAAAAATTATGTTATTTAGAAAAACTTTAATTCCTACAAATAGAACGTTAATGTAATTTTTCAAAGCGAAGAGAGTTATTAAAATTAAACCGAAAAACGATTTGTGATACGTAAATTTCGCAGAGTGACTGACACCACTCACACGCCAACAAAGATTTAGATTTTTCATTACATACTATACAGAATATTATAAACGAAATAGACGAAATTTAAATTAGTCTTCAAACCGCCTGTGCAAATTGTATCGAATTTTAATAGGTCTCGTCAATGTTTTTTAAACATAGTTCCAATATTAGTAAGGCATTTATCAAGAGAAAATAATATTTAAATTGAGCTACATGTATACGTCAATGAAAGAAAATGGCTGAAAATAGTAAAGCGGAAAACGGAGTCCGGAGATTTTTTGTGTGATTATGTATATTTTAGTATTGTATTTTAGGATTATATAACGTAGTCCGGTCGTAGCATTGACAAAACTGTTAAATAATCGGCTATTTCATGATATAGTCACATTACCAGAAAACTTATCATGTACTCTTATATTAAATTCTATATTATATATTAAATTCTTATGCTAAATTATTTTACCATTTAAAAGGTACATTATCTGTACTAATAAAAAAAATTGGAGGGTCTGTTTGTAATATTAAAATAACCACTTTTTACTACATGAATTTGAATGAATATAGGGTACATATACCAAAATAACATTTTTTACAATTTTTGTCTGTCTGTCTGTCTGTTTGTTCCGGCTAATCTCTTAAACGGCTGCACCGATTTTGACGGGACTTTCACTGGCAGGTAGCTGATGTAATAAGGGGTAACTTATGCTATCTTTATTTCTACTAAATATATTTTTTGTTACTTAACTTTTTTGTTAACTTGTCGCGGGCACAGCTAGTTTTTAATAAAATTAAAAACTAATATAACATACCACTATACTAGAATATTACAAACTACGATGTTACTAACATGTAACAGGTTTCTGTTGCTAACACCTTGAAAACTAAGACTCCCCAAAGTTGTACAGACAAGTTGTATAATATATTACAAAGGCGCTACTTCGAAATGATGCAGACTTTCACAATGCAATTGTAGAAAATTTGAGAATTTTCGCCTCGCTTCCCTTCGTCGTCGCGATGTGTGCAATTTTGTCGGATAAACCAGCATTTCGGTGCGAACTCTGTTTAAAAATGATTTAGTCTATTTTATATTAAATTTTCTAACGAAAACACAATTTATTTTTACACTGTATATAGTAATAGCATTGACCGTTGTTCCGAATGAATGAAATAAAAGTTATTCAAAGTGGATTTTTCAACTTTTCGAAAGTCAAACTACGCCATTGCTTCAACAAATTCCTACCGTTAGTGGTTTTGGAAGAAACTCACAAGGAGTTTTTTCCTACTTACAGTTTACTATTACTTATTACTATATATTAAACTGATGTACAAGCAATCAAGTTTGTAATTATGTAGTTTGTAATATTCGTTCTCAAAGAGAATGCTTTTGACACGTAAGTTTTTAATTTACAGATATGAATGACATTTCCGTCAATCCTATCGGAATTTTATTAAAATTTTTTATCGAATAAATGCTTACTCATTATTTAATAATATTAAAACGGTATAGTATTGCGACATATATTGAAATGATTCGCTTCGTTTTAGAGTTGTTTAATTAACGCACGGTTTTGTCACATTTTCAAGGTAGGTAGTTGTAATATTATAACGGGATCGTATTGCGACCATAAACTTACATAATAGAAGAACACAGTGTGCAAATGAGATTTCGAGCTTTAAGGAAAATCCTACTTGCGAGAAAGAGATACAAGAAAATTTACCGTAGGACTGATTTCAAACGATTTACTCTCCATTACTCTCCTGTCAAAAAATTGCTATTTGTTTTTATGAGTTTCATTTCAATCTTTCTATATTTTATCAGACTAAAAATAGTAAACCTAATGGTGTCGTGTTCAGTATTCAATTGTAGAGTTACTTATAACAATAACCCAAACAAAGAGGCAATACACAGGTAAGTACTGATAGTGCAATACTACTTTGACGATGCTTATTTCCATAGAAGTTGATCTTAAAATTATATAAATTAAGATTAATAATATGCAGTAAATACTCCATTTTGTGAATAATAATTTATTTTTCATAATTATGTGTAAGATAAAAAGATGCTGTGTACGTGAAAATGATATCGTTTCGTATAGGGCTTGCACAAAATCTATCGATAAGTGGACAATTTTTAAATAGGTATAAATAAATATTTTTTGTTTTACCTAGATTTGTTCATATTTTACCTTTTTAGTTTCGGTTACAGCTTGGAAACACATTGGACAGAAAGTAGATAGACCGATATATAGGTGCATCTTTGGCTTTTAAATAGTATTAGCTCCTTAAATTGATAAAATTTGCCGAATTTTATATTTGTTATTATTATGACATGACAATAAACGGCGAATGTGATTTCATATTTATTGACAAAGTTTTCTTCTTCAAGGTTTCCTGTAAATGCAGTTCAAAAAGAAAAATGGATTCCAATGTTAAACCAGATAGGTAGGGTTCCTCACAAAGTTTACAGTAGACATTTTAAGGGCAACTATTTTGTTCTACGAAATCACTGACATGTTAATGAAGAATCTATATCTCCAAAATTTGTTAGTTATTTCCTTTCTAAGGGCAATAACTTATATCGATTTACATCAAATAATTAATTAAAACCAATAAGCATTATTATTATTGTTTTCTTTAGTACCGTGTAATCACGTTTTATTTTATCCTGTCAAATAAGGTTAAGTTTAGAAGAAGCGAAGTAAAGAGAAGTTACTAGGATTAGCATGGTGTTATTTATTTAACATGTAATAAGAATTAAGAGAACGAATTAAATATAGCAAAAAAAAACCTGTGATGGAATAGTCGATATTCATGTCGATAATGCACGAACGTGACTTTGACATCACTAAAAGTCACGCACATCAGTGTATTTTTCACACACATGCACATTTATGTTTTGGTGACGTGATTTTGAGCTGAGTGTTCCTCTATTATGTAACTCTATGATTGCGACATATATTGAAATGATTCGCTTTGTTTAAGAATTGTTTAATTAACACACGGCATTGTCACATTTTCAAGGTAGATAGTCTTGCAATTTTATTCCCGTATCTGTAATACCGCTTATTGTGTTCTGAATTGTAAGTTCTCAAAATACACGTACACGTTCAAATAAATTATCGCATGGATCGAAATGCGAGCAATTGTATTTGTAAACTCTATGTATAAAATAAACTAATAACATAACATAAATTATTTCTTTTTCAGGTGAGGTTTGAAATGCATTCATAACTATTTCATATCTATATATTTTCATATCAGTATTTGTATACAGAGAATCTTGAAAATTTTTGCGAAAATGAATATAGAGTGCTTCGAGTCTTTTAAAAAAATATTTCCAGGTGACAAGATGATAAGTCTACAACAGCTAGATTATGTTAAACACAATGCAATGAGGTTAAATTTCATTAAAAACTATTTACACACGTGTTACCTAAACAAGTTCGTTCAGTTATATGAACCTGGGCCTACTGACGAACATCGATAGCCATTAGGCTTAAGAGGCGGCTATATTACGGCAAATAGCATTCGTTCACTTGTAGCTTTGCGTAATGATGCAAAATGCAATTGATGCACAAGCTGGATGTGATGTGTATTGGCGGATTAATTATTTTGTTGACTTGAACAGTAACTAAATGAAACTTATTATGTACTGTTACGAAGCTTCTCGAAGTCGGCAGGCTTACGAAGTTTCTGGAAGGGTGGCCGACCGTTACGGAGAAAAACAATGGAGGCAATAAAAGAGAAACCCAGGTAGTAATAAAAACTACCTGGGTTACTGCAGGCCAATCTTGCCCGTATGCCTTAGGCAAAAGGGGCGAGATTGGCGCACATGAGGGCCGAAATGAGGGTGTTTACCTGACCCGCTATTGTTAAGTCGATTTCCGGGAAATATTGTTGTTATCATTTATTTCAACGAAGGGCGTGGAAAAATCTGGAAGCTCGGAAATTGGTATAAATAGCGGGCAGGTTCGCCCACGGGGCATTCAGTTTTCGAATACGAAGCGAAGAGTTCTCTCCCTACGAAGCGAATACCTGCGATCTCCGAGTGTAACTGTGATTGTGAAGTACGTGTGAAGTAGAATAAAGTCTCTGCGGAACTACTGTGGCATTTTACGAGCCTACGGATCCTGACACGTAACAGTACGTTATGTATTGTTAATTATTTATTTGTTGAAAGTTGTTTTGTGTGAAGTTATTTAAGTTGGAAACTTAAGAGCTTAGAATTTTTAACATAACCAAAAATCTTGCGGTGAACACCAGACCACTTTGGGTGGGCACGGCCCCGTTAATTACGCCTATAATAGTAAGGTAAAACTAATACACCTTACCTTTATCTTATAATGGAATGAACCTACAAAATCATAAAAGATTTGAATAATTTAGTTATTCTAATAAGTTAGAAGGAATAGTCAATTAAATTGTTCCTGTTAATGATTTGATTTCCTATGAGTGATAATGACAAACATTCTAGTAATTATAGTCAAATGAATTAAAATTATTGTCACGCGCCGTCCCATTTGTTGGGATGTTTGGGATTTGTTGTCATTCATCACGAATTGTCGATTTAATAAACTTTTCACGATGATAATTCAGGGGTCGGTCTGTATAAATGTATTAAATACCTTTAAATTGATATATGACATGACATAATTTGTTACGAATTGAGCAGATTCAAGATAAATAATAATTACGATAATTTCAGATAAGATTTGTGAGTCATTTGGTGTATTCTACAGGCAAATCTAAAAATACATGTTTCTATAAATCGTCGCTACAAAGTTACAGAATTCGATAACCTAGTGCTTTTTTTAAACTTATTAATAATCATTTGCAATGTCCACGACTTTTTACAATATACCACTTTGGAAACCCTTGAAAAATTCCTCTTAAAGCATTACATTTCTTTGTTCCTCCACTACGTAGGGCCAAATTATATTATTCCAAGAATGACCAAATTTAAACAAAAATAGTGAATCCGTGGACATCGATATCAATTTATATATATTTTTAACCCCTGATCATGTACCTTTTTTATGAAATTGTACACTTTTTAGTCTATTAATTACTATTATTGTTTGTTTTTCATATTATAATACGAATATAATACTCGCATTTTGCTTTTCTGTTTGCGATATCCATTTTGAAATGGTAGCGCATTCATTGATATTAAACAAATTTAACGAATAACTGCGTAATTTTAAATGTTACAACCGTTGGCGAACTTGAAAATGAAATACATTACTTAATATCCACGTGCCAACTTCTCCATTTCAATGGGCTTAGAGCATACTGGATAACGAACCGTGTACAAAGACGTAGAGACGTTGAATTAAATTAAATAAAATTTTGTGTATTGTCCATAATTCCGACATCACCAGCTCTACAAGCCATTGGAGAAACTGGATCTATTTTTAGCTTTGAACGTACTTATGAGTCCAGTTATTTATTCAGAAGTCTAGCGATGTAACAGAGAATGCCAACGGTATTCTATTGTTGTTAAAAACACGTTGAAATATTGATTACGAACAGAAGTTTAATTTGAATTTAAATTATTTTAAACAAGTTAAAGATGAAGTAACCAAATAATGGCTACTTTTTGCTCTTATGTAATTAAGATCAAGAATTCGCTTGTATTCAACACTTAAGAATTAAATATAATTCAATGGCTGTCGCACCTTAAAAAAGGAACATTTTTTGCTTTCCTAATATGCAGACAGATGATTTCGTGAATATAACAAGTAACCGCAGCAAGCAAAGAACAAAGCTGTTTTCTTGTGAAACCCAAAACACCTATGCATGGTTTGATGGAAGACATAATTAGTTAAAGTAAAAAAAATTGGCAATCAAAATCTTTTTGTGCATTCGCTTCCTTCACTTCAAGATAAATCATTTGTAATGTCGTGAACTCGCCAAGACGTACAAATCTTTTAAATTCAACAATCATGTCATGCATCCGTTTCACGCGAATCTGCTTATCGGTTAGGCTTTAGGGCACACATCGCGAATCTATCTTCAAGCGAAAACGATGGCGTAAAGTCTTGTGAATGGTTCCCTATCTAATTCGAATCTAATTCGACTGATCTACAACATGTGCTTAAACTCTTAATACTTAATTCGCCTATTTTCTTCAGTTTATTTTTTCGCTGTTAGCGCTTAGAGAAATGGAATTACAATTTATCTCATAAAAAATGTAATGTAGAATAAAACTTAAATTGGAATATTCAAACTTTTATTTGTAAATATTCTTATTTTCAAAATGATTGTGTATGGCCTGGAGCCTAATTCTCGAATTGCAGACATTTATGTCAAATAGACATGTATATGTCTACAAAACATGGCGAATGTCTATTGAAACCTTATTTCCTTATTCTCGGGATGTCGCATTCGACATAATGTCTACGACTAGCATTCGACATGCAACGATTGATCCGGAGCGATCGACATTCAAATCTCTATTCGACATTTGACAATCTCGACACATTACAGAGTATGTAAGCACGACATTGTGAAGTTATTTTCAAGTAAATTGTGAAGATGAATTTGTTGTGCAATTAGTTGGCGATGTAGTGGATGCAGCAGCAGATGCAGCAGTTGTACCATGTCGACAAAATCTTTGGCGGTTTAATAAGACGGAGTTGAGCGAAACCCCGTTTATAAAAAAAACCGGCTTTCAAGGGCATTGACGGAAGATTTGGTGCATATTGTGGAACCTGAATTCAAAATTCAAATTCAAAATCATTTAATCATATAGGTATTCTGTAAATACATTTATTTGCACTGTATTTGGTCAGTGGATCCATTTCCCTAGTATGTTTGATAAGCTGGATAAAATATTATCACAGTAAGTATTCTTATTTCTAAATAGTGCATTCAATTCAAACTGCATATGTTACTCTAGTTACACTGACTGAATAAAGTGACATATTTTTATTACTTTGTACTTGTTGTTTATTTTGAATTTTGTTTGTTAAGGTTCTACAGAATGTACTATTTCCCCGGAATAGATTGCACACATGTTGCAATTGTGTCCTCTAATATTTGATGAGCGAAGTTATGTAAATAGAAAAAATTAAAATTAAATTAATACACAATTGAAATTTGTGTGTCAATGTTACATTTAAAAAAAAAACTGGAGGCTCATAATATATGTATAAGAATTTATAATACCATTCCATAAGAACTAATGGAAATGCCATACTAGAAAATAAATTTTTATTTTTAGACTAAGACAGCCTTGACATGAGTTTCATTTCAGTTGCCAGAGCACATTGAGGGCATTTTGTGAGGCAGCATTTGATATGCCCACCGTAGGTTTGGGTCTCATGGTCATTTCAGTTGACTGTTACCGATGCTATAAATATGAGAAAAAACTAGTTGTTTGACTAACGACTGTTATGAACTATTTGTTGTATTAAAGAATAATATGTAAATAAAAAATAAACACTTAGTTTCTCTTAGTTGTAGCTTTTTATTTTAACATATCAATATCACATGGTAATTACAAAAATTTAAACCTATGCCGGTTTCGATACTATTATTATTTCCAACCATCATGGGCAACTCGCGTATCAACTTAGGAATCTTATGGTAAAAACGAACTCCAAGCCGCATAAAGGAACGCTGAAGCAACCAGTCGTTTTGTTAAAAATATGTATTAATAATAATTTTTAACTACAATATTGCAATTTAGAAATTCTAGCAATATAAAGGTAGAGTAGAATTAATACCAGTGTTTTATTATATTTTCATATGATTAGAATATTTTAAAACCTTTTTTTAAAGTATAATCGAATTTTGTTGACTTGAAATTGTTGTAATCTAGAAAACGGAACGTTTATTTCATATGTCCGATACAAAAGTCGAATGCCCCAATGTCTATTGTGACCCAAAATAACTTTTTTGATACAGTAGACATTTTGTCGACATTTCTCGTAGAGATTTAAGATTCGAGATTATGTCTGTCGTTGACATTATCTCTTCAATTCGAGAATTAGGCTCCTGGTATGATGTCAATCGGTCAAGTCATTTAGAAGTTACTCATTCACTCGTTGATTCGTACACATCATTGATTAAAACAGTTAATTTTGTTTGACTGACAACTAGAATTAAATCAGAAATTTTCTGACAAGCTAGAAACTCCGATGTTTAGGTAAGTCACTACATTTTTAAAATTAGACGCTCTGTTAGTAGTGTTATAAATCTTCATTTTTTTTTCATGTTTTTTTGGTATTCATTTTGTTTGGTCATCGTTTTCGTGTCACGGAAATACACTAACATATTACTATGGGAATGTTCCTTCTTTCAGGAGGGAACCTTAACGAACAGTATTTATAAAACCATCATTAAATTTATCCGTAAATACCAGCTAATTACTAGTTTCATAAATGAGCATTTATACGAGATAACAATAAAAATAATTCCCAAGCCATTGCTGTTGCATCTAACCTTCCTGGATACAAGACCGAGTAATTATCAATTTTAGCATAAAACAATATACACGGTGAAATGATATAACGTGGTCATTGTAAAGAGAAAAAGAGCCAGCTGCACCGTAGCAAAAAAACGCTACCCGTCGGTATTCTCCGACATGAATCTATACTACTATATAAATCTGTTGACATTTTCGTGTATGTCCCGAGATAACTCAAAAACCACTTGACGATCTTAATGAAAATTGGTATGTAGTGAAAACACGTAATTGCGCAGATGATGGGCTATATAGAATGTATATATTTAATATCTATATAAATCTCTAATGTCTCTCTGTCTGTACATTCAATTTTTTTGTCAAATTTCATCATCATTTAAAAAAAAATGTCCACCTGTCTGTCTTTCTACATATCCCGTTGTAACTCAAGAACAGCTTGACCGATGTTCGTGACAATTGGTATGTAGTGAGAACACGTGATTGTGCAGATAATAGGCTATATAAAATGTCAGTTAACCTAAAGATGTCTAATCAAGGCATATATATTTTTTTGGATTACCATGTATAGTCCAACCCGAACGAAGTCGTACAGGGCCGCTACTTACAATACATAACATTACAAGTGTAATTCCGTTCGTAGCCAATTCCCATTAATGTTGCCGCCGATGCAATGTGTAGTAGCGTAAACATACGTACGGCTACATGGATGATTAATAAGGGGTTCAATTTATTTATTTTTTATTTCAATATCTGGAAAACTCGTCATATAAAAAGAAGTAGACGAGCAAACTGAAAAAAGGTTACGTCTGACTCGAAAATCCATACGGTCAAAAGCAGCGTTGATGTGTTGTTCGCCAACAATAAAGCGCGGATTTCGTTTGTCGACTGGCTATCCAATACTATAAAAGAAAAATGTTAAAATTGATTGATTCTCGAAGCGCGGTACCTAGCATGTGATCCTTACTTTTATGCATTACTGTTTATTTAATATGTTAAACTGCGTATATACAACCCAGGGATTTCTAACAACAGTAACCTGGAACCATTGTCTCCTCTACTGTTCTATATTATCACGAGTAGGAAGATAGAGTAGAATTAAAAAATAAAGTTGAAACCTTGTACCCCAAAATGTGTGGATATTATTAAATCCGCATCTGCGTAAAGTTGAAAGTAACTACTATTCGAATATCTCCACTAATATTGAAATTTTCCCAAAGCACTTCGAAATAAACACTATTGAAGTTAGAGCTCTCTACTCAAAGTCAAATTCTGTGCTTTGTGCTTGCAATTTCTAATGTAAAGTGAAATTCTGTTGGATTTCGCCTGGCGTTGTTTTGGTACAATAAATCAAACAACTGTGTAAATATAATGCAACAATGGCATTTTCATGTTTCCAGGAAACTTTTTGAACTATTCCTTTTATACGAATTAAATAAAAAATGGTCACCTCGCATTTTAGTCTGTAGCGAGTGTATATATATATATATATATATATAATAGACTGATTTCCTCATGAGATTATCAGGCTATATTCAATTTTATCAGGCATTTAAGAATATCCTCGTGGATAATAATTGTATATATTCGACTGTAATGGAGCCCTTTAACTTATTTTCATCCACTTAAAGTGGACCAATTTGATAAAAATAAATATATAGATAAAGCTAATATAAACCGTTAAAGCGAAAATAATCCAAATTTATTCGTTTATATGCACATATTCAAAAATATTCACAAACAGATCATAAAAAAATTAAAACATGGTTTAACTTATGTACAATATACATGGATCCTATCATATCCTTTTTTTACATTATAATAACTTTGACTTCAATTGTTGTAATATTTACAACTAATTCATAAAATATTAATCTCATAACAAATCATAACTAAGTAATAATAATGTAATAAATTACAATATAATATAAGCAAACACTTTTACTATTTTATTACCTTATTTATTACCTAATAAACGTTCACACAGTCACACCCGCACTAGGATTTGCTGTGTGGTGGCATTGCATTTACAAATTTGACATCACAAACACTAATGACCCGCATAAATCGAATCCCGGGAAACTTCACTCGGCAGGCAGGGTCACTAGCCAACTGGGCTTACGAGATCGTCAGCTTTTGCTTTGTCATCATAAGTTTTGTAATAGGCTCCGGATTGTACTATGAAATCGAATCAAATATCAAACGCTAGTCGAAATCCGAACTGCGATTGTATATTGGCAACCATATAAATAACTTCGGTACCCTAAACTTTTATGAGATTTTTAGGAGACCCGCACCTAGGCGATAATACATTTGGGTTTTATACTACATCCTTTTTATTGGGTTCAAAAAGTAAAAATTTAAAGCAATACTTAGACATCATATCTAAAACATTGTTTAGCGTATACAAAACCCGTTGTGAATCGGCCAGGAGAAAATTGAAAATCACACTATTTTGTCAAATATAAAATTTATATCCATTGTGGACATGTTGAATACGTAAAAATGAACGTCGAGTTGTGTCATGTCATGTTAGAATAGCACGCAGTCGTTGCTCGACGTAAAAAATGGCACATGTCCGAACTCAACAATAGTATACCTATTTAGTTGCTGCAGTAAATAAGACTACTGGATTAGTAAAGAAACATATGATCATGATGAGCATATGATTACGCTAGTTTTATTCGTCGGTAATTTTTAGTAAAAAGAATTTGACTAAAAACACGATAGAATAATAAAATATAAATCTATCTATACATATAATAAAATTCTCACTGATCGCTTCCTGTACATGAAAGATATATGAGAAAAATTAATATTAGGGGCCTTTATTAACGCAATAGAACCCAAAAAATTGTTGTTCGAATTTTTGTCTCTTTGTCTGTGCGTTTGGTCGTGCTAATCTCAGAAACACCTTATCCGACTTTGTTACGGTTTTCACTAATGCATTACAGTAAGGGTCAATTAATATTTGAAGACCGTTACATTTAAATCCGTCCATAAATAAAATCACATACGAGAAAAACCAACTCCTAAAACAATGCAGATGCTATTTCTAAGCGTAAGGTAGATTTATCTGAAGCAAAGCGAGAGCAGTTTAAAAGTGAAAAGCTGCGCTTATAGTCCGAAAGTTTGCATCAAAAATAAGAGATCGACCGGGATAAGCTCGCTGCTAGCATGAGCTTTTGAGTGCTTCGTAAGATACGTTAAGCCGTCGATCTTGATTTTTATCGTTACACAATAGCCTTTAAATCGAAGAAAATAATAATAGCATAGTTGGAAATTAACCTCATATGCTCCAAGCCTTAGTTACTTTTTAAGCCTTATTATATATAAGCGAAAAAATCTTGCTTTTTGTCTCGGCGTTTTTATATTTACCTTCTAAAAATTAATGAGTATTCCCTGTTAATGGATTGATTGATGCTTCTGTTGATTAACACGATGATTAATGACTGCTCGTGTTCATGTTATATAATAATCTTTCCCAGTTATAAAATACTAAGAAACAATGGCCAATTTAAAAGATATTTTTTTAGAATTATACAATTGTTATAAAATATCATTTTGAATAAACATACACAATTACGAATTATTGTTTAACTTAATAAACTTTCTCTTTGTATATAGTTTTTTTGATATTCAAAATACAATACTATTTGCAGCAAGTAATCGACCGGTTTCTAAATATTAAGAATGTATTTTCGTATTTCCCTCCTTCGGTATGTACTGGTAAGGCCAGAGGAACAAACGTGCAGACAGTCTGCCAGACGGATGAACGAACGATCATACAAATCGATACAATCTTAAAAAATAATATATTTAGGACTGTGAAGATATGAAACACTCTATGCAAAGTGTGAAGAAAACTTGAACACATCGTTCCAAATTCGAAAATAAGTTTTGGAGCCCAAACTAAAGTAGTAATTGGATGGAAAATGATAACTGACATTTCTATCTAATCTTGACAATTATTTTTAATAATCACGGTTATTAATTATAATTAATTTGATAATTTCCTGATGTATTTTTGTAATACTTATTAAACAATGTATTTCAAAGTATACTTCTACAATCAACCAAGAAATATTTTATGTGTTTCGGTTGCAGTACTGGAGAGACAGTAATAAGCGGATACCCCGCTACTTATCTTCCATCTTGGTCGTTGATGCTTTTAGCGTTACAACAGTAAAGTCCATGGAAAGCGATGGCCACTCACCATGAAGCAACCTGTCTGCTCATGTTGACAAGCTTCTCCCAATATTTGCTCTTAATTATTCTATAACTAGTTTTAAATTATATTATTACGCATACAAACTTTAAAAAAAAAAAACTTTAACTTTAACTTTTTTTGAGGGGTTTGACTAGCAACAGCTACCATGTTATACTATCACCAATATACATTTACCAACTATTGTTCAATTTAATAGGTTCGAATATATTAATTTATATATAAATTTGTACACCTTATTACGATATTTACGCGAACGGAGGAGTACGAAATTTGGCATAGTTAATGTTTACATGGAGAAGATATGCAGAAAGCTAATATTCTTATATAATATGCATTATATAAATACACGAAATTAATGAAAATAAACATTACGCACACTACTATTCATTAAACCCGCTCATAATCATTATACATATATACACACTTATACTGTTTATTTTATCGTTCAAGTCAAACTGAAAAGAGATTAAATAAGGTACTCTTTTGTTTATGGTCTGTTCTATTGTGCTTTATTTTGGCATCTTTTTATTTATTCATTAAATATATACATATGTGTTTAATTCGGTTTTATTATATATTTAATTTAAGGCAATTAGGTTAATGACATCTTTTGCTCAAAGTGTAAAGTTTCTTTTATTATATAGGTACATAAGATTTAAATAAATTGTTCGTTTGACGTTTGGACAGTTTTCCATTACAGAGCCACATCTATTAATTCAAGTCCGAACTATAAAACCTCTGCACATGAAATGAACTTGGCGATTGTCAGCCGCGCGCGGATTTAGTATAAAAACTAATTATAGTGGTATAGTCTTTGACAAAAGAACCTTAATAATAATCAAAATTTAAAAATTTATGGTCGAATTTCAACCACTAGGCGATCACTAGTATATCTATAAATATAATAAAATTCTAACTGATTGTTTTCTGTAAATTAAGGATATATAAGAAAAACTACTATTAGGGGCATAATATTATTACTGGTATTATTATCCTCCCGTGAGGTCTTAAATGCTAGCTACCATCCTTCTGCTTGACTCAGCCGCCTAACGACTCGTCGTGTTCCGCCTGGCGGCTTGAGAGCCAGTACTTTCTTTCTTACTTTCTTCTCATTTCCCGGCCGCGAACGCATCAGTTACACGTTTGGTCTTGCTCATGTCCATGGACGATGGTGACCACTTACCAAACTGTTATTGGAATTAGTCACATCAGAGTGTTAGAGGCGGATTTCGAGTTTATCAGAGGTAATGAAATAATATTAAACACTGCCAGTGATTTTTTCTTCTTCACAGAGATTTGCCGGCGATTATAATTCACATATAATGCTACAGTGTCCGCTGCTGTAATGTAGATTGTAAAACTTTATATCTCTCTAGAATACCGCGAAATCTGTTTTACGAACTACGTTGTACCTACAGAATAAATCTCGGTCACTGTTTTCACCGATGGTGTGTTTCTACAATGAGTGTGCCAAAAAGCCAGATTTTGACATCCATCACCAAAGTGCATATCAATACCTATCTCCGACTCAAAAATCCGCCAAACCCAAAAGTTGACGCACCCTCGTATGTTGTAAATAATAAAATTAGTCTGAAATTAATGTAATAGTCCTTTGTCTTAAATGGTAATTTCTTTATTATTTATGCTTACTGAAAAGATATTTAGAGAGTATACTGTAATTAGTATTGCATTGTAAAATGTTAACGCTGTACGCAAGTCACTGAATAAGAGATAAAGAAAAAGTATTCAACATATTAGAACTATTTATTTAACATCTTTTGGAAAACCCTCTTGTTCATGCCTTATATAAAGTTCCATTCGTCTAAACCAACTTTGAAAGCATTTTTTCCAGTCTTCATTCGACAGGTTAGAAATCCATATTTCGTAGACAGTCAAAGCTTGTTCGACGTTTGAAAAACATGTTTATTTAATTTTTGCTTTCAATATTGGTAACAGAAATATCACAAGGAGTTAAGTCAGGGCTGTAGGGAGGATGTGTTAGAGTTCAGATTCTCAAACCAGATTTCTCAATAAAAACCTTTGTTGTAAGGGACGTATATGATGAGGCGTTATCATGATATAGTATGATGCCTGAAGAATAAAAAGCGCGAGGAGCGTTGCAGCAAAAATATTAGATTATTGTTTTTTTTTAATTCTATTTTCAAATACATTTGCTTTTTAAAAATATATCATACAGATGCATTCCATTTTTCAATTAGCAGCATCTCAAAACTCAGTGACCTGATACAGTGAAACAACATGATAACCCAAGATACGTTCTGTTCTAAGAAAATGAAAGGATATGTACGATGCGAATCTCAACTCAAGAAATTGTTGACTAAATCAATTTCTCAGAATTGGGCATTATATTCAGTGGACAAAATTTTTGAGAGTTAATAAACAAATCAAGTGATATCGTACCAAATTTTGACGAGTTTCTATGAATTCGTGGTCACCATTTTTTAAAAAGGTTTCTTCGATATGTTATTCGCAAAATTTTTATTGATGTGCCATTATCTTTATCCATTATTCCGCAGGGTACAAAACGAGGACCTGACTGGACTTGAACTAAAGATGGAAGGATCTCGTTAACCCAAATCAAAAATACAATAACAATAAGAGTGGTTACTATGATTTACTTTCCGAAATCAAAGTTATAATCTATTGAATATATACCGAACGATGTAACGAACGCCTGCTAAAATAAAATTATCCTTTTAGAAACTAAAATGTCATAATTGACTCATATGAAACAAAGATATTTGACGGCTTAGTACGGTTTTTTTATAAAACATCGAGATTGTTCCGACTCGTTAGACTAATTTCCAGTACCTTGTCCATAACCATATAAACCTTACTCGTGTAATATTCCAAATTATGGTGGAAACCTCATTGAAATTCTATCAGAAGTTGAAAAGTTTATTCGTTTACACGAACAAAGAACAAATTTGCTTTATACGAGTTAGAATCAATAAAATATACTATTCGAGTGAAACCGCTGTAATACTAGTATATTGTAACGAAGCTTCTCGAAAGACCGACCGAAAAGAATAGGCCGACAGTCTTGCCCAATTTCTGGAAATACCTAAGGCAAAAGGGGCGAATATGGCATGCATGGGCGAATATTGCGTGTTTACCTGACCCGCTATTCTTATGTCGATTTCCAGATATTATTATTGACTTTCTACGAAAGGCGTAGAAAAGTCTGGAAGGCCTGGAAATCGATATAAATAGCGGGCAGGGTCGCCCGTAGAGCATTCGGTTCCGGAATACGAAAGCGAATAATATTCACCCTATGAAGCGAAATCGACCTGCGATCTACGAGTGCGACAGCGACTGTGGAAGTGAAATAAAAGTCTCTGCGGAACTATTGTGGCATTTCACGAACCTGCGGATCCTGACACGTAACAATATTATTTATATAAATAATTTAAGTTAATTTTTTTCTTTCCATCAACAACCCTTTAAATGCTAATGGGTCCAGCTGTAAACATACCTAATGCTTTAACTATAATAAATATTAAGTTACCTATATCGTATCTGACTTGAATCAAAATCTTATACTTGGCGAGTTATCTTGCAAGGTTATCGATTACGGCAGCGAGCGTCTACTTATAGACTTCTCTGTTTTCATCTCTCACCCTTTTTTAATGAAATTACAATTCAATAAAAAAGTTGGACTTTACAAATGGGCCGTAGTCAATAACGAGTATCACAGGTACGTGAATTGAGTCACAAATTATTCGCAGCTCTTAGATCTTTTCGGAACCTATGTAACTTTCTTTCTATTTCAACCAAAGTTGTGTTTAAAATATTTGCTATCTCGAACTGAAAGTGGAACAATTAAATAAACTTGAGCGTCTTCAAAAAGTTGGTATACGGTTCATATTTGACGTACGCAAATATGGACACATTTCTGAATTTCGATCAAAGTTTAATAGGCTCGCAATTCATCTTCATGTAAATTAGTTCTCTGTGTTATTGAAGTGTGTTATTGAAATTGGTGTTATTGAAGTGTCATTAATTTTCAATCTAATTATCTTTTTAACGATTTTTATTATTTTTATTTCATAGATTTTCTTGGTACATCTTTAATTATCTTACACCGAAATTCACAATAATGTTTAAGTAATTTTTTTAGATAGAAAAACAACCTTCCGAAATATTTTTTAGTAGTGAAAATTTATGTAACTGTTAGCGTTTTTGTACTATCCCAATGATAATTTTAAATTTTACCAGGGCATAAATATCGCTTATGGCCATGACTGGCTCATTGCTATTCAATTTGTTTAAGGTTAATTCGAAGATGGGAAATATCCCGTTAATGAAAATAAATATGAACTACCTTCTGGGAGCACACTTTCTTCTTCACAAGCAGTCTTCGATCGACATCCCAAAAACTTTTCCTACCACTAAATGAACATGTGTGTACCTATATTTCTCTATAGTATAATGTTTTTCCCCGTGTAGTTTGCGTCATAAAACGTCGAAGCGGTGAAGCGAGTATTTTGCTCTCTCTCCCACTCACGGGCCTTATGGGTGGCATAGTGATGCGCATTATTGTTGTCGATAAGCGTTATTGACAGTGTATTTAGTTTAGTGATTATGTGGGATTGTGATAAAAATGAAAGAAAAATAGATAAAACAACGTATTTATTAAAATAAGAATAATAATGATTTAAAATAAATGATTAATTGGGTATGTATGTATTAAAAAACTATAAGTACAAAAGCTTAGAATGTAACAAGTTATATTAAAAATGAATATAAATACTTATATCTAAGTTTAAATTTGCACCCTTTGTATACCGCACCGCTGCCGTGCACCTGCCTTCGATGACTAATTTATTTTTATCGATAATGGCGTTGCGCCCGCGCAACATGCTCACCGCCCTAGCCGGCTTATCTATTATGACCCAAATTGTACGGAGAAAAAAAATTTACTATAGTAAATAATATATGAAGTGAAATTTATTCGTTGGTATTAACAAACGCTTTTCGAAAGTCAAACTACGCCATCGCTTCAACAAATCTCTACCGGGAGTGGTCCCAGGGGAAGCAACGCTTACCGCACTAAGTTACAGACAACACTTACAACAACTATTGGCTATAGGTATTTCAAACTCATGTCCAATTAGTAATAAACTTTATAGATAAGAATTTAAAACAGTATGGCATTTCAATCAATTGTAACAGAATTTTATTATAATTTTCTAATACTCATGAACGAGCCACCAGTTTTGCTAAGTCTGTAATTTAAAACAATCTATTTTTTATAGTCGAAAGAGCAAACGAAGAGGCAGACTGGCCACCTGGTGGTAAATGGTCACCGTCGCCTATGGACATAGGTAACACCAGAATCCGACGTGTGAGAATCCCAAGGTGAATGTGACCAATCCAGTCAGTGTGGATGGAACTCCATTCTACGGCGGGCGGTGCGATGAAGCAAGGGTGACGTTGGCACTAAGCCAAATAATTTCTCGAAGCACTCACCGTTGTAATACCGACATAACAAACAGCAGGAATCTATGTCTCTCTTAGAGCGTAAAAATTCTCAAGTCTCTTGGTGATCCGTAGGTCGTTGACGATTCGAACTGCGCGAAGGTAAAAGCAATACTCCATGTGAGTGCTTTGTTAAGAAATAGCAGGTGGACTCCTAGTGAAAAGCCGCTTCGCCCTGTGATGAACGCCGATCTTTTTTAAGCTTAGCTTGGCTTTAACTCTCAGATGACGCCAGCAGTGAACTTCATTCGAGATGTCAACTCCCAGAATATCGATACTTTTGACAACGACGAGCGATATTCCTCGGAACTGAGGTGCCGTGATAAATGAAGTTATTTTTGCAGTAAATGAGCAAATTTGGGTATTCTAGAGGTTAAATTCGACTAAATTTTAGTCTCCCCGATTCTGAGACCCACTACAGAGATTTGTCTACAGACACAATTTTAATTTTACCATTCTCCATTTGCGACTGAGAAATATTTCCTGCCTATTAATGATTTGATCCATAACCTTGGAAAGCAGGGATGTTATAATAATATACTCGTAAATAAAGCATCTGTACATTGTGCATTTTATACAGTAAAATTCAAATATGTCAATAAGGCTTAAGATAGTGCTTGAAAAGCGAAAGCTTTTTAAAGGTGTTCTAAAACGAAAGTTCCTGATCCATTATGATAAGGTGTGTCAGAGAAGTTCAGCTTGAATTTACAAAAGGTATTCGAAAAAGCAGCTGTTCTGAGATATTATTCTTACTCCAAAATTTGTAGAAAAGTGAAATATTTTATTTATATCATCTTTGTTATTTTTCTTAAATTAAATAGGTAAATAGGTGAATGAGGTTCGAGCAGGCGCTGTAGTTTATTAAGAAGTTCATTTTTTAAATTTGGATAAAACACTTCCGCATAATTAATAGTAACATGAGCAGGAAACACCAAGATAATAACTAATATTACTTAGTTTCTTCTAACAAAAGTTATTACGACTAATTTCATTGATATATGTACATCCAATGATATTCAGTACTTAGTGAATACCTATATGATTAAATGATTTTGAATTGAATTGAATTGATATAAAATTGTACGCCAAATCTTAAGTATCGTGAATAATTGGCCCACTATTGGGTTTACTTTTCAACTCACAATGAAAGTTCTTGAGAATATAGTCAAGCACGTGCATCAAGTGTGAATTCGGAAACTTCACACATCGTTGAGAACATTATGAAGAACTCTAAGTTTTCCTTTCAACGTTTTCCTTTATCGAAACAAGTAATGATTAATCTCTAATATAATGCTGTTGAGTAGTACGCAGCTGAAACTTAATTTAAATTCAACATTATAGTTCCATCATTTCGAAAAAAATATGTTCCGTAATACCTAAGTTAATTTTCATTCGGGCAATACATTCGATGTAGATAAGTGTTATGCATTAATTTGGGTTCTACCCACCTTTTTCTCGTTATTTCGTGTGCGAGCGCCATCGGCGCTGCGGTCTGCTGTCGTTCGCGGTCAAGTACGGTACGCGAGCTGTACGTGGTTTGTTCGTTGCTTTTAATTTGCTGATTCGATTGTGCAACCCTTATATTTTGTTGTGATTTCGTCTTTGGAAACTGTTGGATGTGACTACGTGAAGTTGGAACATTTTCAGCGTGAACACAGAAGACACACTACCATCTCGGCGCCGGACATCAGACGCCACGCATCGGGATTAAGGTTGGTGGATTCCCTTTTTGGTGTGTGCATTTTTTGTGTCGAGTGTATTGCCCAGAAAGGGACGTGCAAGCCCTATCCTATATATATTTTGGGCTCCCGGGCTCGAACAAACAAATACTCGACTACGAGTATTACGAGCATTACCCGGCGAAACAAGATATCTCGCTAACAAAATATTTAAATGATATAAAAGTGTTCAAACAAGACATCATAAGTCAATCTATAGGTATTGTGAGGCCGAGCTGGTCGTAAATATAGTTTGTTCTCGTTAGTTCCCTTATTGGCTTGGACAGTCGTTCAATTTTTTCAACAGGTACTTAGTCTTGTTTCACATTTGCACACAGGTCGCGGACCCGTTCAAGTTCAGCACTACTGTGCTTTTCATTTTGTACCTTATTACATTGATATTTTATCACAAGCATCCGAGATAGAGAAGCGATGAGGCAGAAGTATCGACCTGTATCAAAAGACGGACGTGAACCCTACAATCTATTTCTATTTCAGTTACTTACAAGGGTTTTATAGCTGTTATGATTATGTCTAAATTTGTAAGTGATATCTCACTCACAGTAGAGAGTGGTTACAGTAGTAATTGTGATATTAATTTGACGGATTATTTATATTTCTGTTTCTATCATGGACCATGGACACATCGGAGTCCGTAACACTTAATGCATAAAGACTGAATATGGAAGAAGGGGACCCGCTCATTATTGGCTCTCAGACACTGAAACAAAACACATTAAAATCATTATGCGGTTGATTCTAGGTGGGTAGGACATTAACTAGACCCGTAAAGAACCTTAACACCAAAGCTAAAGACCATTGGAATGAATTGAACGACTTAGAATCCAGGGATCTGCAACAGGAGAAACCGTTCGGCATAGCCTCGTCCTTTATTAAGTATGGTGCACTACAATATGGGTTAGGCTCAATTATGGTCAATTTTTAAATTCTTTAAAATTTCAATTTAAAAATTGTAGTACGTTTACGTATTTTCTTTTTTTTGGACTTTATACACATTTCAAATACGAAGTTATACATTCAATTTTATTATATAATTTAATATAACTTTTATTCATTGTATTCTATGTCACTTTCGTCGTATGAGACATTTTGTTTAAGCTCAATAATCATTTTTTTTTTACGCCAAAAGAGTAAATTTTTTACATACGTACATTGAACTCACACTCTTTTATAAATTTTATATTTGGGCTTTATTTTCAATATAACTTGTATGTTACAACATACAAGCTAATATGTTTTTCTGTTATAGCATTACGTGGAAATCGTTGAAAACCTAAAAAATACTTGACATATTTATAAATTATATTATCATGATTGAACACATAAGTAGGATACTTTAATATGGGAAATGAATCTTTATCTACACTATTTATACTAATAATAAAATTCCAACTGATAGATTTCTGTACATGAACGATATGTGAGAAAAAATATTATTAGGAGCTTTAATTAACGCAATAGAACCCAAAACAATAGTTGTTTCAATTTTTCTTTTTGTCTGTGCGTTCGTTCCCGCTAATCAAAAACGGCTTAACCCATTTTGTTCTGGTTTTCACTAATGTATTGCAGTATGCCTCACTTAATACTTAAAGTTTGTTTCACTGCAATCCGTCCAAAAATAAAAAAAGTTATGAATTAATATACGAGAAAAACCTAGAATAATGCAGATGCTATCTTTAACCTTAAGGTAGTTTTTCCGAAGTAAAACGAGGGCATTTGCTAGTATGAAAAGAAATTCAGTACGGAATTACTGTCAAACAAACAATGTTGCTTCTATGTACCTATTTTGATAAAATACTTCATACAGAAAACAATTTTACACGGGAAGAAGGTGAAATTTATTGATTGCCTTTTCGAAATTTCTTTTGCGGTTTTGTGATTTTATCTTGAATTGTGATTAGCAAGCAATCAAGGCGAAGCTAGAGTAGTTTTCTAGTCATAGATATTTAGAGATATGCAGTAGCTATATCAGGATAATTATAAAGCATAATTATAAATATGCAGAGTTAAAGGTAAGGAAAGCGCTTATTACTCCATCGTGGAGTTCTTATAAACAAACGAGATGTTCATATAGATGAACACATGTACGTATTACAATAAGATGATTTAATTAATGAACGCTGAGATTAACCATATCAATTGTACATATTGTTTATACTTAAATCTATGATAAACTTTATTCTCCATCAACATTTATTTATCTTCGATTCGAAAAATCTTTTTAAGAGCCAAGACGATGAGGGTAACGAGGCCTAAGTCACCTAATCGAATTGGATCGCGAGGTTGCAACTGAACGTTACTTTAGTCAAATATCGTTGACACAGCCGGGAAGCTTGTAATGCAATAAATTAAGATTTTATTACGGACAATCTTCTTATCACCATTGTAAGTGAAGCTGCAAGTGAAGCAAGCGTTGGGTTTCAGGCAATTTTGTTTGTGACAAATAAATCTAGAATTTTATGTTTTTATCCTCGAAAAAGCTCAAAGGTGTTGGTTATTCAGAATAGGATATATCATGTTTTACACTGACGAGTGTCAATGTGAAAGAATATTTAAATAAACATTATCAAATATTTCTAGAATTGATCTGGGATTTTTATACCGATCTAGCGACAAAACAACAGGTTAGAATTTATCTACCCTTTCAAGGAATATAGTGAATTTAACTATGAACATAAAAGCACACGATCATAGGCGCCATTCATATCTTACATGCACACACATCTCACATCTCAAAAGGTTATGAAGTTACAGGTTTTGTATACCCGTATAAAACAAACTTCTATATCGCACACTGGACATGCCTAAAGTTGCATTGACGTGATTTTATGGACTTAAACCTCAGGGACTATCAGGGTCTAATGAATAACTAGCCAACTTTAATGGAGCTCGGCTAGTCAGATATTAAAATAAGTAGTCAACTAAACTTTGATAAGTTATCGGTAAACAACACATGTTATCCTGGCCCGAATCACCATCACCATCACCATCACCAGAGTTATCCTCTATCGACATCATCAAAACATTGTTCATCAATGTCTTGATGCAACAAGAGTAGGTACTTTTAGTAAATTTAAAGACAATATTTAGCGAAGCAATGCAATGACAGGTTATACTATAAAATAATAAATTAAAATTCAATAAACAGTAAATTTATGACAAACAGTTAATCGCGTCCATTACTTTTAATGATATTAATATGTCATGCTGATTAGAAAGCTAGTGCTTTTCGTTCAAGATCATCGATATTGTTCGAGATAAGAATCCAGAAATAACACGGTATTCATTATTTGGAGTGCCATACAGTACTAAGAAGTGAATGTACTCTTTTTCCTATACATCCCAACCGTTTTCACTCTTATAAATCTTTGTCAGAGACAACAAACCTCATAAAATGATTTGTTTTGTATAAGTAGTACAGACAAGTGACAGATTACAAGTGGAAGGTAAATAGTTTCAAAATGTCTGTCATGAAAACCTCATTGTTTTGGTAATGTTCTAATATTTTTCTTTTGAATGTTTGATGAAGCAAAATTTCAACCTATAAAAATAACAAAAGTGTTACTAATTACAATTAATAATTGTCCCAGTTCTCTTCTGATAAACTCGCTGCCGACAATGGTACTAATCTGTCTCGGTGTCCCAACAAATAAATACCGACGATCAGCTTGACTGATACAATATAGTTTAGAACTGTTATAGCTTCATGGCAAACCTATTCGATGTCGGCATCATATGCAATGGTCTTAATATAGCTTAATGAAATTCTGAAATCTTTACATCCACCGAAATTGAGCCGGTCCGAATATTCAATAAAAGCAGAACCATCGATATAGAGGAGAGGATTTCATCAACCGGAGATAGGATGCCGTACTATAAATACATATATCTAGAAATGTTTTCCATTTCCTGTAATCATTTAAAGGTTTTCGTGTTATAAATTATCCATTATGTTCCCCAAAATTTCATACCATTTCTGTAGCAACAAGGGGGGTACTATCCAATCTATATTTATAAAAAAATTGGAGTGGCGGTTTGTAATATTAAAATAACCGCTTTTTACTACATGCATATAAATGTATATACGGTACATATACCAAAATAACATTTTTTACAATTTTTGTCAGTGTGTCTGTCTGTTTGTTACGGCTAATCTCTGAAACATCTGGACCGATTTTGACGGGACTTTCACTGACAGGTAGCTGGTGTAATAAGGAGTAACTTGGGCTACTTTTATTTCTACTAAATAACTTTTTTGTTAAATTCCACGCGAACGAAGTCTCGGGCACAGCTATTATGAAAATATAAATATAACGTACATTTGTATTAGTCATAACAAGCGTTTTCGTTTCATATATCTCATGATGCAATAAATTTTATTTTTGAATATTCTAAATCCTTCTCGTTCCTAGTTGTAACCTAAAAAACCAGCGATTGAATCAGGCATCTGTATTTTTGTACAAATTATATACATATATGTCTGTTTGTGTATAAGTAAGTATAATAATTCTATATATTTATACAAATAATCATACGAAATGTATAAAATGTTTTACATATAACCAGTTCAGTAAGTTAATTCGAACCGTACCAAGTAAAATAATGCTAACAACGTAAATAAAATACGAATGATATAGACATATCAATAGTTAATGGTATTAACGGAAAAGAAAAAGGAGCAATAGAGTTGAGAATGAACGAGTTTGCGTGAGAATTATATGAAGTGAACGCCTGAGAGTTAAGCGTTGGTGTGAGATCGGTCTGTATAGGATTTATTTGTGAAATAGAATAAGTGAATAATAAGGGCGCAAAACGAGTAAACTGGGAAAACAAAGGAACGTCTTATGTTTCACTAAAACAGGTACGTGACTAGAATGCAAATTAATTAAAATATTTCAATGCTCTTGTCTGTATTTTTAATCTAACTACGCAATCGTAAATGACCTGCAACTCTAATGTTAATTATACATATTTAACATTAAGTTACTCAGGGTTAACGTGACATTGACTTATGTTACCTACATACTCTTATTATTTAAGATTTATGCCGATGATGGTTTCACATTTAAGTAGGCCGTTATAGTACATGTATTTTTTACCAATAAGTGAGAAAGTCCACCACGCTGGTCTAATGCGGATTAAAATAATAACAACGGTATTTTTCATAAAAGTAAAGTCCTCTATCGGCCCGGCTAGCTACTACACTCTTTTTAGAATCGACCGAGAAATGTTTATTAACGTGTTTCAATATTAGTTTCGGAAAGTCACATCAAAGGAGGTTCCCGCCACGAAACGGCTCAATGATGCTTTTGACGTCACATGACGTTCATGGACGGCGATACGAGTATACAGGATACAAAAACTGAACATATTACTGTTCCATTCCGTCCCCTACCTTCCCTTCTGTTACCGTAGGAAACCATACTAAAAACTACGCGTAGTTGTACGTTCAAAAGAATATTGTGTTAAGAAAATTAAAAGTCGACTCACGGGGCCAACCATCCCTTATTATTTATTATAAATTTAAAACATAAATACACTCATATGAGTGCAAATATGACAAAATATTTAAGAAAAGTTATACCATAGTATTTGGAAGTAGATTTTATATAATATAAAAATTATTACTTAATCCTACGCTTCAACTTATGTCGGAACATATCTAATATAAGAAACGCGCGCGTCGCGTTAATATCATCCCTTAGCACTTACTAGACCACATGACACTTATTCGATGGCAACAAGGCGTCTTGCATCACTCCGTGAAGGTCCGAAAGAGTATTCATACGTCCATCACAACGTTTATTACGAAATATTTTTGAGTCGCCTTCCCTACCAATCGCCTACCAAAGGCCTCGTTTTTTCAAATGTGATAAAAATTCATCTTTGGTACTGCGTTCGTAGAAACAGACAACAATTACATTGATAACATGTTTGGTCCGTACTCTATAAAGATTTTTATAGTTTACAGGCTATCCAACAAGATCAAGCTGTCGCCAGCACAGAAGCAATGATTGACATGGTGGTGTCCGTCAAACAGGACATATACCTATACTACCCCTTCGGATCCGCGGAGTAACTTTCAGTTACTTTAAGCATGAATGGACAATGCTAGATATGTCTCCTGTGCATGCCGCGAAAGAGTGCAAGCAATAACATACATAAACAATAATTTAAATAAAACATCACTTATCGTTGCGCATCGAACGTGACAATATTCTGCAATCCAAAAAAAATTGTGTTGTTTTTTATAGCAATATACTCACACATGTGATGATGAAGTAGATGAAGACAGCCTAGGCCCAGACATACTAAGGAATGAATTTACGATAGCTTTAAGAAATATTAAAAACTAGAAGGCAGTGGAAGATCATGGTATATACTTAGAACTTATTAAATACGCAGAAAACGAAAACTTACTACAGGAAATCTACAATATTATGAAAGTAATCTATAAGACTGGAGAAATGCCTAAAGAATTTAAAATAAGTAAACCAGTTATAATACCAAAAAATCAAACACAATGAAATGCGAAGAAGTGCGGTGACTTTAAATCTGGTATCTCAAGCTTCTAAAATACTGCTTAAAATCATCCAGAACAGAATAGAACCTATAATTGAACGCAACTTAAGTGAAGACCAATACGAATTTCGAAAAAATACGGGTACAAGGGGAGCAATTTTAGCAATAAAGTAATTATAGACAGAAGGTTGGATCTCGGATTGAATACCTACATAGCTTTTATAGATTTAGAGAAAGCCTTCTATAAAGTAGACTGGAAACTGATGATGCAAGTACTAAACAACAAAGGATTGGATGTTAGAGGTAGACAGATAATTTATGAATTATACAAACACCAAGAAACTATAATAGAAGTCGGAAAGGAAAAAGCCATCGCAGGGGGTAAGACAGGAGTGTCCACTATCACCACTAATTTTTAACATATTTATAGAAGCAGCCATAAAAGATATAACAGAAAAATTAGATATTTGGGTTAAGTTCAATGGGGAAACAATAAAATTCATACGATACGCAGATGACATAGCGGCAATAGCAGGAACACATGACGATCTGGGAAAATTACTTAATACTATGAACAACACTTTCAAAAAAGTCTCACTTAAAATAAATTCAAATAAAACAAAAATATTAACGGTATCGAAAACGGTTATAACTACACAAGAAACAGATAAAGGAGAATGTTGACGTCATTTCGTACAAGGAAGTAAAAGAGGTGGCTCTCGATTGTGAAAGATGGAGAGGACTTCATTGCGCCGACAAAGACCCAGCCCTTAAATCAGAGAGAGAGAGAGATACTCGTACATACGGGACTGCAAATGTACGATAAATATATTTTCTGAATTACGCAAATGTTTATTCTACGACCGGCAAAATGTGAGCGTCATGTTTTAAAAAAAGAACTAAACATTCTTACTTATAACAGCCGTCCTATTACTTTATCGTAAGCTTAATTGGTTCATTTTCCATTTCCGTTTCCTCTTAATGTAATTTGAAAATAATTGCTGTCGCGAGTTCGTGACTGCATAGGTAATCTCTTTGATGTAATGCAGGAATTGTTGCTACACAATTATTTATCTTGAGCGTGAAATTAATCAACTCGTGCTAGTAATTAAGGCAAACCAAGTAACCTCTTTAACTGTTTGATGTTATCTATACGGATAAATAAAATTTGAAGTGCCTTCATGTGATTTGACAATAACAACGTTGTCAAGTATGCGGAGTTATTTATACGATACCAGTGCCTAAGTAATCCTTTGTAAAAAAATTGTCCGGTTATCTGTTTATGCTAATTAATCTTTGGAACGGCTTAACCGTTTTGAATGGCACTATAACTGAAACATAAATAAGTGAATAGGGCAACATTTGGGGTACATTTAACTGATCTTCTGGAACCGTGAGGGCGGGTCTCTTACCTTTATCTTACCCTATATAACTCGTAATTATAATTATGACATAATATTAATTTCGTGTTATCCCATTATACAACGTAGGGATCGGCCTTCGGAGTCTAACAGATAGATCTTAAATTATGACTTTAGGTACTCTGGCCCTTTGATATTTCACGGCCCTTCGATTCTTGCACAAAACACACATCACACCGAATAAGCCACCACTTCGACATATTTAACAGTTTTATTGATCCCTCAGGATTCCAGATCACATACTTCAGAAATTCAGTTCTTATGTATGTGTAGGAGATGCTCTTTATATTAAATAAGTTTTACTCTAGCAGCGTTTCGATATCTCTAACCATACATCCTTGAGCTTAAACCGACCTCTTCTGCACTCCTCTTGGCACACATTGATTATGAACAGAATAAACCTATTATCTTTAATAGTTTGTCTATCTCTTTAAGTACCACGTTAGGTATCCCTGACGTTCAGTTTTTATACCAGTAACAAAATAAACCCATTACTAAAATTATGCGAGCACTATTTGTACACGTCAAGCGTAGGTTTTTTTAAAGGGAATTAGTCTATACTAATAATAAAAATGTAATCGAATCGAATCTGTACATTGAATATTTTTTGAATATTTTAATGTAGATAGAATTTGTTATCGACACTGAGGTTAATACATTTTTTTTTATTTATGTCTTTCTGTCTGTCTGTATGTCCTGCAGAAAATTTTAATATGATTAAACACATTATAATTGGTTTATTGATTTTAAAATACCTTCTTAACGACAGGATAATTTGAAATGATGACGATGGTAATAATAATAATTGACCGACTTCGAAGATAATTGGTTTTTATAGATATTTTTATATTAATCAAATAAGCTGAGAATCCGTTTATCTTCCGATTCCTTTATCTTCCGATGAAAATCCCATTGAAATCGGTTAAGCTGTTCAGAAAATTTACCAGGACACTCAGAAAGACAAAGAGATAACAGACAAAAATTTTAAAAAGAATTGTCTAGGATCTGATTTCGTAACTCAATGTATTTGACAATACGTATTTATATGATAATCACAAACAAAGGCCTGAATTTTATTTATTTGTATCGGTATGTATTTAAACATATATAATATAAATGATTATAATCCATGCGCCAGGAGTGGCCGTAACAAATGGATTGTCTAGTATCAACAGTATTATTCACACATATACTACAAAAATATTAAATTAATTAACAATACAATTTTCACCAAAGGCGCACGTAGCTCTCGTCTGTTTTTGAACGCAGATAAACATCAACATTCAACATTCTTAATCCTTAACCCCGGGTGTGAAAAAATAAACGTCGATGAGGGGCTTTCGTACTGGGATTGGCCGTGTCATGCATGACATAAATACTCGTTTATCTACTACATATTCGCATGCCTCAAATAGTAATCGGTACCAAGAACTATCGCTCGGTTGCAAAATTATAACCAATTAAAAAAAGTTTCCATAGTCGTAAACACTACAGAATTCTATTGAGACCATATAAAAAAAAGGATTGGATTGAATTCTTACTGATTGTAACAACAACAAAGATAGTAAAAACAACAAAATTAAAAGCTAATTTGTCTATATTTTACTGTAAAACTGAGGCATTAAACTTGCGTTGCCTTTTTATTCATTTTGGTTATCAAAAATAAGTTGTGTTTGAAACTTTACAATAGCTTAGAATTTATTTTCAAATGAACTAGGCTACTCTCCATATCTGCTATGTATATATATATATATATATATATATATATATGTATATATTGTTTAAAATAAAAGTGACATTACTAATATTACATTACATTTTACTACGGGCTGGTAAGGTAAAACTGGATCTAAACTTTATAAGGTTCCTTTTACCTTCAGCTTTAAGTAAAGCGATTTTTCTACTACTACCACCGATTAAAAGTAAAACTTAAATGAAACAGAATAGAATAAATAATTGGTTTTATTTTGTAGAAAGACGCCGGAGATTACTTGTCCTATAAAAGTTGATAGACTTACAAGCTTTTATAATTATCACAATTAATATGTTTAAAACTAAATTAATCAAGGCATAAACATAATTATATGATGGTCATAGCAAACTGAGGACTTACATATAAGTTTTTTGTAATTCAGTATATTCCAAAAAAAATCCTCAAATATAATGGCAATTGCGCCATTAGAATTTACACTCTCATTATTGACCAATTTTACTTTACCTCTTTCCTTTTTTAATTAATACCATTCCATAGAGCTTTGATTCGGTTCGCAGAGTTCTTGATCTTAATAACGATGTAAATCAATTAAACTTTCACACAAACTACATAGTTCAAAAGTTATTGAATAAATTCTGACATGATTTAAAAACTCCGAGTCCGTGTAAATCCATTTTTCTGCACAGAGTTGGAAAGTATACTTCTACTTTTATATATGCTTGAACAACAAGCCCATTCCCTAAATTAATTTTTAAGATTATGACACTGAATCTGTTATCTTTTAATGTAATTCACTCAAATTTCAGCCAGTGTTCCGTAACTCATCAGTTTTAACCAGTGCACTGTAACTAAAAACATGTTCATTTATTTGATACCTCCCGCGCAAGTCTTTACATGGTGTTTTTTTTTCTGGGAATATGAGATTTTACTATTTTCGTTCAATACTATACGAATACTACATGTTTTCGAAACGTTTATTTAAGTATTTTCATTAATAAACGAGGTCTATCATTTTTGTAATTCCTGCAATCCACTAGTTGCAAAAATTTGCATTATACAATCTGTTCAACCATCCTCGAATCACGCTCGCGAAACGCGCTGTTCAAAGAAATTAAATTAAAACAAGAATCTGTCCGGACTTTGTATTTTAATCTTTTCTTCTGCATTAAACTATAAATGAGTAGTATACGTTTATAAAATTAATGTTACTATAAGCAATTCGATTCGAACGAGAAAGTAATAACTAAAGAACATCGCCAATTATCGCCTTTATTTTGTACTTTAATTAACCATTTTTTATTTACCTTAATCGCTAAATTTATTTTAAAATATACAATAATAATAATACATCATTATTTTATTTTTATTTTAATCCGAAGTTGACCGACGCATAACGTCAAACCAGGTAAATTTCGATTTTATGTCCTGTGTACTGGCTTATTTATTTAAACTTGAGATACGACTATGAGTGATAACATAGACATTCAATTACATCGTATACGATATATATGAGTGATATATTAGTGCGTGTGTCTATTTCTAAATTATAATTAGGAACATAACCTAATTACATCGAATGAAAATCTGTCTTTCAATCACTAAAGTATCTTTAAAGACAATCATCCAGATGGTGAGTTGTGTGCTTATAACAAACGTCTTATACTTCCCCAAAATTGTTATATGAATAACTAAAATATATTATTTTTAGCCACGTAGGTAGGTGTTCATAGGTTTGAAAAAAAACTAGCAGCTTGTGAGTATATTAAAATATTCGCCATTTATTAAAACTTCTTAAATTTAGAATCTTCTTTTCCACTGGAAACTAACTAGGTCAACGCTACTAGACCTCATATGAATTAAGTTACGATGAATAGCTTATGAGTGGCAGTGAGATTTTTGTTAATAATGATACGAGTTATGTGCGCGAGGTTTTACACGTGTTATAAATATTTTTAATTTTACTTCTACGATCCACTTCTACAATATTTATGGGTAAGTAGCTGTGATTCTCGAAACTCATTTCAATGAAATTTTTATTAAAATATGATATGTCAACCATCATCATCAATATTTTGAAATTTTAACACCTATATCGCTATTATTTCAAACAATTTTTCCGTAGTGCAGTGTGACCTCACATCGCAAGTCAGCTCTTTACATAATTTCAATATTTATTACCACGGAGCGTTTGCCGAGTCAGTACACTCCAGTTAAGTAATACTTTAAATTATAATTTCTCTGCACGTTCGTCACAAAATAACACGACGACTAATAGAATTGGCAAAAAATAACAGCGCCACCCGATGAATGGAGATTTTTTTTAAATAAAATATCTAAAAACTTATGCATATTTGACTAAAAATGAAATCTCTCGAGATATTTAAACCTTAAAACGCCGTGTCATATCACGTGCGGTCTTAACTGATCTCAAAAAATAAGCTCACATCAAATGTGAAAATATTTATTTCCTTCAACTGATTCTTATATTAATAATTAGACTTTATAAATACAAACTCATATATCGTGAGTGAACGGTTCAAAATGAGCTTTTATGGGGAAGTTCTATTTCCCTGATCGTCGTAAATGATTTAAAACATATATGTACATAACGACATCAAACTAGGAGTCATAGAGTAACCTCACAACCAGGTGATATCTCAAAAAAAATTGCTTTACCTTTATAAAAATGTTTAATTTATATAATGATTAGTGTTCTGCTAAAGATATAATCCAAAATAGTGACAGTATCGTGATAATTATGATAGTTACATTAATTTTTTCTTAAAACTCAATGTATATATATGAACTAAATTTCATATACTCAATACAAATAGAAATACAAGTGAAGAAACTATATTTTCAATTTGAAAAAATCATGAGTTGTACCAACGGTAATGTCACCAACTTTCTATTATATACAAAATTATCTATAAACAATTTCACTAAAACTGATGTTGCTAATTTAGAAGGATACTGCTACATGTAATCTCGATTTTAATCAAGTGATCTCGATTCAAAAAGCGCATCTCAAATAAAAAAATATTTAATAAAGTGTTTATAAAAACCTACTTCGAAAAAATATTGTTGTAAATATAAATTGTAAATAAAAAGTATTCATCCGTTAAAGACCTAGAAGTTTTTATGTTTTTTAATATTAGTTTCTTCAGCATATTCGTCCCATAACATCAATATTATACAATTCTATTGTTTTGATATTGTTCCATGAGACAGTCTAAAGACTAAAAATATGGCTTCGATATAAATGTTGTATAAAAGCTTCGTGAGATATGTATTGAAAACCTGTTACCTCGACTCCACAAGAAGTAAAATATAAATACATGTAACGTAAAATTGGTTTTCTCTAAACAATGTGAGTACTATTTATGCTACTAAAGGATGACACATTATATGTCCCCGACAAACAAAGCTACTCGATGGTAATTATTCGCAGTCCCAGGTTTTAAATTGATATTGGCCGGAGAATACCCTCTGATCCTCAAATCAGATTGACCTCGTTTAATAGTATCCTGGTGAGGCCTTTGAAGTGGCTATAATCTAAACTTGTTGTAACTGTTGTTCTCAGTATCGAGAGAAAGGTTTAATTTTTGGATGTTGTATCGAACAATATGTAAAGACACGGATTTGATATTTTATAACGTTTAATTAGTAATATAAATTTATAAATAAATAAATGTGTTAGTAAGAATACCATTTATCTAATTCAAAAAATCTTACGATATATATATATATATAAATAATTCGACCCTTATACTGATACCATGGGACACGCTCACACTGACTTCATTGTGGACCATAACTCCTGCTGGCGCTGTACAAACGCCCATACAAATATTTGATGTGATCGCTGGCGAGCGTCGAGTGTGTAAACTGCTTCTAATACACAAGTTTAATAAAGTTAACAGTCTCTTAGCATAAAATCTAACCAACGGCATAGTGAATTAATATTGAAAGATGTAATATCCACTTCAATGGTTCAGGTAGGTATGCCATGGTATGCCAACATGCCAGGTAGTATGATTAAAAGGTATTGGTAGGCAACTGGTTTTACACTACCACTAATATATATAAAACATACACACTAAATAAATATTGAGTTTATAATATGAAGCCGACTTCTCAGCGAATTTCGTCAATCACACTAAAAAGTGATGTTCAGCGAGATTGGGAGTTGCGAGTTAGATAGATGACTAAATAAATATCTATCAAGTCTTTAGGTCTTATGTGATTCGGAAGGAATGTTTAAATAGTTGTTGGAGATGTTTTATTTAAATTGAAGTCGTTAAGCCATGACGAAGGTGTTCGGACGGCACAACTATTTCAGACACACATGTTGATAACTCAATCGTGTTGAGCACTAAATCTGCGCTGGAACAGTGTGGCAGTAAAACAAAATGGCCGTAATATAACCTATAAGTAATAAAAACTCCAAAAAATAACTTTAATAAAATCCAGTCGTATATTATGACAGTCCAATATAACGCGAAAGTGGAACCTATGAATTTAGTAATATTTTGAAATCTACATATTATTTTTGTGTTATTTAAAAAAAACAACTATCACGTCATGACGCATAAGCATTACGCGATAAAGCAATTCCATTGTGATGGAAATTAGTGGGTCTATTCATGAAATGGATAGTAGAAGCGTACAATAGATAATTTTAGTAAAGAAATGTAACAGATCTTTTATTTATGTTTTAAACGTATCACAATAATTAAACATTTACAAGTATACAGCAGTCAGTGCGACTGATCACAATTAATAATGCCTATTAATTAATTACACTTACGCATGAGAGGTGAAACTAATAATAATGCCCAATAATTACCGATACGGTATTATATATCATATCATTACTTTAATCAAAGTAAATCAAGTAATCGTATTACCCGGTAATAGTTTATTAATACGTAAGTATCAATGAACAGGGTATTATGCATTAGTGACGTAATGTAACAATTGTAACCAATTTTTGAATGGCATGTAGCGAACCACTGCAAGCAATATTATTAGCCGCGAAAAGTGCAAGCTATTTATGCATTGGTATAACAATAGTTATACTATATCGAGTGAGTATGTCAATTAAAATTGAAGGTTCTCTTTGATTTCAAAATGATTGTGTTACAAATACAGTTATTTATACGTTTGTTATTTACATCAGAATCTAAACAACCCTTTTTCCTTCTGTTTTTCCGTTTGTTCGGGCGCAGTTTGAAAAAGAAATTCACTCGAAATTGAAGGAGTTTGTAGGGCAATATATAGGGTGCATTCTACTGACCTTCTGGCATTAGATCCGATGACCACCATCAGATTTTGATAAGCTAATTTGATTTTGAGATATCTAAAAAAATCAAATTTTCGATATGGTATCGGTCAGCATCAACATCGGGTCCATATCATCATCACCATCACAAAATATCCCATCGTTAAGTATGTATTATACTTATCATATGTATTAAAAATAAAAAGTATATGTCGAGTTAAAAATAAACGTCTGATGTTATAAGCCTTGCTGGTCCTTATGCAATAATAAAACTAGAAGCCCTGAAGTTCATACTTATTAATAACGATAAATATAATATGATAAAAATATTCTGTAGGTATATAAAAAAATAAGATCTAGAATTCTTGATATGGAACCCTAAAAATGAGCCTAACATAAGACATATCGAAATTTTATTCAGTGTTATGAGCATTTTTATTGGAATATATTGTAAGGAAGGTTCTTCATGACACGCAACAATATTTTTATACTTTAAATATTTTTTTTATAACCAAACGTGCCACCCGATAATAAAGAGTCACCGTCGCCCCTGGACGCCCGTAACACTTTAGTTATTATCAAAGCATTGCCGGCCTTGATGGGAACGTTTACCCGGTTATTACTGGCTCTCCATTACCATATCCGAAACACTTATAAATATAACATGATTGATTCTAGAAGGGTGGTGGCAGCAAGCCAGGCAGATAAATAAACCTATCACCGTGCACGAACATCGTCCGGACTGGGTAGTATCGATTCCAACAACCCTCAGCAGGCCGCTGTACACCAAAACCAGTAGAGGTTTTTTTTGCTTGAATTCAAGGATGGATGGTAAGAAATATCGAAATGCTGCTAGAATAAAACTTTTTCAATGTATACAGCATGTTCTAAAAAGTGCCTTATCATTGTAGAGAAGAAACGAAGAAAATCATCAGCGTATCTTTTAAACTAACTTAGCTTCTATCCTGGACGAAACAAGTTGCGACAGCATTATTTTCAGACGTTCTAAAATATATTTTACGTACAAGCTATATTTTTACTTAGCGCTGGAAAAAAATCATGAGGTAAATCACGTTCTAAATTGAAGACTTTATAGTCAAACATGCAATAAGCATCGATCCATGTAAAGAATATGAAAATTTTATCAAATTATAATTTTTCTGTCCGTGGTGAACGATCTCTTCTATTAGAGGTCGCTGGACTCATCACCACCCAGTTTAAGCCCAATAATGTTTGCGCATGGTAACAGTGCACCCGTCTGGCAAGCTGCCACTCTCTTTGTACAATCATATGAAAAATATTTTTACGTATTTCGGATGCAGAGCCGAAGATCCAGTAATAAGAAGATCGATTTAAAGTTATGAGCGACGATGGCTATCAGTTGGCACGTTCGCTCGTTTGTGGGGTTTTGAATAAAAAAAATTAACTCAAATACCCCACTGATGCTTCATCCCAAATTAAGAGACTGTAATACACGAGACTCAAAAAGGCTAAGAAATAATAAGTGAAGAACAACTAATGTTTTATTTTTCTAATAGTATATACAAACATATTAAGTTTACATATAAATGTATATGGTTGCCTGATTAAAGTTTACAATGTGTATAATAAATAGCTTTTACTTATATAAGTTAAAACGTAAATTCTACACATATAGTTTTATAATATCGAAAAGTAAGTTATTGGTACAGTATAGCCATGTAATGGAACGGGGGACACGGTACTGTTTACATCGTTTTCATTTACATCGTTACATCGTGAAAATTCTAATTACTATGATCTAATTATCCTCTTAAATACATATTAATCATGTGGCATAGGTAGTTTCTTGATAGTTACGTTTTATAACTACACATGTATATTCAATAAGTGTTAGTTTTTGTAGGTCTAATTTTTATCGCTGAGGAGATAACGAATGGACTTAAGGCTCTGGCGTACGTATAAAAGCTAATACAATGCAAGTACGGGTAATTCTGTACCCACTCTAAAATCATTCGCATTGTCAAAAATCGCCTCATTTGCAAAAGTTTCGCCTTGCCTTTTCCTTAGCTTTGGCGTCGCTTAACATACCTTAAAGAAACCAAAACTAGCTCAAAATTTGCTTAACGGCAATTTTAGTAGGTGGAATTATTCAGTCCCAGAGAAATCATATAAACATTTTACCACTTTTAAGCATGTTAAGGTCATGTTATTTATTTTGTTTCATGTTCATTTCTTTGATAATGTTTTCCTACGCTTCACTACTACTGACTATTCCAGCCATCAGCATTTACAATTTCGCTGCTAGATATAAGGCACTTCATTAGGAGAGGCGCTAATGGTAACGTTCAATGATTAAACCATTAAATGAGTCCTTTGATACGGTTTAGCTATTGCCAGTTCAACGAGCACTACAAACAATTATTACTACTTCTGTTCGTCCAGATATTCATTGCTATGAAATTATTTATGCAGTGATTAGTACGGGAGTATCATGTTTCTAGATCACCAACATTATTTTGGCTTAACAAATAAGATTTATAAAACTGAACCTTTTTGTATAATTTAAAGTCGATGGTTGATCAAGAAATCCCACATGATCTGATATTAAAATACACTTAGCAAGACACTTACCCCTCTTGATACCCATATTGTAATCTGCTAACTTAATAAACTCTTCGCTATAGCACTTCGCCTAGCTTGTTTCACAATTAAATGTTATAAATAATATCTCTCGTCATTTTTTTTGTTAATTTTCCATAATCGACAAGAATAATTCATTGTGCGGTAGGATGTTGCAAAGGACCAAAGGTGATAAAAATTTGGTGAAAAGGTTTGCGGTACAATTCACAAATACCACAAATACCAGTATTTGTTCCACGAACAATCGGAGCTTTTAGTGATACATGCACCAAAATTTCCCGGTGGAATTTTTCGTATTGAACAGTACAGGTTTGTACGAGTAGTGTCCTAAACGATAAATGGAATTTTTTCTGTCTACGAAAAAAAATATTACTGGCAAATACTCGACGTTTGACACAGCGCTTGCGAATCCGATTGATGTGAATGTATTTTACATGCAGTTCATGAATTATTTTTTTCTCACTCGTGTTCGAAGTTGAGTTCTGCAACTTTTATGTAACTGATTTTTTTTTTCAATTGTTACTGCTATAACCGTCAAATTGTGTATAGGTTGTTTGTAAAAAAATTAATTAACAAATTTGAATTATATAACATTTTTGTATTTTAATATATCTCCTATACACTATAAATTTATATCTTTTGTGCTAGTTAATTTTGAGCACAGAATTCTTTCAAAAACCTTTTTTTTTTATTTTAAATATTATAAAATGTAACATCTTTTATAGTAGCTGTTATATTAAAAAAAATACAATTCACTTAATACATACAATATATATTTTTTAACATTTAAAATACGCAGAAATATCCAAAGCTATTTTTATTATGTAGATGCAATAGCCTGAATCACGTTAGGTTACTCAAGATCAAAGCGTTAAACTAGACATACATACCTGCATTGAAAATAAACGAAATATTATTTTTGTACAAAACGCCCGACATTGACCCTTTTGTTGGCCATCGTAGCAGCGTAGCTTTATTCGTAACTACTCGTAGTTCGATTCTCGCGTAGCAAGATTAGGTTGGAGAGCGCCAATTCAATCTAAGGACCACCGGTAACATGCCCTACCACTTCGAACATTCTTTTACTTTAACACAAGTTAATTTAATAATGTTAAGTTGATATATTGTAATGACTCTTTTTTGTTACTTTATTATTTATGAATAATGAATCATAATTATCACACCCTTTATATTATATCATACATACCATATGTATGATTTGTGCAATTTTAGCCCACTTCCAGAAACCGAATAATTAAAAATTTTGTACACATGCAAAGGCTTGTTTTTTAAAACATAAATTGTATATGTAAATATTCTATGATACGTACTGACTACAATATCAGTCCACTGATGTTATTTGACAAAAATATTGACATTGTGTTTTCCATTAACGTCAAATCAAGCTTTTGTTCGTAGTTTTACCCTTACACATAAATCAGACACGAGCAAGTTATTCATGTGCATGATGTAGGTGAATCTTGAATTTCTTGAAGTTCACGTTGTTTTTCCTACCTCTACGTATGACCTACATCACTTTGGCATTGACACGAGTCACACACTTCAAGGATTAAATATAAACTATGTAATACGTAACTACGCTTTAAGTGGTGAACCGAGCAGCGCTTGTAGAACGTTTGACAAACCTTCTCTAGAAATGTGATATCAGGGAAATATTTAATCTACAACTTAGCCGTATTGGGGCCGCCTAGAATACTTTCCAATGCCCAATTCCATGCTGGTAGAAAAGGGTGTCGTAAGAGGCTACAGAAGCCAGCCTGCTTGGTGGTAGTGTTTGGCGTAAGGATTATATTATCGGTATTATTATTCAGTCATTAATATTATTAGTGGTATTATTGTCTTTCTGTGAAGCCTGCCTGGCTAGGTACCACCCTCCTGCTTGAGTCAGCCACCAAACGACTCATCGTGTTCCGGCTAGGAACTTGAGAGCTAGTACATACTTTCTTACCTTCTTCTAATTTCCTGGCCGACAACGTATCAGTGATACCGTTGGTCTTGTTGATGTCTATGGGCGACGGTGACCACTTGCCATCAGGTGGCTTGTCTGCTCGTTTGTCGGCTTTTAACATAAAAAGAAACTGATAACTTATATCATCCATGTATTACACATTTCCTTATAACAGATTCCACGTTTTCTGTAATTTGCATTGGTATTTTGTGACCCAATTACCTGTTTATTTTCGAGTGCTTAAAATCGTTTGTTGTGAATGCGCAATAAATGGATACTCAAATAATGTAATTGTTGTATCTTTATATATTATTATTTGATACTGTAATAATTTTATTTTTATTTGCATGCTCATATTTATTATGACATGGTAAATTAATTGTTATTCACTTTATACATATAATTGATCGGTGTAATTGGTCAACATATACTAATGAAATATTTGCTTTAATTGTTTGTGTATATATTTTACATTAATACCTTAGCAAAAAACAAATAAACAATATATGCATACTTATCTATATGTATATAGGCTAAAATAATAAAATATAAAAGTCATAAAATTTTCCTTGAGAATACTGTTACAAAACAATTACTGAAATATAACATTTTTTTAACGTTCATAAAAATATATGTTCCGACAGAGGATATGTTTGTTTAGTTTTCAGTAAATACTTGCTTAGATACAATTTCTCTATACATTTCAGCGGAATATGAGTCTCAAGTTTATTTCTACTACATAATTAACGAGAGCAAGAGATTTTCTACAGATTCCTGAGTCGCCATAAAACTACAGGTGATAAAAATGTCGTGTCAGAGAGTATCAAAGAGTGCATATTAAAATTAAAATCTTACTTCAACGGAAAAAGACGTAAAAATCATGAGTATCGTAAAACAGTCAAAATGCATGACCATCGTCGCGATGAAACAAATACATTGCCTGAATATGGCTTAATTATTCAAATCGATTAAAGGCTCTATTATCAATTATAATCAGCATTCATAGTTATAAGATACTAACTTTATGTTTGTCAATTAAAACGCGGCCCTAACATCAGCCTCACTTATAAACTCAAGGTTTTGCTGCTATACGAGCACGCTCAATATTTCATTACGCCACTGAAAATAGTGTAACTATCGATTGTAACAAGGAATTGTGTAAACGAACTAAATTTACTAACTTAGTTCGTAAAATAACTCGTAGCAGTACCTACTAATAAATGCCAATAATCTGACTACATAATTCGAAGAATTATTTAATTAATTAAGGGCGAAGAAAACTTAATAATCAATATTAATCTATTCCCCAAGAACTGTTCAGTTTTTCGAGATAAAAAATAATCTTTTCCTACTTTAAGAATCACATACAACTTAGTAATCGGGTGAACAACGAAGACAAATACCAAACTCACTCACGCTATTACCATATAAATATGTTTCTTGAAAATTTGACTTACGTCTACAAAGTATTTCTATAATATTACTTTTAAAATAATACATCCAACTGAGATTATAAATAAACATAAAGTACAAGCAGATAAGTGTACTAACAAAAAAGAGCTTTCACAATCGATATCTTAAAATCCGAAAGGCAAATTTCTATGAACATGTAGGGTTCTTTTTAAATTTCATTTTACGCCAGTATACTTACAAACTTATAGATAGGTATGATTTTGTATTATGCTTAAGATAGACCTCGACATCAATTTTTACCACTGACACAGTAAAAAATTTACCAAGACTAATCCCTAATCTTATACCTTATTTCTTAAGACTGTCCACTTGAAGGGGATAAGTATAAGTAATATAATTTAAGAAATTAAGGAATAGAAACTAATAAAAAATATATTTTTGTGATGGAGGGTTTCTGGTACACGTAAAATTGGGAAGTCTGATAACGGCTAAGCTCTTTGCTTTTTCTTAGTCGATAACTTACGTTTACAGATGTTTGTGTGCCGGTTGATTATCCCAGTTCTTCATTTTTATTCGTGTTATGGCTTTCGTGGGGGTTTATATGGGATAATATCAATACTGTCCAGAGAAACCATCACAAACGGCCTTAAAAGCCGGCACTCCTTAATTGTTTACATAAACAAAATATAATCCAAGTTGTATTCACACACAGCATATGATATGAATGGCACAACATAATGCCTTATAAGTTATTAAATTTCAAAATTTTGTTCCGTACATTTGATTGTGAATACATGTCCAATGCCATGACAGTTTGAATATCCATTTTTTTAAGTAAATCATCGACAAAAGAAACAGACCGGAAACCTTAATAGCAAAAAAGTCACGTTATGCCGTTGGTCAGTTGTTGTCGTTACATACCAGTTATTAAACCATATCGGAGATCTTCAGTAGGCATTCGAAGTTTCGTCACTTGAATTAACCATATACCCGCTCTGGAACTACGCTGTTAAGTGCGGCAACTACGAGTAGATATCCGTGCCTTGTAGTGGGCCAATAACGAGTTTAACTCATAGTAAAATGTAAAGCATACTTAAAATATTACATTTATACTAAAACAGTTTGGTTTAACCATGTAATTCCAACACAACATAATATAATTTTCCAATCAAATGACTTATTTGTTGCGTCTCCACATTAGGAAAATAATTAACCAAATATAAAACGAACTAGATAGCCAAATCCTGAAACTTTCCGAGCGCACCTTGTTACCTCATATCACTATATGTATGTGGCACTCATAATTAAATATTCAGCCGCAATAAAATTTACAAACATGTCCCATATTTCGAGTTTTGAAATCGCCATATTCGCACATGTTGCCGAATTTTGTTCTGTTAAGCGACTATCGGATGTTAAATTAAATTACACAATGATATTTTATAACCTTAGTGAAACCAATCCACGCCTAATCAACCGAATACACCCAAAAACGGATCAAACAATCAGTTACATCAACGCTATGTATACGTATACATAAATTTTAAAATGTACCTTCCCGTTTCAGGTGCTCAAATATCAAATGTATAAATCGTATAAGCTAGTTAAATATAACTCCACGTATTTCCATTAAAAGTAAACGAAATATGATTCAAAGTTATGATTTAAAATCTGAAAACTATTTTAATTAGAGTTTTTAACACATACACCGTAAAACATTTTCAAATATCAACTCAACTACAAATTATGGAAGTAAGGTGCAAAGTTTGAATACATATAAAGAATATGAGAAAGCCAATATAGAAACAATGGTAATATCAAAAAATAGATCTCATAATTTATAAGATGAATAAATGTTATGATATACTTGAAAATTTGTGTTGAAGAGAATAAAAGGTATTTGCAAAAATAGAGTCAGTGTAGGATAAAAGGTAGACTTATAGCCAGCATGAGTCATCCTAAGAAGGATGGAAAGCAAATTCTGAATAGTGTGGACACTTCGATCAACAATGATTCCTAATTGAGGAGGTAAAAAATGTAATAAACTACACTAGTCCAATTTTGATTAGTAGATGGGTTAATTCATATTATTATTATATTATTATAATATTTCAAAATATATATATATATATGTCGGCGTTAGGATATTCTCCTCGACATCATCATCAGTGGTTATCGGTCCAGTGGGCGTAATCGAGTAATAAAACGCAGAATTCACTGTTACACACTTATTTAACCACGTTTTGTGTTATTTTGAGCAGCGGGTTTGCGACACCAGTCTTACTCCACCGAAAGCCAAACTCAGAATGATCCACCTCCAACAACTCATTCAACAAGACACCTCTGTCCCACCACGTGGTGCAAGTTAAGATGGCGCCTCGACCCCGCTCGAGGCTTCCCTTTGCTCTGATTGGTCGTTAAATGATACAGTGAATTTAAATAAATCGATAACAGTTTGCAAGCTATTAAAATGCAATAAATTGAATTAAGTTAAATTAATATTTAACAAATATTTTTAGTAAGCACACGCGCTCATTTCCGATCGACCTATTGCTTGCCGGAACTAATTACCACATTTCCGCCTACTTCTTCCACCAATTAAAAATATTTTTTGCAGTATGAAGATGTAGCAAATTAGGTGATATTAAACAAATAATTAACAAATTAAACTTTAAATAAACAATTTATATCAAATCATATAACTAGCAATCAACTCAGCTTCATTCCACTTCCTCCGGCATATATATATAATATTTTAATACTTAATATCTTATTCCCGACGAAGACAAATCCAAAAACACAGAAATCATAAAGATCGATCCAGCCGTTCTCGAGTTATAAATGGTGTAACTAATACGACTTTGCTTTTATATATATACATTTAGATGACATATTCTTAATTTAATACAAAAAGACTTAACGTCTAAAATTGCTACAATAAAATATAAAACACAAATGAAGCGGTATATTAAAATTTCACTTGACTATTACAGTGCAGTTAAAATTGAAACTACATTTCCGGTGACAAAGTTGAAAATTGAAATACTTTCAATAAAAATCGTTCTTCACACAGTTCCTCGTGCAACGCCCGCGGGACGTCACAGAAAATAAAGAAGTGGTAGAAGTATAAAGATCAAACTAACATCAACCGGAACGACACAACGAGTCACAGCTAAAGTCATTTATCCTTTTACTTTACGAATGCTTCTTTGTTGACCGATTTCCTACACCGATTTTACTAGCCGATTTTAAAAATACGCTAATAGATATAACGAAAATTGATAGCCGCGTAGACTCATATAATTCGTTGTCGCCACTTATAGTTATAATCACACTACAGACTGGCCTGACCATTTCTTTGCGTAATTTGTATAATTGTCATTGTCCGTGGACTTGAGTCAGTCATTAAACAGAAGATAATGGGCGACTGCTGATGATAAAACTTCTTGAGAACTTCCATGCTGTGAACAATAATACATTCGTCCCGGTTACCGTATTGTTAGTACAGCTATGTCAGAAACCTCCGGTTGGCATAACAACTTCCGACGTTTGGGTTGGTATCAATCTTCCACCACACTGACACAGCAATGTTAAGCATTCTATAGATCTTATCAATTACGAGAAGAGATCCGGTTCCTGGAATTGGCCGCGAATAGATAAAAGCATTAAATCGGCCCGATGTCCTACTTTATAATATAGGTATTTCCATGTACTTAAATGTAGTATGCTATCTCCACGGGTTTACGTCGACGAATGCGAATTGTATATGAAACATCCTTCTGATTAAACATTTGACTAAAGGCGGATTCAACGTGTAATATTGAACGTCATCATCAACTTTATTACGCTCGTATCCTATTTTCAAGATACATCACTATTCCCTTTTAACATACATTGAGTCATTGTAATATCCGCATCACATCGTATTTAGGAAGAAATGGATACCGTTGTATCGAAGTAGATATTTTGATCAAAAAAGTGATTGTTTCTTTTTTTTTTGTTTTTCTTTTTTGGATACTCCCGTCGCAGAAAACGTTATTTGTAGCGCAATACTCATCTAAAGTCTGTCTTCCTTGAATTCTAGGAATCAACAGTAGAGAACTCTGTATGTATGTGCGGTAGATTAATTTAAATAATCTTGTTTTGGTCAGATTTGATAAAACTATTTACGGTCCAAAAATTTTCACGGCTCAAAGTTCGATTATTTAGTGAATTATAGAAATAGTACTTTTTAGCGTCTCGAGATAGACGACTGCAACGAATTCGTAAAGTAAGTGAGAAATTCGAAAACAGTAATACCCGAGGCTTTCTGGGAAATTTTACCATCTTGAACCAACCGGCGGGTATTTATATCACTAAATCTAATGGTGCACAAGGCGTATTGAAGTCTGCGAAAAACCAAGATGGTGGCAGACTTCAATGTCTTCAGTATTCATATCGGTGAAATTCAATTGGCTTCAACTCTCATTATATTTTTGCTAAGGTTTCGTCTCATAAAAGTTTCCTGCTTGTCAACACTAAGTGTAAGCACCTTCAACTACGCCTTCAGGAGTGATAAGGATTGACAGATTAAAGATTAGAAGTCATAAAGTTCCTTGGCAAGAGTGACAAGATCTGGTATTGAAAGAAATGCAATGACTACAGGGACCTTCTTAAGTTTTTTTTTCCATTGGGGAAACGACGAACTTGATTATTACTGGCTCTCCAATTAGAACCGAAATATATATATATAAGTACGAATATCGTTTGGATTGAACCGGGTAGAACCGACCCCAGCCGCTCTCGACAAGGAGTCCGTTCGCTTCTTTCGTTACTTACAAAGGTACACAAAGAGTAGTTTGGTATATTAAAGAGGCGGTAGATTAAATTAAATCAATTGCTTCCTAGAAAGAAAATATCCTTCGAACTGGTCAAATTAATTGAACAGAATAGAGCATACTAAAACTCATTTTTAGATTAATTATTACTTTGGGATGCCTTATGCGCCGTTGTCGCTTTTGTTATTGTTGGTATTGTTCGAAACTACGCCCGTCTTCTGATCATTAAATTGTTCCAACTTATCTAACTTCGGATTACTCGCGTCTTGAGAATTGCATGCTCTATGGGGATTGTTAAGTCCTCGATAAAGTTAAATAACGTTAAGCGCAGTCGAGTAACCTAACTGCTTCTGACGGTTGCCTTGGCCACTAACTTCACCGCGCAACCTTTCCAAGAGATTCGTATCTTGCAAATGACCAGCCTTGTACTACTACCAGATTTCAGCCATTTCATCAATTACTTCACAGAGACAAGTCTATGCAATTTAATTGAAACTTGACGGAGACCTCTCCACAATTGAATATTACAACATTTCTATTTCTAATAAAATCAGGGAATTTGACCTTTTGGTGAGACTTAATGACTTAGGAGTATTAAAAATAAATTTTAAGACATCGGTCACCATAATCTATAGCTTTAAAGAAATCATAAATAATTTAATGAAAAAACCTCGGTAATTAGTACAAGCGCACACAACATGAAACCATTCGAAGACAGCGCAGTATTATTAAGATTGTAGCACGTCTGAGTTGAGTTATTTCTCTTACACGGACAAATCCAGATGTATCAGATATCTATAATTGCATATACTCCTTTGAGGATTAAACTCTATACATACATTATCAATGTCTACGCAGAAGATCACCGGCAATTTAATCCAATGTCTAAAATACTGTTACGTGTCAGGATCCGTAGGCTCGAAAAAAATGCCACATTAGTTCCGCAGAGACTTTATTTTACTTCACACACACTTAACAATCACAGTTACACTCGTAGATCGCAGGTATTCGCTTCGTAGGGAGAGAACTCTTCACTTCGTATCCGGAGACCGAATGCCCTGTGAGCGACCCTGCCGGGCTTCCAGATCCTTCCACGCCCTTTGTTGAAGTAAACAACAACAACAAGAATTCCCGGAAATCGACATAACAATAGCGGGTCAGGTAAACAACCCCATTTCAGCCATGATCTATGCCAATCTCGCCCCTTTTGCCTAAGGCATACGGGCCAGATTGGCCTGAAGTGACCCAGGTATTTTTTATTACTACCTGGGTTTCTCTTTTATTGTTTTTCACCGTAACGGTTGGCCTCCCTTCCAGAAACTTCGTAAGCCTGCCGACTTCGAGAAGCTTCGTAACACTGCCCCCCTCTTAATTATGTTCGTCCCGAACATTGTTTACTCCATGATACGGTGCCATCCTGTCTATGTGGACGATCTTGTTGGACTGGTGGTTTTCTCCTATCTCCCTGCTTGATCTGGTAGGTCACGTCGTTAATCCTTGTGACTACTGTATATGGCCCTTCCCACCGTGCTTGTAGTTTCGGAGAATTCCCCTTTCTCCTAAGTGGGTTGTGTAACCATACGAAGTCTCCTTCCTTGAAACCGTGTGCCCGGGCGTCGCGATCGTAACGGGTTTTCACTCTCTCGCTGGTTTTCAAACTTTGTTCCCGCACGAGTTCGTGTGTCTCATCCAACTGCTTCTGCATATTCGCGACGTATTCCACAATTAGCTTCGGGGCACCAGGCGGAGTACCAGTCAGTAGGTCTAAAGACAGACGCATTTCTCTTCCGAAGTTAACTTTAGCCGGAGTAAACCCAGTGGATTTGTGGACTGCAGAGCGATAAGACATGAGGAATTGTGGTATGTACCGATCCCAATCTCGTTGATGATCCTCAACGACTTTGGCCAAGTGATTCTCCGATGTTTGGTTGAATCTCTCGACCATTCCGTCTGATTGAGGATGTGCAGGTGTGGTACGGGACTTGTTAATTCCTACACATCTCCTGGAATAATGTGGATTCGAAGTTCCTGCCTTGATCGCTGTGCAACTCCAACGGTACCCCGAATCGGCAAACAACTTCCTCGACGAGGTTTTTGGCTACTGTCTTCGCCTCTTGATTTGGGGTTGCGAATACTTCTGGCCATTTACTAAAGTAGTCTTGAACTACGACGATAAATCGATTTCCATCTTCAGTCCTGGGGAATGGCCCAGCGACGTCTATGGCGATCCTTGCCCAGGGAGCTCCAACGTTGTATAACTGCAGCTTTCCCTTGGATCTAGTCCGAGGTCCTTTTACGGACGCACAAGCCGCACATCTCCGGCACCAAACTTCGACGTCCTCCCGGCATCGCACCCAATAGAAACGCTCCTGTAATTTCACAAGGGTTTTCTTAACGCCGAGGTGTCCACCGGATGTACCGTCGTGCACAAGTTGCAGCAACGTGGCCACCTTACTCCTGGGGATAACCATCTGTAGAGTTTGCTACTTCCCGTTCGGTGACTCCCATCTTCTGTATAACACTTCATCCTCTAAGATAAGACTGTCCCATTGAGCCCAGTAACCTTTGGTGATTGCACTTGCTGCTGAGATGTCACTCCAAAGTGTTCTCTGCCCCCTAATTTTCCACTGCATGATGGGGTTGAGGTCTTTGTCTTCCTTCTGAGCTTGACTTATTTGTTCCTTACTCCAAGACTCATCCAGCTCTTGTGTCCTTATGACCTTAACCTCGTCTTTCACTTCCTTCGATTCATGCTTCAAGCAATGTCGACAATCTTCGGAGCATGGTCGTCGTGATAGAGCGTCTGCATATAAGTGAACTCTTCCGTTGCGATGTTCTATTACAAAGTTGAACTCTTGAAGTTGTTCAGTCCATCTCGCAACCTGGCCTTCAGGGTTCTTGAATTGAAGCAGCCATCTCAAAGCGGCATGGTCGGTGCGGATCGTGAACTCGCGGCCCAGCAAGTACTTGTTGAAGTGCTGAAGACTCGTTACTACAGCTAGTAATTTACGTCGAGTGACACAATAATTCCTTTCAGGCTTCGATAAGGACTTGCTGAAATATGCTTCATTTGTTGACCGTCTTGCTCCTGCGACAATATCCCTCCGATTCCGGTATTGCTAATGCTAGCAATAGTTTACACGGATGCCCGTGTAAACTATAAAGCGTCCTTCTCTTCTGGGGTAACCCAGAATCGGGACCGAGCATAAAAGTTCCTTAAGGTGAACAAACGCGCGTTCACAATCTGAATCCCAACTGAAGATCCTCTTATCCTCCGTGAGGCGATGCAATGGCCTGGCTATCTCTGAGAAGTTCTTCACAAACCGCCGGTAATAAGCACATAAGCCTAAGAACGCTCTCACATCTGTTTTGTTCTTCGGTGTCGGCCGTTCTTGAACAGCTCTTATCTTATCCGCATCAGTTCGAACACCTTCATCCGATATTACTTGTCCCAGGAATGATACTTCCTTCTTGAAAAACTCACATTTCTTCGGATTAAGCTTCAGGTTCGCCTCACGGAATCTTTTCAATACCTTCTCCAGATTTCGTTGGTGTTCCTTGAATTTGCGTCCCATTACTATCACGTCATCGAGATACACTAGACATGCATCTCCTAGAAGTCCCACCAATACTCGCTCCATGAGGCGCTCAAAAGTGGCAGGAGCGTTGCACAGTGCAAAGGGCGTAACGCAGAACTGCCATAGAACATGTCCATTGCCAGTGGTAAAGGCAGTTTTCTCCTTGTCTTCTGGCCGAAGTTCCACCTGCCAGTAACCACTCTTCAGGTCTATCGTCGAAAACCATTTCATGCCTCCAAGCATGTCCAGTGTGTCGTCAATCCGGGGCAAAGGGTAGCTATCCTTTTTGGTCACATCATTGAGCATTCTGTAGTCCACACAGAATCTGGTGCTGCCGTCTTTCTTTTTCACGAGTACCACAGGTGAACACCATGGACTAGTCGATGGTTCTATAACCTTGCTGCGCACCATATCCTGGATCATCTCAGATACTTCCTTTTCCTTTGCCAATGGTACACGTCTTGGTCTCTGCTTAATCGGAACGGTAGCACCAGTATCAATTGGATGAGTTACAAGATTCGTTCTTCCTAGGTTGCTATCTCCTGCGGTGAAGATATCCTTATAATTTTTCAACAACGTTTCTGCTTCTGTGTACTCTGTAGGACTCAGGTTCTGCTTCATCGCTTCAAGCAACGAGGTGATGTGGTCCGTTGATTTGGTTTTACCAGGATTCTCTTGTATCTTCCGAATGCTGTCAACAGGTTCACAACGTCCAATAAGCGTGTTCCTCGAAAGATGTATAGGTGTGTTAGTAAGGTTGATGATCTTCACCTTGGCTTTTGGTTTGGTCATGAGCAATGTCCTTGCCGTGATCCAACTGGTGTGATCTCCGTAGTCTTCAACTATAACACATCGATCCGGTGTCGTCTTCTTTGGAAATCTAACGCTAACTAAGATTTCTGATCTGGGTGCTAGCTTTACAGTTTTTAAGGAGTACACAACCATTGAAGGTGCACCTTCCAGAAACACTTCTTGTTCCGGGAAGCTTAGAACTCCTCTCGCAACATCAACCAAGCATTGATGTGTCCGTAGAAAGTCCAGTCCGATGATGCAGTCGTCGGTTATATTAGCAACCAAAACGGGCTGCATGTAGATGTTATCTCCTAGTTTCAGTGTCACTTCTGTAACTCCCAGGACGGTCACTGGCTGGCCTGTTGCTGTCTGTAGGTTGTAGAACGGACGTGTATTTTCTCACATGATGGTTCGCTTCAGCAGTTCTGGTCGCACAATAGATTTCGATGCCCCTGTATCAACAGTAAAGCGACAGGGTTTACCATTTATCTCTCCTGTAGTTACATGACTGTTTCCATCACAAGCCTGTGATACTTGTAAGGTGGGAGCTCGACGAAATCCAGCTGGTGCTCGCCTCACAGCCCTTGAGTCCTTTAACGATTCCTGGGTGTCAGGTTAAGTAGCCGTCGACACAAATCTCGATTGTTTTTGAGTTCGGCAGTTGATTCTTATATGGCCTCGTTCACCACATCCGTAGCAGGTAGGTCCAGTACGTGGTTGGATCGTTGCAATCACTTCGCGAACTTTATAACTTTTGACCTCGCTACGTACCGCCTCAACCTCCAGGGCATGCGCTAAAGCCGCTTCTGTTGTGTTATGGTGGCCCAAACGCACTGTTACCCTCACTTCATGATCCCGTATGCCGCTACCAAACGCCTCCAATACTTTGTCGTCTACTGGTGTAGAACTTGACGCGTAGGCTCGGCGTACTAGGCGTTCAATTTCCGTAGCCCATTGCTGTAGGCTTTCGCTCGACTTCTGGACGCGATCTTTGAGCTGCGCACGATATACGTGCTCAAGATGTTTGTCTCCATAGTGACATAGCGAGCCTCCAGAGCTTTAAACAGTGACTCCAACATGCGTCGATCGGCTGGTATATTCTCCAGGACTAGTAGGGCTTCCCCTCGGAGAGCTAGTGTCAGCGCCGCTAGGGACTGCTCGTCCTCCCAAACATTCCCTTTAGCTACAACTTCAAACTGGTGCCTGAACGCCGTCCATGAGGTAGTGCCGTCGAAACTTGGGACCTTTAATTTCGGTGCTCCAACAGTTAAGGGAGTAAGTGTGCCCAAAGTCTTGACTTTTTGAAGCTTGTTTTCCAAGTCCTCAAATTTTTTTTCGTGGGCGTTTATCGATGCATCGTGAGCTTTAAGAGTTAAATCATGCTCGGTCGTGCGAGTCTTAACCCATTCCACATCTTCTTTTACGGTATTTAAGGCTCCCTGAAAGCCATCCATCTTCGCATCGATTGCTCCCAAGCCCACCTGTGTAGATTCTATCGATTTCCGTTGGCTCTTCATTATAGCGTCGCGTTGGCTCTCCATCGCTTCGCGATGGCTCTTCATCGCTTCGCACTGGCTCTTCCTTATTTCTTCGCGCTGGCTCTTCATCATGGCTTCCATGGCTGTTAATAAGGAGGCCATATCGAAACCACTCTAAGTAGCCGGCACTGATGCAGCAAGCGTCGGCGTAGGTGTGCTAGTTTCAGTGGGCGTAGCCGCAGCTCCAAAGGTGACCTCTCTTCCGGCGCGGTCACGTCCAGGCGACTCCATACGCGTAGCATCCACTGCTGTTTGCCGTCGCGTACGTACTCCATCTTCACTCTGCGGTACAACAGGCATTCCGCTTCTGTCACCAATTGTTACGTGTCAGGATCCGTAGGCTCGAAAAAATGCCACATTAGTTCCGCAGAGACTTTATTTTACTATATATGGTTGCTTCGCTTCAACATATCTGATGGCAGAGAATTAAGACCGGCTCTCTGCCAGTACCGGCCTCAGCAGTAGCCACGGACCTCCCTTCCAGAAACTTCGTAAGTCTGCCGACTTCGAGAAGCTTCGTAACAATACTTTGTACAAATGAAGTAAATGTTACACTTATTTGAGTAACTCATGCTAAGTAATTACTTATCTTCCCAGCGATTTTATTAAGTATACAATGAAATTATTTGCTTTTCATTAAAGATATGGATGTTTACGTCTAAGGCAGAGTTATGTTTAGTTGGTTTGGCATAAAGGATAAACATTCCATTTCTCCTAAAGAGCGTGTAAGTTGTAAAATCATTTAAACTGGTTGTAAAATTTTATTCCAAATATATATTTATTAAGCTAAGGCTAAAATGGTGTAGCTATTTTGCCTGCTACCTTTGGTTTTCCACCAGTATACATTTAAACATGACAATAACAAAGCGATGTTCTAGTCATTAAAAAATTAAAGCTTACTTATTTTCTTAACATACAACGCTATGGTTTTTCATATATAATAATAATCAAATTATATTGGCAATGCATCTCAGCAATGCAGTTGGCAATATGTATCAAAATGAACGAAGGAATGAACTTGTTTAATTATTGTAATTTTTTTATGTGTAGTGTTAATGAGTAGGATCTAATAGGTACTCTTAGTCGGGTAACTTCACATTATTTTTAATGAGTACGTACTTGACGGCATATAGATACCTAAAAGATTAATTATGAAACGCCTTGCTGATAAATAAATCGAACATAAAATACTTATATATATGTACTTATACTTATACTCTTCATTTATATGAGATTACGATTCCATTTTATGTAATAATAAATAGTATTAGAATACCTTTTAGATGTTAATTATAAAACTGTTGTAAATATTATAATTAATTACTGTTTGATGAAATTGTTGTAATTTCCAACCATTTCGAAACAATTTTGTCCAACATTCATCCAATCAAAATAAGTTTCCTATTAAGTCAGGAAAAGAAAAAAAAGAATAACAAAGTAGTTAAAAAAAATTAAAAAGCTGAAAAAACATAAAGGAAATGCAAACTAAATCCAAAAAAGAAGAGATTTATCAAGATGAATATGCTGGCAATGGTCTTAAAAGTTCTAATAACGATAGAAATGTAAATACTTAGGATAGTAATTTAGTATATGACTGAAGAAGACTCAGAAATATAAAAATAAAAAAAAAATGAATATGTAAATTTAAAATAAAATTACTATAAATACAATTAATTGAGACGAACAAGATTTGTCAGAAACGGGACTACATGACGACCACGACTACTGTGTCAAAAGTGAAACGATTGAAAAGAAGAGATACAATTAAGATGAACCTCAGAGTTATACCTTTAAGTAGTTTATTTGAAGTTGTATTTAGTGCGAATTCATTACTTTGGATTCAAAACATTAAAATTGTAAAAACAATCTTGTAACAACTCAGAAAGAAATCTATTATTATTATCTACAGGAAAAATAGCATAGTTTCTTACATTTCTTTTAATCACTGTAGTACCACTGTTGATACTAAACATTCTGTTTAATTTTTAATTATCCGAGCACACATAACAATTATTCAAGAAAGTGAGTAAGTATGTTATAAACACATGTTGTTAACGTAAATTCACAGCTCTGCTGACAACAAGCTTCATATCAGATGCTTTTATTTAAGCCGCTCAAGCACTGTCTGTGCTCCTGATAGGCAGTGATTACGGACATGATATGTTTATGTGCTTGTTATAATAAACAGGCTAAGGTAAAATTTTAAAGTAGACATTAACTTGGTTCGCAAAGCAATATACTTGTGGTAAATGTGAGCGTTTTGAATTTCCTATAATTCAATTATTGACGAATGATTTGAACTAAGCGAATAGGTACTTATTATTGTAGAAAATCCTCCAGTACAAAAATGATCCTATTAACTTTTTTAAAAATTATTTTAATTAAAATTGGTAATTTTTATTATTTGTTAATCAATTACGATTGTCACTGAAGGACCAATATAATTTAATTTTCAAATTGAATTTCCATTATTCGCCGAGACCGAGCTAAATCATGAGTTTCATAAATTTGAATATTTGACAATTTAAATATGATAATATGATAAAATATGATAGGTACTGAAAAGCAAAGAAAGTGCTTGATGAATGTAACTTTCCAATGATTACTTACAGATCAGAAACTTAGTCTTTTACTACCATAGGCTCAATATCAGTCAGCGCATTATGCACAAAGCTCAGTTATTTCTCTGTAAACACTGGATATGTCTATTTATGTCTAATGGTATCGATATATCTCGCAATTTATTATAACATAGCAACGAGACTACAATGACGATTAAGAAAATTTCTTGAATGGCTTTCAAGTCTTAGTAAAAGTAATATAAATTTATATTACTTTTAACTTTAAGTTACCTTAATTTTTAGCTATCTGACCTGGTAGATTGATCACCTCATCATTAGAGAACCAGACATCAAACACCCAAAAACATAAGGAGCCAGAACAGATCAGACCGTGAAAAAAGGCAAAAATTGAATCCTCTTAAAATATCAAACTATTTCTATGTATGCATTAATAGTACATAAAATAAATAAAATTATTTCACCTCCTCCGCTTGCCCGGCTAAAAGCAACTGTGAAACATCATTATCGTATTGTACTCGTAGTTCTGTAGCGCCAGTTCAAGCAGACTCAACGCTTCTATTTTGGTCGGTAATGTGTCGGTGGTACTTTTAATGACTGAGACGTCCTTGGGTAGTAATAGCCACTTATAATAAAATTAGCAGTCTACGCCTTCGCCGGCTATAATTAACATAATAAAATAATAATAATGTCAAAATGTACTTACCTGCATATTGATCGATTGAACGCGATTCTTGATCTGGGTCGCCGCAAAGCGGAGCAACGCTGCCCTCGGTGGGGCTACACGGAGACGGGCTGTCCTCATGGAATCTTTTTTTCACCATGTAGCAGCGTGGCATCGCGGCCCACGCTGCAAAATATACGCTCATCAAATTTAAAGTTCGTAAAAAAAATATTTTCTTCATATGTATGTTCCAATGGAGTATGCAGTCTATCAGTAATGAAAGCACCGCAACCCATGCAAATATATCACCAACTTCAAAGAGAACCACAGTTCTATATTATACGTATGAACTAGAAATATTATTATTAAAGCTTAGCTAGTGTTGTGACAGTCCTAATATCTACTTTGTTATCATACAACGATATTCATCCGCATAGCAAAATTAGGTAACATAAATATCTGTATCACGTGTACTGACGGCGAATAGCTGCTGCCGCTACACTATGCGTAGCATACTATGGAGCTGCAAAATTTCGAAATGTTTAGTTGTATCAGAAACATGCGAGTTTTGTGAAGTGTAGCGCTCCACTTACCGAACTTGCGACGCGTTTTGGCCGCGTAGCCGCGCTACGATGTGTTTCTTTAATGTATACAAGAGTAAAAACATTTTCAACACGTGAGCCACAAACGGATCTTGGCACTTGCAGCGCTAGGTAACATTCACTTGATGTGTTGTTAGTACTAAGCTCAAGAGATTTGCATGCTTAACCACCTTCATATCTTTGGTCGCGTGTTTTCCAAACATGTGGTGCCACTCATAAGCATTGAATTACCTTTTTATAACTTACATAGCAATGTACGTATAGAAATACTCCACAGCTTACACTTATTTGCAAACAATATAAATTTATATTCTTATACACTTATCACTATTATTCTTGTACACATAAATTGATAAAACTCTTAGCAGCTGTTAGCTTGTAAAATTTAAATTTAAATTAAAAATAATAATAATAAATACGTTACATATAAAAACAATTCGCAGCCAACTTACACTTCAAGTAATTATATATTTTCTTTTTTTTTAACAATATTTGACTTTAATATAACGCATTTAGTGTCGCGACATACTATATACTTATTCTACGCCTCATATGATTGTATTGATTATATGTATATTATTATATTATGTTATGTAAATTTGTAATAAAAAAAAATTTTTGCAACTTAATTTGAGCGGATCAATTTAATAAATAATTTTGCAATTTAATGAGATATTTTAATTGTTAATATATTCATTTTAATTATTAAAACAAAAAATTACCGGCTTCATACTGAAAAACTAGAAAATCGTACGAGAATACGAAAATGAAGTTAAACAAATCATTATTATATGCGCTACATATTGAAATATATGTAGTCGGTTCCTTGCCAAATATATAGTCGGTAGATACGCTAGGTTCAATATCGCCACATCGCATTAGTTTATTGGAATTATATTCCGATATCAATTAAGAAATGTGAATGGGTAGGTATAGTTGAGTTTTGCGCATGACACCGACTTAAAAAAATTCAGCCCGCGCATATTATATTTTATTATTTAAATTAGTTTTCTATTTCTATTTCTTCTTTCGATTCGATTTAATATTTTTAAAGCTATTAATTCCTATCCTAATACTAATAATCACTTTATTACAAAATGTTATTATGTAACGGAACGAGTCCGCCCAACACACTACTAGGTAGTTTCTATTGACTAATCTCAGTGTTATCTCCGCAGCCTAAGTCCATGATGATTCCTGGACGCTAACACCTTAATGATGTACTGGATTTGTAATGTAATCGATACCAAAAACAAGCAGCTTAAAATATGTTTGGATTATTCTTATGCGCTGAAAAGGTGCATTCCTTGTTTTCAAGATACACCATCAGACTCTGCGATGGTCAATGATTGCTTGATTTGCAATTTTTATGTTACTACAGCAAATATCTTTAAGTCAAATACTCATCGTCAAGTCTTCATATTATGACAGGACCGACTTCGAGATATCTCATATACATCTCACCTCTTCTGTGTTTTTAAGTCAGAAAAAATAGTTTAAGGGTTCCCTACTAAATTTTAAATTCATTTAACGTTATCTGCTAATCTATCAAATATTTATTCATCGCCTTTAGACTGAAGTAAAATTTAAATTTCAGCTTTAAATTAAAATAGGTTTTAATGTTTTCTTTGATGGTATTATTAAATTATTTTTGTTCTTCTTACGAATTAGATATAGATAATATGTATTTATACGGTCTGACCGTATTTTTTAATAACGGTGATATTGCTCAATGACAAATTCATTGAAATTCATGCCTCCATACTGTTATGGAAATTAACGTTAATTAAATGTCTGAATAAGACATGTAGATATAAATAAGAATACGATATGAATACATTTTTTGTATGGTAAATGCCTAATGTACGGCACACTGTTATTCCAAGATCAAATTCCTTGATTAATATTACTTTTTTTAGGATAGTTGAACGCGTGTAAAACGCGTGTGTACAATTAAGTGCATATTTTTGTTATAACGATTTATACAATTTACGTCTTTATCAATATCAAATTCTAATAATGTAGAAAAATTAATACATTTCATAACGAAATTATTAAATTTAAATAAACGGTTAGAAGGGAATTTCAATGACGTCAATTAACAACGATATGTACTATATATAGCACAATGGCTCGAATTATGCTCGTAAATCCCATGATACTTTGTTAAGCCATCTTTAATACATTTACAAACAAATTCAATTCAAATTTTAAAGGAAAATTCAACGATTACTTGATTGAATATTGATATTAGGACGTATTTCCAAGAATTTAACCAATTACTTTAACGTAAAATAAAGTGTATTTGTAATATATACTTCTCGGGTAAAATATATGAAGAAGAATGCACACAATTTGAATATTACGAAGCTATCGAATTCAGTGATAAAATCGATCGACATTTTATTGATACTTTATTATGATTAAACTTACATCATCGGGGACACTATACATTTTAACTGTAAACGCAAAAATCGTTAGTACCTGTTATCATATTATTAAAGTTAAATAACTGGAGGTATTTTTTAGTTCTTTTACGGACTTAAACTATCTATTTTACCTATATTTTGGATTTCGCAATTGTGTTCTTTTTTGGGTTAAGTCTGTTGTTATAGACGGCAGCTTAATTAAATTTGTTTTCCTCGTGCATTACAGAAAACATTTTCGTATTATTATAAGCACGCAGTCGAACTGGCGTTAAACGGACGTTACATTCACACACACACACACACAGACACACACACACATACACAGACAGGTGATTAACGTAATTACGCATGGATATTATTTCCGTTTATTAAAAAATATTTATTGACTTCATAACAAACAGCTTCCTTTATTACTTCAGTCAGAAAAACACTTTTTACTAGCACTGTCTAAGTCGTAGTTCCCTGATTACCTTACTTCAAAAAAAGGAAGTTCCATATTCGTTTGTATTTTTAATGTATATATAAACATAACTCCGTTGTTTATGAACCTTTCTTACAATTCTTTTCACAGTGTATAAGAGACGGCTTGTTATTGGTCCTCCATGAATAATTTAGTAATGGCTTCTGGAGATGAAGAATGGAACTCTTCAGCGGAAGGGAATAATTGAACCCTTCATTAAAGATACTTTTTATCGGTAAGTATATAATAATATTTTATTTAGGTAACTTATTTTCTCTTTTGAATACCATTGTATAGCTTAACTTTATAATTCTGTTAAATTATCGGTCGGTTATTTTATTTACAGCTTTTTCTTTACAGTAAACATATCTAATTGTGGCACCTACATTGCATGTATGTAATTAATTTCTAACGTGTTTCATACTTGAGACGACGTGAAAATAGAGTGTAATAGATGGATCTGATCATGTAAGAGTTATATTTTTAATTTTATATGAAAGCCTAAAAGTTATAAGTCGCACAGCCAACCTTTATCATTAAGTATGCATACCTGTGTAAAATTGCACAGCAAATGTCCTTAAATCGGCATAAATAATTTACACTCTTCGCATTCAAGTATAAGATATTAATCACCCTTTGTATACCTCATATGACTTTTAAAACATTATTTGTAGTTGGGTTTGTAATAAAGAATATTTGTATTAAATACACCTAACATCATCCATTCATTGTGCTCTTAATATGGGATTACTAAGTTGATATAATTATTTACATATCACATATATGCACGCATTACACAGATTTTCTGACAGTTTTTCACCACTGACACATATGAAAATATTCTTCTAATATACACTTAATTGGGAAATTAATAGTACATGTAACGATTAGACTTGACGTACACTGTAGTACAAATTTTAACCTCTATGCTGTACGTTTTACTCCGACGTCACAAAGTAGATCACTAAATAACAACTGTATTAAAAGAAAGTATTAATTTTTAATTCGCTCACATAGCAATGCACATTCAAAGTAAAATAATAAAGAGTCGCTTAAAATTCTTTAACCTTTAATATTTACCGCCGAAGCTAACTGTATTTCAAAAGTTTCAATACAATAAAAAAATTTCATCAATATGATAAAAGTAAATCTTTCATCTACTGCAATTTTACACGCCAGCCTTTTCAATTACCACATAACTCTATATGTTAATCCGAAATTACTAGAATTAAAATACTCCATTTTGAACAATAAAAGTACTTATCCAGCCAACGAGTTGTGGAATTCAAATTGAATTTCAAAATGTAAATACTATTATCGACTTTATCAATAGCGAATGGATTATGGATTAGTCAAGTCTAACTATTTCAAATCACATACCTTAGTAATTAAAAATTCATAATCATAATTCAATATTGCATCACTTCACAGTTTTTATTTAAGGTTTTTTTTCGTTTTAGCATCTGCATTATAAATTTTCGGTAGTTTTCATCGTTTTTCCTGTTTTGATTAAAGCAATGCAACTGTAGAGGAGCCAATAACGCGCTCTCGTTTCAGTTTGGAAGAATCCGCGGAACAGTTCCATATCGTAGGATGAAAAGTAACCGAGTTTGACCTATAAGATTCAATATGCCAAGAATCATTTTAATCTGTCAATATTATAAAATTAATATAAAAATGTTTTTTTACCTGTATGTCGATAACAAAGCCTACCTACATTAAAATTCCCACAAAATATTCGATGTACCCATGGATTCGGCCTCGTCACAGTTTTGTTATTATGAAGGAAATAAATGTAAAATTAAGATAACCAAAACACATTTATAAAATCGGTGCATTGCAGCATAAATAGTATACAGGTCGCCTTGCTTTATGATTGGACAAACTTACCAGCTAAAGATTACATATTCTAGTAAACTATCAATGGTATATATTTGCAGTTGTGCTAAGTAGTGCAAAAGCTAGTGTTAATAGACGTAATTATGCTCGGCTTTTATTCTGTGAGAAGTCTTCTGTTTTTAGCAATACAAAGTAACATGATAACACATTGACCAATTACATGAATTAAAGACAAGATAGGATGCATCAAAAATTAAATTTTAATCTATAATTATAGTGGAGTGGGTGTGTATAATTTACGATGTACTTAAGTGTTTCTACCACTCTTTCTCAAACCCTTTTAGAATCAGAGAACGCGTCTGCACCGCGCGCCTCTCGCGATGATCTGTCTATACGTCTTCATTGAGTGACTGTATTTGAAATTCGACTAATAAATACGGAAATTTCGATATCTCACACAGAAGTTTTAACAACCCACAAAATTAATTCATTTAAGTTTTAAGTATTAAAAAATACATAGTGGCCTATGTAATATGTAATTGGAGGCCAAAAAGTTTGTAACATAGTCAATAATGTGAATGATACCAAGAAAATCGCTGAAAGTTTTTCGGAAAAAAAAATACGAAAATTACAATAATTTCTTTAACCAAATAGAACTCAACGGTCACGAGAACGTTGTATTATTTAGATACTTATATGTTTTTATATGTAACATTTTAGTACTCTCATACTTTGCATCTTTTTTAATACAACTTTAGTAAACTTCTTTTATAATTTCCTGTATCTTTTATCCACTTATTCTGTAATTTCTCTAATCATTTTATTATGTTTAAAGTTTTGTTATTGTTATCAAATATTTGACAAATGTCTTAATTATTGTCATAATGGTAACTTTTATTTTTAATATGTATAATTTTGCCCTTTTTTGTAATATAATTTATTAGGCCAACAAGAAATTTTAAATTCATAAAAAAGAAAACAAAAATATAATGATTTCAGAAAATTCGTCATATAAAAGACGAGCTGTGATGAGACTGAACAGTCTCGCGCGTAGAGTCGCGCGTGGATAGTGGCAACGCTTCTGTCACGACACAGAACAGTCTCTCGCGTGTAGATTCGGAACACTTCTGTCACGTCACGGAACAGTCTCGCGCTCATAGCCGGAAATCTTCTGTTACTCTCGACCCACACTCCAACACACGCTCCAGTCAACGAGGTTTACGTGTGCTGAACACCGGAGACTCTGCACGTCACGTGCATCTTAACGCACGCTCCAGTCGCCGAGGACCCCGTGCGCTGAACGCCGGAGAATCCGATCGCCTCGTGCGCCCTAAACGCACGCTTCTATCTGCATAGCCTCCACACACTACACGCCGGAGAAGCGACGGACACGACGGACACGACGGACCTAGCTATAGGCCTATCAACTTACAAGTGACTTTAACTTCCTTAAGTTATTATCTCCTGTATCATATTTATTGTAACTATAACTATAATTTAATATGTTCTATCTTTTAAATTTTTCGATCTTTTACTTAACACTACAACGTGCTCATGTCAGTATGGTCGTATTGGCACCGCATGTCGGCAGGGCCTTCTGCGTTGGTAAGCATTGGGTGGAACGGTTAAGCCCCCACCACCGATATCCGAGACACCACCGATATAAGGCGGCGCACGACATGACAACAGGTCACCCATCCAAATGCTCAACAGCGAAGGTTCTCATCCCGAGAGGGCTGTTGACGCCCTTGATTATAACGCCCGGACTTAGAGGGTTCCACACACTTGGGCCGGCGCGCCTTGCAGGGGTCGCATGATGTGGGAAATCTCGAACAACACAACAGGTCATTCGATCGACTGCGGTTGGCCAGTGCACATGTTGCGTGGTAATAATATTGAAAGTATTATTTTAATTCAGGCAAATCGCCCGTCCGTCTACAATCTTATTTCTCAGGGTATCACCTATCGGCTTATATACTAAATATTATGACGAAAACAGCCTAAGCTAAGTATTAATAAGTACTTATAACTATTTATGTTGCTTATATTAATTTAAATTTATTTGTTAAGTAATACATGCAACATTTTAGGTATAAAGTAATTAAAGTATATTATACTTCGCGAAAGCACTTAAGAAACCTTTCGATTTCACCAGGTAAGCCATAAGCGAGCTAAATTTGTAATATTCCTGGCTTAGGGATTATTTCAGGATATTAAGTGAAAGGCGTGTTTCTTTCCAGTATATATTCATAGAATAACTATCTACCTCTTCACATTCCTGACAAGCACTTCTCAGTGGTCATATACAATAAAATTAACTCGATACTAAGAGCATACCGAGGATATCACGGGCATGTGTGATCGATTAGAGAGGCTCTGAAACAGCTTACAGACAACAAGGCACCGAGCAAGGACAAAATCACAACACACCTACTCTATAAGTAACGTGAAACTCGCCCTAGCGGTGTACAAAAAATTGTACGATGCCCCGGTAGTATGGAGCAGAAATATATACCTTAGTTGTTTAAAAGGACGAAACATTTTAAAGATACTATAAACTAAACCTATACAGGAAAATCAGGCCGTCCATTTAACTTAAACACTTACTACCTTTATGTATTAATAAACCCATACTCGTAGTTAACAAATTATAAACGTAAACATTTAATTTGTTAATTTAAATGAAATAGTATCCCGATATTATTACCTATAGTAACCGTGACAAAGTGTTTCGTAAATCTGGTTTCAATTTGGATTATCGTAAAGGGTGTGAAGTGGATGACATTTCACTAACGAGATACGTTTCAACTTACAGAGCGTTAGCAAGTGAGAGAGTTTGAATAGAAATTCTCGTGAATGACTGTTTAATAAAATCAATATGGACGCTATGAGTGTAGCTCAATACATACTTACTGCTTCCCTAATGTTAACCTAAGGAAACACAAGAGTAATTTTAAATTACATTTCCGCGTTTACACTTTTTGTTCAAAAGTGGCCTTGAAATGGCTAAATAGAAAATTAGAAAATTTTCAGGGGTTGTCTGTCCCTACTCATTATGTTCATATTATAATGCCTAAAGCTTAATGCAAAGACTTTCTAACATCATTACAACCCATACTGTCCCACTGTCACGCTCGAGTCTCCTCTGACATTTGGGTTAAGACCTATTTACCTGTATTCCTAATTATATAGATCTATATTAATACCTTTGAGGACATTGTGGAGAACTCTCAGATTTTCTCACGATATTTTATGTTTTGTCTTCCGTGCGGAAAACTATACAATATACACAAACTAATTTTGTAGAACATACTTGTAATTTTAGTCGTAGTGCAAATAGAACTCGCATTCGAAAATTGTGACGCAATGTGACTAAATTAAACATTAGTATATTAATGTGAAAGGAAAGTTAGAATGTTCACTTTGGTTCTATTCAAATAGTTGTTCTTCAAATAAACCCCGCACATCCGTATATTTATCATGTTAACATACATGCAGGTAATCAGTTTGTACCTTCCCTTTGTGGTAGACCGCGTAAAACTATGCTGCTTAAATTTCGCATAATTTGAAGAACGCATAACGAGGGATTTATTGGTTCATTCATGGTCAGAAACGTCCCTTACATACTACTGTCCGAAATACACTTGGACAAGATGTTTTGACGAAAGCTTTTTTAATATCTACCGTGAAGGTGTTCAATATTAGTATTGTCCGAAACATAAAGGAACATTATTTTATAGAAATAGAGACTTAGGGTGATATTGATGGAATGTCCAATATTAAATACGCAGAACATCCATGCACCCTTTAGTGGGGAGTGCGAAATTTTCCTTTAGATTTGGAGGGGTGGTGAAAAAATACCAGAATCTCAATTTTAAAATTTGTGATGGTATTCAGAAATATGGTCATATTTACTTAATCTAAAAATGTATATAACGCATTCAGGTGTCCTTAACGGGTTAACCCTCTGTTTTGACAAAACAAACATTGTGTCAATCGGTCAATTCGATCAAAAGTTATATAGTCACTAACAGGCGCACCAACAACTACATATAGGTAATATCCAGTATTCCCTATGGTATCCACGTTAAGGGACACTGAAAACTATTTCTCTACAACAAAGACTACGGGCGCTGCCACGCTTCCGATCCGTGCCATGTCCGTCACAAGACTGTCTCTGTTCATCTTAAGACTACCCTCTCGATGACTCGTTCCTCCACCTGCTAACCAATAAACAACTACCTTCTCAACTGATACACACGAAACAATGTATTATAGGTACTATAAGTATACTCTATAATATGTAGAAACTCAATTATAGCATGGCCTTAAATTTACATATTTACGTTCTGGGACGCAGACTGTTTTCTATTCACAGATATGTAGCTTATTTTTATAACAGAAATCGGCGAAACAACACATAAAACAACAAAAAAGACTCGTACTTTCAATCAGGAGCAAACAAAACAATAAAAGGATCCAACGTCCTCTATGAAAAAGGACAGATTTCAAAGCGATAGTGTTTTTACTCGTACGTTGCATAGTTACATGTGATGTTCCCCTTATTTTCAACAACTGAACTGGTATATACTGCTACATATTGCAAATATTATTAGTATTTACTATAAAAATATACATAATCATGACCAGGACACACCAACAATTTTTATAGTTATCTGCGTATTATAATTTACCACTACACCCAGCGAAGATAAATATCTCGAGGAAATCTGCATACCTAAAAGCTCCAAAAATGATTTCAAAGGGTAAAAAGTCTGCCAATTCAACTGGTCAGGGTGGATAACTATGGCCTTTACGCTTCTCATTGGTAGAAGAAAGCTGCAGTATGAAAATTATACGTGACTATGTACTGTCTGCAACATCTTAGTGAAACATAAAATATCTACGTAATAATTTAAAGTGTAACTCACAATCATCATCATTATCTCAGTTTTACTAACCATGTACAGATTGTCAAACTTTACACACCTTCGAGAACATGGCGGAGAACTCTCAGATGTACAGGTATTCTCATTATGAAATGAAGTGAAATTAAATAATATTTATTCGAAGTTATTTTTAACCAAACACTTTTCGAAAGTCAAACAACGCCAACGATTCAACTTCTTCGCAGAAGCGACAAGAAATTCCCAAGAAGCTTTTTTCCTATTCGCACTTACAGAAAGTACTTATAGCTATATATTAAACTCATGTCTAAGCAATCTTATCTTGAAAGTAATCATCTAGTTTGTTATAACCTTTCTTCATAACAATGCTTTTGACGTGACTTTTTAATTTACAATGTGACATTTCTATCATTTGTTACGGAATTTCGTTATAAATAATACCTATGAAATTGCCGTTCTACTGTACGGGCCATTTCAAATCAAAATATTTTTTTTGTCTGATAATTCTAATTTCAGATTAATTTTATTTTTAAAACATGGAATTCTTTATTCTAAAATCGTCATTTGTTTAATAGTGTTTTGTTTTCAACGTATTCGAACATTTTTCGTCATCATGGATACGTTAAAAATTCGAGTAATTATAGAGTATGAGTACCGTGGTGGCAGCAAAGCGGCACAAGCGGCACGCAACATCAACGACGTTTTCGGAGCGAACACTACAAACGAACGCATCACCTGCTATTGGTTTGCCCGCTTCCATTCTGGAAATTTTGACCTGAAAAATGAACCCCGTGGTCGTCCGAAAACTTTGGTCGACAATGACGAATTAAAGGCGATTGTGGAAGCTGATGAAACTCAATCTACGGCTGAATTAACAACAGCTTTCGACATTAGCATCAAAACAATATTGGTCCATTTGCGTCAAATTGGCAAGGCAAAAAAGCTTGACAAATGGGTACCCCACAAACTTAATGATCGCCAGCGCGAAGTACGCATCGAGACGTGCCTTGCACTGCTCAACAGGCATACAAATGAAGGAATTCTGAACCGCATTGTTACTTGTGACGAGAAATGGATCCTGTTCGACAATCGTAAGCACTCAGCAAGTTGGTTGGACCCCGGTTTAGCACCCAAACAATGCCCTAAACGAAAACTTACCCCTAGAAAAGTGATGGTCACTGTTTGGTGGTCTAACGCGGGTGTAATTCACCAGAGCTTCTTACCAAACGGGACTAGCATTACTGCAGATATGTATTGTGAAGAACTGAACACAGTGATGGCGAAGCTCGCACGTCTCCAACCAGCTTTGGTCTTTTGGTCGGCTCCACAGCTCCTGCACGGTAACGCGCGACCTCATACTGCACAGCAGACGGTCTCTAAGCTACAAGAGCTCGGGTTGGAAGTTCTCCGTCATCCGCCGTACTCACCAGACCTTGCGCCTACAGATTTCTACTTTTTCCAGAATTTGGATAACTTCTTGGCGGGAAAAAAAATCAATACCCGAGAGGCAGTACAAAATGCCTTTGAAGAATTTGTTGCCTCCAGTCCAGCTGATTTTTTCAAAAAGGGCATCAATAAGCTACCAATGCGTCGGCAAAGATGCATTGATTTCATGTGTGATTACTTTGATTAATAAAAATAAAAAATATAGAAAAAAATACGCTTCATTTATTTCATGAAAAACGGCAATTTTATAGATAAAGACCTATTATTTACACATCTACCCATGAAAGAGCCACCAGTTTACTAAGTCTGAAATTTGGTACAATCAGTTTAGCCTTAATTCCTAATATTAAATTGTCAACATTACTCTTCTTAAGAAAACTATCAGAGTATTTTTTAACGTACATAATATTATCTACACTAATAATAAAATTCTAACTGATCGATTTCTGTACATGAACGATATATGAGAAAAAATATTATTAGGGGCCTTTACTAACGCAACGGAACTCAAAACTATAGTTGTTAGAATTTTTGTCTGTTTGTCTGTGCGTTTGTTCCCGCTAATCTAAGAAATGGCTCAACCGATTTTATTCTGGTTTTCACTAGTGTATTGCAGTAAACATCACTTAAAACTTAAAGTTTGTTTCATTGTAATCCATCTATTAATAAAAAAGTTATGAACTAATGTTGTATTTCTAATTCACAGAACGACAAAAACCCAGAAAAATGCAGATGCTAGCTTTAAGCGTAAGGTAGTTTTTTCGAAGCGAAGGGCATTTGCTAGTCTAAAATATGTATATGTATTCCTTCATAGAAACAAGAGATAAAATTGATTTCTAATATGCACATAACTTAAAACTTACAAATGCATGCAACATCCTAACTCCTCTCCCCCGAGTAAAAGAACGACATTCAACGGGCTTGGCTTTCTTTTTACTGTTAATATAATCTAGACTAATATAATAAAGAGAGAGTGCAAATCTTATGAGTTTGTGTATATGCGGAAAGTAATCGACACCTATTTGAAAAACTCTTTTACTATTTGAATGGTACATTATTCCGGACGCACAAAGTTTATATATAAAGTATCTTTCTAATATATAAAATTCTCGTGTCACAGTTTTAGTTACCATACTCCTCTGAAACTGAAAATATTTTTATTGTTTTATGATGTGGCATTAAAAATACATACAACCCTAAATTTTCACCTTTCTACCATCAACCCCTATTTTTTAATAACAATATTAGTAATTCAATAATTTTCAATCCAGGTCAATAACTGTTTAATTATTACTTGATCAGTTATCCCCCTCAGGCGTCTACCGGTGTCATTTCTGACGCAATAAACAGTACGGAGTAGGGATGAGATCTCTTTTCTGACTACCTACAGCTTTTGGCCATTATTATTATTGTTTGTGCATCGATCGTAACAGTGACGTTTAAAATTATCATTTTACCATTTCAGTGTTATTTTCAAATAAATTTATCATTAATTAATTAAATAATATCACACCATGTTTTTCACACGGACAATTATACGTGGCATGCTCTGGAGTGGGCAAACCACCCAGTTTGTTTGTGTTAGCTAAAGATGGGATACCAAAAAATATTGTACACTCTATTGCGTTAAGGGATTGCTATAGTTTTTTAGTAAAATTATTATAATTAGCGCTATATATATTTAATAATTTATATGGCAAAACAACGTTTGCTGGGTCAGTTAGTGTAATAATTAATTGTTCCTCTCAAACGATGTTGAGATAAGCCGCTAGTTTTCTATTAAAGAAGAAAAAACCAACAAATCATTAATTAACTTGTATCAAGATGTTTGTTAAAGTTTTTGTGCAAGTCATGTGGTTGAACTCATTTTCAAATAAAGAGTATATAGTTGCCCGACTGGAATTTTGGAAAAAATATTTCATTAATTTTATTGTGTATGATATTTACTTATTATAAAAACCATTTTTACTATTAAATATCATTTATTCCTCATGAGATTACAAATCGCTTTTGGAGAAACATTAAAAACATTTACAATTGTTAATATTGAACTTAGATACTTATAAACGTTAATAGTACAGTATATTAAAATTTATTAATATATTAAAACATATGAACATTGTAATTATATGAAATAAATTAAATTAATTTACCTCAAAAACAATTATACGGCATATGGCGTAATCAGTTTAAAAGTGGGTAGTTTTATAAAACTCGCCCAGTTATATTATATAATGCATATCATTATCGGGTTAACTTTAGCGCAAATATTGTTTAGTAGGAGACGTGAAAGAGTAAACATCTATGACAAATTTATTAGTCAAGCTTCAAGAAATTTTCAGTTCTAGAATCTATGATGTTAAAGCTTCGCACGAATGTTTATCATCGTAACCTCTTCTTACCCTTAAAGAAAATTTCATTATCACTACGATTCACGTGATAGTGGTAGCGTACACTTTTAGTGGGCTTTTCTGAAAATCTTAAAAGGATATTTCACCCTCAATAACTCAGTACTATGACTCTGAAAAGTCCCATCCATAGATATCACAAAATCATTGTCAAAAGACTGCGCTTTTAGGAAATAGATTTGTGAATATTATCTGTAATTTATTAGTGAATAGACTTACTCCAGGTTATATTTTAATATGCGATAGACATTAAATCCGATTTAGAATATAAACATGTTGGTACTTCGTACATATTACAAATACCGAGTACAATATACCCACATACCAACATTCTACATACACATAACAAACTTAGAATGGGCATTATTTCATATATTCAGTCCATAGTCCAAGCTATGATATCCTTTGCCTAAAACCTACGTAAAACCTGCACCAAACTGTATGAAAAATCGCTGCTGCTATATTGCTGTAATTGTATTGAGAGGCGGCGGAAAGAATATATTTTTCTTTAATGATTACCGGAGGATAATAATAATAATTTGTAAATTAATTGAACAACATGTATTATTTTGGCTGGGCCTTTTTACAGTCCAGCATAATTTAGAGAAAAATAAACTGATTCTGAGGTGATTTCTTCTGAAAAATTAATTTATTATTCATAAATAAAATAAAGCCTGATGTAGCCTAATTTAACGTCGTTGAAAATAATCGAGGCTGATTGGTAGATTTTTTATACTTATCATGTTTTCAGAATTTACATAAATTGAATTTTGTTTCTTATGTTAATATTATTTTAATTTCGTTTTAGATCGATGACAATTGGACGATTTGTTCACAATGCTTTGCTAGCATATTGCAACAATTATCTATGCATAAAATATCTATACTAATAATAAATTCTAACTGATCGCTTTCTTGACATGAACGATATATGAGAAAAAAACATTATTACGGGCCTTTATTCATGCAATAGAACACAAAACATTAGTTGTTAAAATTTTTGCCTGTTTGTCTATGCGTTTGTTCCCGCTAATATCAGAAACGGCTTAATCGATTTCGTTCTGGTTTTCACTAATGTATTGCAGTAAGCCTCACTCAATACTTAAAGTTCGTTTCGTTGCAATCCGTCCATAAATATAAAAGTTATAAATTAATGCAAAATAATGTAAGGTGTAGTTTTCCTGTAGCGAAGCGAAGGCAGTTTGCTAGTCTCAAATAAATCAGCAGCCAGAGCTAGAAATAACTTGTGACACAAATGTGTGATTATGGTGTCGTAACTCAAGTTTTCAAAGTCCTACTGCGTTTCTCGTAGAAGGATTTGAAAGCACTGTTTGTTAAAATATAGAACTTGAGACTGCAAATGGTTATTTTTCTGGTAAGATTACATGAAATTTTTATTTATGATTGACATCTTTTTGTTAGGTTAAATTTTCATTAAGATACCCATTTGCCTCTTCTGCCAATTGTCTTCGTGATTTTGGACATATACATTATTATCATGTTACTGCACAAAATATGCATCAGCCTGCGTAGGCAGCATTTTCTTTACACTTGAAAACATTTATTTATTAACCTTAGATATTTACATATTGTAATAGCGTTTCACGTTCATGACGTATTATATCAATAAATACCAGATGCATCCGATATGAGTATCCACCATACGTCATAATGTTTCAGTGTTACAATTTGTTATCCATAAATTGAATTATTGACACTAAACCAAGTTCAAATCTGGAATTTGAATAATAAGGAATTACCCTTTTCTGAAAACAAAACTTGTATCTATATAGGACTATGAAAATGGCCAAAATAAGAAGCTTAACTTTTGTAATTACCCATGTTTTAATTTTATACAGGAAACTGAAAAGAGTAATAAAAATAAAAATAAAATATGACTGCAAAAGGACTTTTCAAATGAACCTTTTAAAAAAGATGATGCACGGCACATGCCGTAGAAACGCAAGTTCTAAAATAAAATTCAATTTCCCGGGTATCGTGCACTTAAAAAGTGTACATCATAAAAATAAAATAGTATTCAAGAAAGTTTTAAAATAGCAGAAGGTGAGCATCATAGTGAAAAAAGATATGACGACGGTGAAATGCTAATTCTTGCAGTTGCAACTCTCCTGAATATTCCACAAGAAATAATTTCTTCGTTGTTTTTCAATATAAATACTCAATTTTTGTAACTCCTGAACTTTCTTTTTAACTGCCATAATTCAGTTAAATGCAATTAAATCGAAACTTAGAATATACAAATTCTATAAATATAAATATATAGAGTGCTAATGAAAAAAATTTTTTGCTTTGTGCAAATTTGTGATTATGTTAGTTGCACGATATTTATTTTACATTAACAAATGCCCTCGCGTCGCTTTGGAAAAACTAGCTTACGCTTAAAGATAGCATCTGCATTTTTCTGGGTTTTTCTCGTATATTAATTCATATCTTTTTTAGTTTTAGACGGAGTGCAATGAAACAAACTTTAAGTATTAAGTGATGCTTAGTGCGATACATTAGTGAAAACCAGAACGAAATCGGTTAAGCCGTTTCTGAGATTAGCGGGAACAAACGCATAGACAAACAGGCAAAAATTTTAACAACTATTGTTTTATGTTCTATTGCATGAATAAAGGCCCGTAATAATGTTTTTTTTCTCATATATCGTTCATGTACAGAATTCGATCAGTTAGAATTTTATTATTAGCTAAATAGATTTACACTATATTTTACCCAGTTATACAAAGAAATCCTCTTCTTGACAAATAACATATACATTTTATAAATATTCTCCAAAAAATCCTTCCTTGGTGCACCCTACTGAACAACGGACGAGGCTAAGATGAACGGTCCTTCCGGTTGGAGTTCGCTGAGCTCTGTGTCACCCAATAAAAGCCTAACCTTTTCGCTTGCAGTGTCGAAGAGCCTGTGATAATGCGTGTCCCTCTCCTCATTTCAGTTGGCAACACTTCGACGTTGCCTTCGTCATTCATCAGGAAGCTTGTATGCTCTTTGTCGACTAGTTACATTAAAAATATTGTGATACAAATATTTTAAACCAGAAATTGAAATGCCCTATTTTGATTGAATTTAAATTTATTTGAAATACCAGCTTTCCACACGAGAATAATTTCCTTAATTGAAATACTGTTCGCGTGAACCGTTCGGTTTCGATTTCCGCCGAATTATACGTCACTTCGGTTGTTTTTGAGGTATACGGCGGACGCGTTATTGATACTTTTTGACGTTCTAATTACGGATTAATTATTCGTTTTATTTCGCAGTTATATTTATATCCAACCAAAATTAATTAATAACCACGTAATGACTGTGAATCAATAATTTATTCTAAACTATAAGTAACAACATGCTATAAATTAATTTAACACATTTATGTTGATATTAGTTATATCAGTGCACGAAAATGTTGAAGGTTGCTTGAGGCAGATTCCTTCTCAAGTCAGGTGAGCAAATGTATTAATTCTACCCTGTAAGTTATTATTAGCACTAAATATAACTAACTTAAGATCTAACATCAAAATCAGAATGAGAAAGATTTTTGAAGTTTCATAACCGTCTTATTAAACAGTCTTTAATCTGAAGTCTAAATCTTTGAATATTAAAAGGATTACTGACGTGCATACACTTAAGTGTTATTTTATTATTTCAATCCCATGTTGGGTTGCTTTTACTTAAAACTGTTCCAATTGAGTAGCCGCAGCAATGTTTACAAGCTAAAATAAACTTTGTCTTCCCCGGAATGTTTTAACCGTACCCATTCAGGAGCTAGCAAACTATGGCTCAAAGCCACCAATAACTTTGACTGCGCAACAAGTTCTTTTGTTACACACCCCGGTTGTATTTTTTATCTGGCTGCATAATTTTTAAGCCTTCGCAAGAATCAACCACAAAAATACTGAACAATAATCTTTAATCACAATGATGGATATAAAAAATCCAAACAGAATTCGCACTGGATGACCTCAATAATAAATATAGTTAATAATTATATATACTTACATTGATGTAATGTAACACATTATTATTATAAAATAATGTCGTTAATACAGTTTTATTGTACACTATACGTAAAAGTACTGTTTGAGCCAATTTGGCAACCTACTACCTAGTGGTACCAGCAGACTACTGCACGCCGTGTGTGTCTCGAAGTAATTAAGAACGTCTAAGCAAGACAATAGATACCGAGGCGTTAATGCGCAGAAACGCCCAGAAACTTTCCCACTACAAATAACTCATCCAACTACCGACCGCGAACTAATTCCTCGAACTGGTCGATTATGTTCAAATATCACAAACCATCGCCCCGTCTGGGTAAGAGCGCTTCTGGACTAATTAATTGTTGTTCTATTACCTAGTGACGTGTGAAACAATTCTGTTGAACAATATGTTAATTATTTGCCTTTAACCATGCACTAATCAATTTGCTTATTTTTTCTTTGTCATTACACATTCAGTTTTTGTAGCCCACATAGCTCGTTACTTAAATCAGCTTACCAGTGAATAAAATCAAATTGAGCTCACCGCCGGCAATTTCTGTTTTATTCATGGCTTTCCCAAATTTGATTGAAAGAGACAGATTTATTTATTTTTTGACCAATTGATCCACATTGGATAGTTTTAAACTGAAATGGTTTTCTGTAACCAATATAATCCTTGACATATTATTTTACCTTTTGTTTTTGTTTTTGATTTTTACTTTAAATCTATTTATGCTGTTTACAATTGAAAAACTTGATAGAAAAATGCAACGGAAGTGCAAAAACAAATACCTCGCTACATACAAAATAAATTATATGATGACCTTATGGCAAACTGGCCCTCCAGTTGGAAGTCGCCGGGCTCTGTACCACTCGGCTACCAGTGACGATGCTTGCATGGTGTGAGGGTATTTCGCCCGACAAACTAGCTACCACCCTCCTTCTAACGTCGACCGGGAAATGCTTCATACTTTTTGCTGTGACAGTGTCGAATGGGGCTGGTTTCCCGCTGCCTTTTCGGTCGGTAACACTACAGCGATGTCTTTGATATTAGTGAAGTTCATGAGCGATGATGAGAATTTACCATCAGCATCTGCTCGTTTGTCAACTAGTTACATAGAAAATGGCGACTACAGAACTTGACAGACCTTCCAAGCCCATAATAATTATCAACAACACCACTAAACACGATACGATAACATCTAGTACCACTCAATAAACCTTTAACGAGATCATATTTGGGTAAAGATAGCAAACTATTTCTCCAAAAAAATCAAACAATTTAAATTATTCACATTTCCAACACTAATGTTGTGTAATTAAAAAAAAAAATTGATAAATGCATCCTGTGACATCAAAAGTAAGGATTAGTTATGACAGACATATAATGAAATACAATTTTATTATAATTTGTTAAGGTTACAAACATATGTATTTTTGTAACTCTAATTCGGATATGTAAGATTTAGGTTCAATGTTGAAGCGCTCTTAGCCCAACGGTGGCATGTAATCTTCAGTGATTAATTGAGATAGTAACTTCAGGTGAGACCCATATTTAGACGATTGACAAATAGCAGCAAAATTTCGTGATCGCTTCCGTGCTTAAGAAATCATGTTAAGCAGTCTTGTCACCTTTAGCTAACAAGTGTTACAAGTACCATATGTCAAACAGTACTTAAACAAATGCGTAGTATTATTTTTCAGAGTGAAATTATTATATTACACATTTCTTTTTCAAATTAAATAAGACAATAGATTAGATAGGCATATGTGTAACTTATGGATAATCACAGCATATTAGTGTAATCTACAATGCATTTCATCCCGGAAAAAGGCTCAATTCCAGCGGAATAAGGAAAAAAAATAATAATTAAAATTGACATCCTGCCCACGGCTATTGTAATAAATGAATGCATTTATATTTCATAAAATGACAAAACCCCTACCTAAAGCAATGCGGGTGCTACTTGTGAGGCGTAGGTATACTGAAGCAAATCAAAGGCGGGTTAGTAGTTAAAAGCAAACGTTTTAGGACTAACTCAAAATCATTGCACATGTAATATGTAAAAACAAAAGTGACAACAGCAAACCTAACAAAGATATGCTACAAACTATATAAATTTGTGATTTCTTTTCGTTTTCTACTTATAAGTAAGTGACTATTAAGTATTTTATAAATAACAATAACATTGTCCAATAATAATAATATAACTATGAAATGGTACAAAACTAAAACCTAGCTGAATAAATTATACTTAATTAACTTTATAAATTAATTTATTTATACTATTAATTAACCTGGAATTAAGTAAAACAATATTGGCGCTATAATTCTTTTACTTGCATAAAATTAACACTCAATATTCAGAGAGTTTATTCCAAAATGCCGCGCCGTGGTACAAATTTCGTTATTTAGCCAGCTACGCGACGAGCCACACACACACACACACACAACTTTAGCATTGTGCTACGTGAATAGAGCGTCGAAATGAATTTGATACTTTTGATTTTATTATGAAGTAGCAACTTACACCTCTTTATTATTCTCGGTCAATTAAGATGTGTTTAATGTTGTTTGTTTATCTAGTATCGTAAAATTATCTTTTTAATGTTTGATAATGTTTGTTTGTCCGTAAATAAAATTTTTAGTTTTTTATTATTACACCTCATTGAAATATTTTTCTTCAGAAAAAATTGCCTTAAACTTACTAACTTCAAATTGTATTCCAATAAAAGACTCACCGTAAATAAGTTTTACCATAGCACCATTTTTATATTGAGTTCAGCTGATCGTTTGGTATTTCATAATAAGTACTCAAAACCTTTACGAGTGTACATATAAAAAAGGTTTAACATCATTACACACTAATTAATTTAACTTTATGGCTTCAAAGTTATTCATTATGCACGTACCTATTTACTGACGGTATGTTTTGTGATGGTGACAATGATAATGATATAGCATATAGGGTTTTATGTTCGATGTCAATAAAATATAAATGAATAGGTTTTCCGTATATATGTATAGTTATTAACTCAGCTGACATTCCGTCAAAACCGGTTAGCCATCATCATACTCTGTCTCAGAAAGGCAATTAAAACGTACCCCATGCTTAACCCTACAATCTTCCTAATTCTTCAATTAAATTTATATTAAAATCGGTTGAGCAGTTCTGTAGAATATCCTGGAGAAACAAAGACAGATACGCAGACAATCCTATCAATACTAGATCATGATCCGTAATATAAGTTCTCGAAATTACCCAAATCTGTTCAGTATACGTCCAATACAAATCTACCCACATTATTCCATACTCTTAAAGTATTACGTATTACGTACGTTTTATTAAAGTATAACGTTTTTGTGTGATATAACATAGTATTAATTGATTACTAAACACAATAGATATGTTGAAAGTTGATATGCAAAACTTGTTACGAACATCCAACTGCATTAGAACATTGAAGCACTCGTTGGGACAAAACAAACAGACTCAAACGCGGTCGGTATGCTTTAAGTAATTAATGAAATATCATAACTTCCATCTTTATCGTGGTATCATCTTCAGCTTATATGCAAAAAGTCTTTGTTGTACAAGTAGGAAAATATTAAAAAATGTTTATAAACTTGAAAAGTAAAAACAGTCTTTTAATTAATTAAAGGATTAATTTGATAAGTTTTTCTCACACATATTTGGCTATTTTAAAGTCTTCGTGATAGAGAGGCGAAGTACGATACGTCCTCCCTGTGAGTAGCCCTAGGGTGTTAAGTGTCAAAATTCGACGCTGGTAAGAAGTAGTTTCAACATATTAATTTAAAAATTCATACATTAATTTTTTATTTATGTTTATACAAAAAGTTGTGTTACATGTTCTTAATAAAAAATATGCAATGAAACTTTTAATTTGGTACCAAAAAGTAACGTCAACATCAGTCGAAATCCTGATATTTTAATTGTTTAATTTTGCAATTTCTATTACAAATATCAATAAAAATATATTAATACAATCGTAACCAAAAGTTCAACACCACTATAAAAGTATTCTCTATCAAACTATCAACAATATAATTTTTTTTTATTATATCAAACACCTTTATATCAGTGAATGCAAGCGAAGAAATGCGAAGCGAAGAAGATGTCATGTTAAGTAAAATGTTTAAAACATGTCCCAATGAATTACCTACTCTGAACTATGCAAATTAAATAAAAAATTTAAAATATCTGTAATAATAATAAGATACAAATAAATTTACTACCGAAGTATTGGAATTTTTTATAAACCTTATGTACACTACAATACAAGTCACAATAAGATGAAAATCACGAACAACACCAAAATCACGCTTCTGTACAATAAAGCCTCTTCATGCTTAAATCCGTACGTGGTACTGTTAAGATGCATATTTAGTGTATAAAAGTTACAACAATATCTAAAATCTTGAACTTTGCAATAAGCATAAGACACTATGTATCTCATCACTCATCCTTTAGAAATCACACTGAAAATACGCAATTAGACAAACTACGAGCGTGGACGAACGGGATGGAGAAGCGGACATTGGCGGAGCAAAAAAACCTCTTTTTTGCCGATGACACAAGTGAAGGAAACGAAATGACAACCTTTGTGATGAAAATGAAACAAATTAGCAGTGGCTAGATCATAATTAGTAACTAGATTTTCACAAACAGATTGTATATATATATACTGGAGTACTAAATCTGTAAATAGTTGATAACTTTTTATACCTGCGGACCGTAGTATCAAAAAGTATGTAAGTTTTACCGAGGTGATGTACTCGTACGGTGAAAAATTATTATGATAATAACTGTCATGATTCAGCTCCAAGCATTTTACTAGAGTGAAACTTTAATGACAAAATGCAGTTTACGTCTTCCTGTAATGTTACAGTGATATATTAGACAATTGTATATATGTTTCTCATTCGAGATATTTTTTATCTAAGTAATATACTCGTAAGCACTGAAATTTAACTACTTATTACATAAAAGACATACCGTTGAAATTATGTTAAAAAAAATAAATATTAGTTTTCCTTACTATTAACCTCATTAACGACAAATATATGTAAATCAATTTTTGCTCTTCTGTGAAGTTAATAGTGCTGCTTATCACCTGTAAATTAATTCGGTGACGGTTACCTTTCAAGTGTGGTTGCAACAAAAATAACTCTAATGAAGAAGTAGCAAGCATTTTGGATATTACCATATCAGTATATCGATCTTATTATTAAGAGATCACATTAAAAATACACGATGCACACATTTGACAAATCTATACATATTGTTACGTGTCACGATCCGCAGGTTCGTAAAATGCCACAGTGATTCCGGTGCCACAGTAATTATTTCACTTCACACACACTCGATAATCGCAGTTGCACTCGTAGATCGCAGGTATTCGCTTCGTAGGGAGAGAACTCTTCGCTTCGTATTCGGGAACCGAATGCTCTCCGGGCGACCCTTCCCACTCTTTATATCGATTTCCGGGCCTTCCAGATCTTTCCACGCCCTTCGTGGAAGTCAACAACAATAATACCCGGAAATCGACATAACACTAGCGGGTCACGTAAAAACCCCGATATTCGCCCATATATATATGCCATATTCGTCCCTTTTGCCTAAGGCATAATAAATAGTTTTTATTACTACTTGGGTTTCTTTTTTATTGCCTCCATTGTTTTCACTGTAAGGGTCGGCCATCCTTCCAGGAACTTAGTAAGTCTGCCGAATTCCTCTTCTCGGCTATCCTTCGAGAAGCTTCGTAACACTGAGTGGGCAGTAATTATGTTCGTCCCGAAAATTGTTTACTCCATGACATGGTGCCAATCTATGGGACCGATCTTGGGTTTTCTCCTATCTTCCTCTGTGATCCGATAGGTCAGGTCGTTAATCCATTTAACCACTGTATACGGCCCTTCCCACCGTGCTTGTAGTTTCGGAGACTTATTCTTTTTCCTAAGTGGGTTGTGTAGCCATACCAAGTCTTCTTCTTTGAAACCGTTTTCCCGTGCGTCGCGATCGTAACGGGTTTTCACTCTCTCGCAGATTTTCAAACTGTGTTCCCGCACAAGGTCGTGTGTTTCATCCAATCTCTTTTGTATATCCGCGACGTATTCAACAGTCAGTAGGTCTCAAGGCAGACGCATTTCTCATCCGAAGTTAACTTTAGCCGGAATGAATTGCAGAGCGATAAGACATCAGGAACAGTGGTATATACAGATCCCAATCTCGCTGATGATCCTCAACGACTTTGGCCAAGTGATTCTCCAATGTTTGGTTGAATCTCTTCACCATTCCGTCTGATTGAGGATGTGCAGATGTGGTACGGGTATTTTTAATTCCTGGGAGAGTACACATCTCCTGGAATAACGTTGATTCGAAGTTCTTGCCTTGATAGCTGTGCAGCTCCAATGGTACCCCAAATCGGCATATAACTATCTTTGCCTCTTGATTTGTGACCCAGAATCGGAGCCGAGCATAGAAGTTCCTTTAGGTAAACAAGCGCACGTTCGCAATCCGAATCCCAAACCAAAATGACAAACCGCCGGTAATAAACACACAAGCCTAAGAACGCTCTCACGTCTGTTTTGTTGAATGTTGTCGGCCATTCTTGAACAGCTTTTATCTTATCCGGATCAGTTCGAACACCTTCATCCGATATGACGTGTCTCGAGAATGCTACTTCTTTCTTGAAAAACTCACACTTCCTTGGATTAAGCTAGTATGTCAGGTACCAGGATAAGTTAGTGTGTCAAAACATCTTAGACATCATCACCACTTACTTATTTAAAAAAAAAAAACAATTAATTATGAGAGCCATAGGAATTGAGGACTGTTTCTTAGTTGACTGTACATCATCATCAGGCTCAAAAGATTCATTTGAAGAATTAAAGTCACTTATCCGTGTAATCCGTAAATGTATCCGTATCTTATGTATCCGTTGGGGAATAAAGGTCCTCGAATGGCGCCCACGTCTCGGAAAAATACGCCCCCCGACCAGGTGGACTGACAACCTGAAGAAAACAGCGGGCATCCGCTGGATTCAGAGGGCTCAGGACTGATCAGAGTGGTGCAAGTTAGGGGAGGCCTATGTCCAGCAGTGGACCTCCAAAGGCTGATGGATGAATGGATGGATGGATGATCCGTGTAATTATGTATTTCTTCTTGCACATTATCCTCAGCTTCTAATGCGGAATTGTTACACATTGCATTATAGTCTTTGCTTAATTCTACATCTATTCTTCTCGTATCCTCAAATCCATCTAAAAATACTTAAACGGGAAGTAATAAAACAAAAACTAAAACATGTTTTTTATTATTGGACAAACAATACCAAATCCTAAATAACATATTTTTACGATAACAAATAAACAAATAATACAAATACATCAAAATAAGGTTTTTTTGTTACATACTCTTGTTACATCTCATTTATAAAAATGACAATTTCTTTGAAATATCAGTCCACAAAAAACTAATAAATTCAAGCTTGAACTATGATTAACATATGAAACAATGTCATAATAGATTTTACCTCTGTGTATGCAGCGACTGAATTTCAAATCCATTACTAAATTAAATTTCTCTATTGTTTGTTGAATGCCCGTTAGTGAAATTATCTTACCATACCGTACTCAGTCTATTTTTAGTCAAAGAACACAGTCATTTTGAACCAGCTTCAGTGTATCATAATTCAGTATAGATCATCGTGTTATATAGGCGTACATAATGTATTGATGTTTTAAAAGATTGAATGATTATACGTCTCTACCCTACCTTTTACCTACATCTACCCTTTGTCGTTACCGTTCTATATTTTACTCTTTTAAACATGAATGTTTTCATAAAAAAAACTCGTTAAAGTAGTTGTTTTGAAAAAATTATAAATAAAGTATTTAAAATTACAATTTATTTAAAAAATATTTTGTTAGTAAACCGTTTTCTATTTTAATGCTTTTACAGTAATTTGTTACAATTGTTTAAGAACGTAAAATAATATTGTGACTGCCATAATAATAATCTTTAACGTCCATCCATATAATAATCGGCCAATCAGTTTCCCGAACATTTCGCCGATGTTCGTTTAACGATCTACTCTTTTATTTTTACTCCTATAGGGGATAATTGAACTGTCTTTTGCAGTTACGATTTCATCTTAACAATACTATTGGATAATACACCAATATTTGAATTACGTTGGTCAATTTAATTTTCTATGATTAAAAGGCGCTTAATCGAGTCATATTAAAAAAAATACGTAAATATTCAGTAAAATAAAAACTATGTCATTTATTTTATTTTATTTTTTAGGATATCGCCTATCCGCTTATATCAGTGCGATGTAACCAACACAACTCACATAGTGATAGTGACGAAACTTGACGCTGTCTGTTAAAATTATGAAATAAATCTATACGACTTTTTGGTATGTAATGAAGAGAAAAAGTAGGATTTGCTGGACCAACAACACCTGTTCAGTGCTTCAGCTGTGGCAAGAATGAGGCTACTAGGTCTAGCTAAAATGAACGTTACATTGAACTGGGTAAGATTAAGCAAAGTAATGATTCTTTGATTTTGTAGAGTCTAGATCGAGTTTATTGTTATTAATGGACTTTTTTATACTTATGTACAATGTGGTTTTAAACAAAACGTATTTAAAATGTTATTAGCCATGATGGTTATTTGAAAAAAAACTAAACTAAATTTATTGCTTAGTCGATCAGAATGTTAGAATTTGCAGAGACGGGATTTTTTGGTATTGCCGTTACTTTTCGTTATTTACAGGAGATCCAGATAACAATATCGCAGAGGTTTTGGAGAGACATGAAACCTTTGACTCAAGACCATGAGACGTGTTCGACTCTCTTCGCCTTCAGGTCTCGTAGTGTAAACAACTGCGTGTTTAGGAACTTCAGTTTTTGGTAATTAAGGTCAGGGAAGATCAGTTTCCATCCGTTTATTGCTTACCACATGCTTTCACGTATTTTCATCCCATGATGCGGAAAAATAATTGTAGCCGTTCTCACAGCAGTTCAACAGATTTTACATTGTTCCATAACTAGCCATATGCTGTGTTATACACATTAGGCTACACATAAAAAGCACTATGATCACTATTTTAAACATATAGATAAGTTTGTTCATACTGTATTATTGCTCCTACCGGATCGGTGAAAGTCAAGGGTGAATGGTACAATGGGGACGTTGCTAGTTGGAAATGGGAAGAAGGGTCCAGATGTCAAAAGGGGCAATGACAAGTATAAGCAAAATCTTAACGGAATCGGAACTTATCCAGAACTACCAAGGTGTGACATGTCACAACTGTGGTCTTCTCGATTTTCCTTTATGGTGCAGTAAAGAAAATCGTAAATACATTATTAAAAACGGCTGAAATGGTGTAAAAGATATTAGAAGTTACATGATCACTAACGTAAATACATTTATGGTAAAAGATTTATACACTCGTATTAGTAATGGAAATTGAAATGTGTAATGGTCATAATTATAAATTCATTGCAATCGATAGATTCACAATCAGGTGGATTATTTCTTGTCCCGCGAAGTACGAGCACGAGGTTAACGCGTGAAATATCTGTACCAAATTTATGCTTCATTCCGTGATTATGTGTTAATATCTAATGAAGTTACTAATTTTAGGTTCAGTATAAGCGAAATGCACTATATTGGATAATAACCAATTTCACGAATGTTAACCGGCAAAATACGGGAAATTTCAGTTAATAAAAGTTCATCAACATTAACTACGATAAATTCGACATTCGAAATTTCTAATCTACCACCACACAGTACAATTATCAAAAATATTTTACTAAATTTAATGCTTCACCATTTTAACAGAAACAGCATAATATTTAAGGGTAAAAACAAATAAAATTTTGACGGTGTAAAAAATGCTTTGTCCGACATAGCATTACTGGGTCATGGTACGGGGAGATCGCAGTGGCTGGAAAGAACTAGTGACAATTGACACTTGACAGGCACTAAGCCAGGTGAGCCTGTTAACTTTACATCTACTTCGTTTTGAATTCCTAGATATCATATCGGGACAGACAATAATCTCGACACATTTTCACATGACTCAAACCAACCATTAGTTCCACGCTGTCCGTGCTGATATTATAAGTCAAAATTATCTTAACCTTTAAGTTTACTATATATAACATAATATACATATATATATATAACAGTAAATATTTGCACAATAATTGTATAATTACAGAAAGCAATACAACATTTAAAAATGTAATGATTTTGATAAGAAAATGTAATAAGTTTTTAGTAGTTTTGAATAACTAGATCTAAATTTAATTCATAGAGAATGCTAAATACTCATAAAAAGGATGTACTTAGGTATTGTTAAATAATAAAATAATTAGTTTAAGACATTAGGGTGAGTCAATGTAGCAGCACTCTGGCTAAAAATTACGAACCGTTATGTTCGCGTAGTCGCGGATTGTCTATATGCTTTTAACATGTATCTCGACTCGACATGTACGGGAAGGTACCCCCTTCAACTTCGTGATAACTCATCGACTCACATCAATGGATCTAATATTGGCATATATAAATTTTGTAATCAAACCGAAAGCTTGAAATTAACATTTATTGGTATTCAGTAATTAATAAATATGCATATTTTTACGAAAACACATAAGTTGAATTTTAGCAGTTTGCAAATTCATTTGATTCTAATTTATATTTGTGCAACCCGTATTATAATTTTTACCTGATTGCTAATCCTAGTTTTTGTTTCCAATTGTAGTAGATACAAATCTTTAGTATGTGAAAAGTAAGCAAAAACTGAATTTAATAAATAAAAGATTTCTTCTTTCCAATGAAGTTTTGAAGTCGGTTATCGATATTATATATTATTCATACATCATCATATATTACATATATTAGTCGATATCTCTCATTAAGGAGTTCCATTGATTAACCTCGAGCCTTATAATATATCTCTAAACTACCTATCTAATATACACTTTCAAACATAAAAATAGCATTACACAAATCGATTAAATCATATCTCGGAAAAATCGGTGAACATATCCGTACATTTTAAAAAACAATGAAACATAATTTACTCCTTTTTGGCATCGATGAATTAATGTCCCTTGAACAAACTATTCATAAATAAATAAATATCAATAGTGATGCTATAGCCAAACTACGAGGGAATCTGACAAACAGTATTAAGCCAGATCAGTTTATGCAATTTATTGCAATAGGTATCTAATTCAATGTGAACAGTCCAAGAGATTGAGTTAACGCTTTAATCAGTTAAACGTTTGAAGCAAGATGCGGAAATTGAGCTCGCCTCTTTCAAACACTATTGTACACGTTCGTATTATTCTTAACAAGAAAGACTGAAGAACCAATAGCACGTGTAAAGTACAAAACACGAAATACTCAACTAGTGGGAACATAGTACCTAACATAAAACGCTTCTTGTTGAAAACGGTAAAATCAACAAGTTGAGCTGATATTATAGTATATGTTACACAAAATGTATACGTACAAGTGCTTCGGTTTGTGAAATTAACTTCTGAAGTTTTTTCAGGACTCAAACGTCATGCTTTAAACAGGGATCTTTATTAAACTCCGACTCTAAAAGAGGAATGTCATAAATTCGACGCCGATATCTGTTTCTGTGTATATACATCTGTGATGTTCACAAATGGATTGAAAAAAATTTAATGCATTTTTGATATTGTAACATTGCCAGGTCATTAAAAAATTATATGATAACTTTTCAAAAAGCACCCACTGCACTGTCAAAATTTAATAACACGGTCTTACAAACGGAACCGTTGAATTAATAACTATTCTAAAGACCTACAAATGTTTGCTACGAACTCGCGTAGCATTTTGTTAATGTACTTCAATACGCATATTTTATTTCTATACAAATAAATAATAAAATACGTTTAATAAATTGTTTACAATCAATTATTGCATATTTGATTTATAGACCTCTGTTTGAATATGAATATTGATAATACTGCTTTGATTTTATGGATATCTGTTAGGGAAATGATGTGCTACAATCTCAATCGAAGTTAGAAGTTGATTAGGTGACTGTTAGTCGCTAATTTTTATAAATGTTTTCCAGCTTCAGAGGACGCGTTATGTAGTCCCTCACGGTTGCTATCAGCAGAAAGCAGTAAGCACCTTTTGAAAATTAGCACGATTCTATATAAATCTACATCTAAACATCTATTAAATTGTGCAGCACCCAACTCGAAACTATGCTTTTCGTGCAAAATTTACTAATCCTCATCATACGCAAATCGCCTATTCTGTTTTCATTAAATATTTCTCCGCTAGCGCATTGCCTTCCAAAACAGTCACCAAACAGCGACTACTTCCTGCCTCATCTCTCAAAATTGTCGAGCGCGCTTAATTTATACACCGCGTAAATTCGCGTATATGGTTGTTTTAGATGAAGCTTAGGCTTAAGCTTAATCCATAAAAGCAATTTCAAGTTTTAGGCTAAATTTGTCTAAGGATCATCGCTCGATAATGTTCCTAACGGGCAAACGATTTTAAAGATCCTGTGAGGTGGATCCAATAACAAATTCAGTAACAGCTTTAAAGCAATTATCGCAAGAACCATGTCATGTCGGTTTGTTCCTTGATACTTATGTAGTGATTATTATATCTCTGATAATTTTTCGAAACGGCGGTAGAAGAACAAACATGCGTGCATAAGTGTATCATTTATACTTTTGTGAATAAAAGATTTTGAATATACAAATGTTAATCGTCGATGGGATTTTTTTAAAAAATTCCACAAAGTATATTACATATTTTCCACTAAATATAATAAGTTATAAAAAATTGTACAAACTTTAATATGAGAATAATGATGTAATAATAAATAAATAATAGAATAATGTAATGGAAAATATAATTTTTAGTAGCTGTGAATGACTAATATATAAATTCACTTTTTAGTAGGTTTAAATATCAGGTTATAGTTAAATACTCATAATTTCTTCACTAAAATTATGCCAAAGTAATTCTATCTCCCAACGTAATAAATCAATAATTATTACGAGAAAATAATTATTTCTCTCAAATAAATATCAACAATCAAATTTTTGATTGTTGCCATGGTTATTAAAGAACATAGTTTTTATCTAGGAAATATTTGAGCTGCGCAGCATTATAATGAAAAATAAAAATATTATTTAGGACATACCTTGTCGTCGCTTTTAGGAATCATGAATTAAGATCCTTCCATTGGAATAAGGAACTACTACGGTAGGTAGTCGTCACTGAGAAAGGTAGGTTATTAATTATAAGTAGGTATAGTAGGATAAACAAATCCAAATCCTCTTTTTTCGATACTGAATTGCGTTATAATTATAATAATTATTATTTTACGTTATAATTTCGGACTGTATTTTAAAGTATTTTCTACCTGAAGCGTAAGGTGCTGCTCATTATGAAAATCTATTAATAATTTACCTTAATGAAGCTTTAATTGAAGAAAACGGCCCGGAGCGAGAAGACGCTCACGGATGGCGAGAATAAATTAAATATCATTAAAGCAGAAATTATAATGAAATGTTGTTTGACGCGAGAAAGATGCACGCGAAAACTGATATTACACCTGAAGTCGTACTGTACTGATGCAGGCGCGCGGTACGTCCAGTACTGACGGCGGTGCAATAGAAACTACCGGGTAACACATAGCCTTGCGACTATGCACCGCCTTCAACACTTTATTTCCATAAAATAAATGCGCAGGTCATAGAAAAATTTTATGAGCAACGCAACTTTTCTTTTCATTAATAAAATATCCTAAATATCTAAGCTTAATTCTAAGAAATTGAAGCATAGCTTACAAAATCTATTTAAGATACGGCGAATGCTTAAGATTCCTTATAATTGTTAATATTTTTCTTGCTGTGTCATGAACATAAATATTGGGATTTCTTAGTTCAATACGTATTTGTTTTCACGCACAAAGCAAATAATATAGTTACAGGTTATTTTCTATAGGTACGAGTTTCTCTAAGAGGGATTTTTTGTTGATTTAATCACTCAACCTTTGTAAATACGTGCACTTAAGCTATATTTATATGGTATAATTTACAAACTACTAACCGGTAGGTTAATAGTTCTGTGAAGTAGCACAGAGCAGTTATCATATACTGAGAAATACTAGAGGTTACTACACCACACTGCTCCAGTGCGTATAGATACAAGCATATCCCGAACCCCGAAACCATTTCGGTGAAGCCTCACGATCAGGGTCTAATTACAAATATCGGAACAAGTTAAAGTAACCTGCAAACACAGAAGGGTTCATAAAGTTTGTCAAATTTAAATAATAAAAAGTGAAGAACTATTTGTTGTCCGGTTACAATACCTACTGCCGAAGGAACCCTATTTTGCTTGTATGCGTATTATTGAATATCTTTTAAAAATATACATTTTAAAATTCATAAGCAAGGAAGGAAGAGGTGTAACATTAATGGCGTAAAATTTAATTTTATACGTAATATGACAGTGTTTTCGATGGTGCTTTTTTTAATTTAGAATTTTGACCGTTAAGGTCATAATAAGTATTTGTTTATTTATGGCATACTTCTTTCTTTATATAAATGTGGTTTTGTAATTTTATAGATTCTATGAAAATGGCAAGTGACAGTCAATTCCAATCGGTCCTAGGCTCAGAATCCAAGGGCCCCCCGCAAAAGTTGTGCCAATTAAGGGCATATGTCCAGCAATAAAAACTTTAAAAGGCTGGTGTGTTGAAACGGTCAGGCAGACAAAAGACAGATAAAGTAACGTTATGGAAGTTTCATTTATTCATTATATATGCGTAATCATAGCTGTTTTAATTTATCTAAGAAACCGGACCTTTCAGTTTAATCATTTATATTATTGCAGTTTCAAACATACCTACATTACAATTTCGAGATGCACCAGCTAATTGAGTATTATGAGCAGTATCGAATGGTTAATACTATTGAGTAGAAAATACATTTACTGATAGAATCCTTTTCATACAAACTTAAATAAGCTTGCATTTTTCCACAGCACGGACGTAAGTACTTAATCGGATTATGACACTTGTAAAGATTATACCGAACGTACCGAGCTTCAATCTATATTTTCACTTATTATATAATAATACAAAACATGTTTTGTATACAAAAATTCACTATAGTGAACTACACTTGTGCGTTCACTATAGTCTTGATCACTGACTATAAAAGGTAACATTCAGAGAAAAAACGTAGAAAGGACTAAAATGTAGTAAATACCAACAGAATTACACAACAAAATGTTTCATATAAAAATTAAATAAAACAAGGTAAATGAGAATAGATTTTCCTGGAATAGTAAATAATTCATTTTTCTAATTTAAGGCTTTGTAGTTTCAATAATGCAAGTAAGAGGAGCAGAAAATATTTGTAACCTTTGTTAAAAACATATATTTAATGTATTTCAAAATTAAATAGTATCAACCGTGACCACGAACCCTTTCGTTTAATATGTCATGTAAAGCACAGTCATGATATTTCATTTTAATTTACCTGCCAAAGATAATTCTTTACAGCAGATCAGTTTTATGCACATCTTTTATGTGATACGTAAGCAATAACAATAAAACAAAGAAAGACAATACATATGTATAGACGTCTATTTAAAAAGTCATTTTTAACTATAGATCGAATGTAAGAAAAACAAACGAAGCTTGTTGTGAGTTATTAGTAATGAAGACAATGTAAATATAAATTATTAGGTTCGTACAATTTTGAATGTTTTTTGTATATAATAAAAATGGTGATAAGAACTAAATACGCTTAACTAACTATAATTAGATAAAGGCATTTTTCCTTTCATTACATTATGTGATGATAACCTTGGAAGTATTAAAATTTCACAAATGTAATAAAATAATATTCATTTATTGATTTATACCAATGATTGCTCCGAAACTAACCTACTCGAAATGCGAATAATATTATATTAGTGGTTGGAGGTCGTCGTTTGGTCTGAAGATAAATAGAATTACTATGTTGTTACCCAGACAGCACAGGGTACAAAATAAATATATGATGCTTGCTCTCGTCGAATACATAAATTTACATAAACCCTCAAAGTATAAAATGCGCAATATTTCTTCCGCTATCAACACTGAATTTCAAATACAAACTATATACATAAATCTGTGTAGCGAAATGACTTCATCCTTACTTACATACTGTTTTTAAACCAAATACTTAACTTAATTCCGCATTAAAAGTAATTACGAAGGTTAATCCATAGATATTTTTAATTTGTGCTCTCTTATTTTTCCTAATTAATTTACTTAATAACTTTTGTTAACATATTTACAACGCCTAACTAAAACATCTGTCAAATAGTGGAGCCGAAGATAGACATCAATTAATTGTTTTATAGTAACGCCATATAATTCTTTTATTTATTGATTTAATTAATAAAAAACTGTTTATTTTTACCATTTTTGTTCATATTGCAAGGTTTAACAAATCAAAAATCGATTGTAATGTCCTATTCCAAAAAAATAATCTAAGAGAATGATTCCATACTGGTAAGATCACGGTTTACTGCGATGTTGTATGACATCGATTGTAATGGCGAATATAATTAATTCATTTGGACTCGAGACTTGATTTATTCTGCACTCCGCCTTAAAACACGCCGGTGGACGTGGTCGTAGCCAATTCCCAGACACCCACATAAGCAAAATGTACTCAGTGAGCGAATTTCAACTCAACAACGTACAGATCAACCACGGACATACGAGAAACGAGGGTAGATCTCAAATTACATTATTAATAAAACATCATCATCTTTTTTGTGTTCAAAATAAAGACAAGAAAAAAAAAAATAATAAGACAATTAGGACATAAATAGTTAATTAGATATCTAAACAGTAATAATAATAATAATATATAAAAATATTCTATGATCTCGACATTCTGATCTTATCTTCCTTACCAACTGAAATTATCTAAAAAAATATTTACCTTCAGAAGATGTAAATTGGGTTTAAGGTATACATATTGTAAGTGTCCTGCGAGCAAATAAGTCTTAATTATTTTACATTTTTAATGTGATAACGTCGAGTTACGTATTGATTATTTTCCCGATTATTTTCTGTCATATCTAATGTTAACGATTGTTTTAGTCATAAAAAATAAACGTGAGTCGCAGTAAGCATTATAGATTTAAAGGCACACATAAATAAACACTTAAAGTATCAGTAGAAATTGAACATTTTTCATAAACTAATTGGAACGGTTTTCACAACACTTTGGTATCTCGGGTGAACTCATCGGTCCATCCTCTGTTCGATGCCAAGAGGATTCGACTCAGAGGACAATATACCCTTACTTAGCCGTATGTTCGAAAGACGACAGTTTGTGTTAACATTAAATCACATGTCATATATTAGCCGAAATGGTCAGGTTCGATGAACACTTATGTCCAGTAGTAGCTTACTTTGATCTTTAATCTCAATGACTTGGCTTTAAAACTTTGTAGGATGATACCAACAACTAGTTTTAAAGTAAATTTCTTTTAATATGCTACACATTCACAAATTACTTGCCGTCGAGCCCGATTAATTGCATGCATATCAGTGGTCCACAATCGTTAGCTCAATCAGTCACAGACAAGTGCTTAAGCACCAGATAGTTGCCGACGGGCTTAAGCGGATAGATTAGAAACTATGTGATATCGAATCATGTCGGGTTAAAACAAAATGGTGTAGTGAAATAAACGGATTTAGCCAAGAAGTTTGTATTACTATTCAATATAATAACGCTTTATAGCATGCTATTTGATACATCATACTGAAATAGTGAATATGTATTATCTATCCATATCTTTATCCTGTCAGGTGAGACAGTAGTTAAGCATTAAATTTCAATAAATAAAAAATTAAAACGAGACCGCATCTGTGCTTTAAATGTTTTGTAAAAATTTTAAATATAGGGTGTATTTAAGATATTCATAGATAGATGAAACATTTATTTGTACGCCAGAGATTTAAACTAAGTTTTTGATAGGTGCATGACAATTACAGAAAAATATTACTAATATAGAATCTTCAAAGCTGAAAATTGACCAGAGAGTCTAGTCGTGTGATTGGAAGATAAATTGAAAGCGTTCATTCAGGTAAAAGGAGCAATTGAGTTGAACAGTACTCAGTATAAATCATAAAAGTATATGTACTTTCATTTCGGCTTGAATAGGGAGCTACTTCAATTGACTAGAAATTAAAATAATCGGTCTATCATTTACTTACGATTGTCACAAACCAAACACATTTTTATTTTATGTTGTGAACCCAGCCGGTAGTGATCCCGCCTGCCGAGCGAAGAGTCACGGGTTCGATTCTCGGCCGGGGCGAATGTTTACGGTATCTTGTTTGTGTACATCCATGCCACCCGCACACATAAAGAGTCTTAGTGCGGGGTGTAAGTGTATGAATATTATTTTATTTTAGTCTATACAATTAAAATCGGTCCAGCCGTTTTGAATTATAAATGGTGGAACTAACACGAGATTTATAGAGTGTAAAATATCGAAAACTTAAATTTAAATTCATTTAATTTGTTTCAATCTAAATAAAACTAGTTACGAAATATAGCATACGAATAAAATAAATTATATTAAATGCTATTACTGTCGAGTGACGATATTGATTTAGTATGGCTATCTCGACTATAACTTTATAAGTTTAATCTCTGTGACACAAAGGGATGTATTTGATTTGACAAAAGCTATCGGGCTATAAGCGCTTACAATATATCGGTGCAATGAAAAGTAGGTAAGTCCTATTGTGGATATAATAATGCTGTAATTGAAAAGTGCTATATACGAAAATGTCGTAGTAGTATTTATAATATTCTAGGAACTTATCAGTTGAAGGAAACGAAAATATTTTTTATCGTACTATATGAGTATGTGTCGCAAAATAGCATAACAAAAAATTTACCGTATAAAGCCCTATCTGACACGTTAATGGAAACTTGACCGATATTTAGTTTTTGTATAATAATATACTTCCATTTTTATAGTTATAATTCTTATAATTATAAAATGATCCGTTTCTTTTACAATGGTTCGAAATTTTTTTTTTTGCTTTTAATGGCGAGTTATACTCGGTTAGTATGAGTTTTCGGAAGGTGATACGATTGAGTTGTAAAACTAATCGTTATATATTTTACTTACCTGTGGACTTTTGTCATGGATATGTTCAAATAACTTACTAACAGATGACTCTTAGACTTTTAAATACAAAGATATGTGAGCCTTATATTTATTTCGATATATTTTCCTTTTTATATCTTATATGTGTTCAATTTTCTAGTTCTTATCAATCTTTAAGTACCAGGGTTACATGAAGTCCAAGAGAATATAATAGAATGTTAACTTACTTTCTTAAATACAAAACAAAAAGAACGTTACACAAAGAATGACATTGGGTCTCCACTTTCCACCGATCAGCAGTTTCACGGCGTAGCATAGCGTTGTAACATATAAATATATGGAGCATAACCCAAAGCAAAATGAAGGTTCATGGACAAATATTACGAATATAAAAGAGAATTATCATGTACTTATTTTTTCCAATGATTTTTAGCCACTAAATGAACACATAGGATATCGGATAGTAAGTGGTCATCTTCGCCTATAATTATCCGTAGCACCAATAGTAAAACTGTCACACTACCAACCAAAAAGCAAGTGAGCCGTGTTTTAACTGGAATTCCAATATTGCAACTGATACATTGTATAAAATACTCGTTATTTATTTGAGACCAAGACTGGTAGTTAGCCTTACGCGAAAAGAACCATATAATCGTGCGAGGTTCCGAAGGTCATAAGGAAGAGCATTCAAAAGCTTTAGAATTTAAACAGCCAATCATTTGAACAGGAAACCACAATAGTGAAGTAGCATAGAGAGAGTCAGCGTCTCATAAGAGCGAAACTGTCATTCATGAGTGTCACTTAGAAATTAAAACCTTTGTTTCCAATAATCTGGCGAAAATTCACACGTAAGGTAGAATAGATATCGTCTAGACCATAGATTTAAAAGTTTGTTTTTATTTCACAGCATGAACTACTTTAATAATACTTTAAACGTGATGAGACATTTTTTTTTAGCATATCGCCTGATTTAAAGTTTTGTTTTATAATTAGATATAACTTAAAAAACAATGAACTCCTTGTAATGATAAAAAACTAAAAAGTTTCACTTTCTAAGCGTATAATGATTTTATCCAACGTAGGTTCCTATCCGTAAGGTTAATTGTTATGCAAATGAAATTAACATCACACTACGATTTTTGCTATAGTTGAAATCTACATTCAGTTGTAAACAACCCTTAGTTATCAGTATCGGATCTATAGACCTATCACAGCAATCCTGTATTCCAAATTAATACCAATTAAGTTATAACATTTAGTTATAATTATTGTTTTTAATTTTATTAACAAAAATATAAAGAACATCTTAATTATGCATTTCTGTTATCTGATGGTCAGATAGACACATTGATGTGTACCAACTTTATACATTGATTAAAAAAATCCGAGTACCGACTTAAATGAACTGAGTGTTTAAAAACAGATTGACGTGCACGCAAGCCACGTGACATAACTTCGAGATTAAGCCGGACGATTTAAAGCACAGTGGCCTCCAGAAGAAGAAAGCTCAAGATAACTTCGGGGGTAGACCGGATGTTCTAAAGCACAGTGATCTCCAGCAAAACGGACCACGTGCCTTACCTCGTCCTTTGTTCCACAGGGTGCATCATGAGTTTTGGGAAATTGGATTGGACTAAGATACCTTAAATTAAATAAAACCTTAAATTAATATAATTTTACAAATAAATGAACTAGTTAAAGATAAAAAATTAGCATTTGTTACTTCGTTATACAAAGTGGTTTCAAGACTTGAATATTTAAGACCATGTATGAAGATATTTAAAGACAGGTGAATCCGGAGTGTTGGATCTGGATTTTTCATATGAAATTTTATTTGGCCGATTTCAAAATGTGGACATATTTTATCGGTATTCTAAGCAACTTAATCTTCTTGCATGTAAAATGTCTGGTTCTTTGTCTTTGTTGTACTCTTTTCAAATGTCTCCTGTAGTTTAAGGGATATTGGAATCATCAATTATATAAACTTCTATACCTTTACAATTTTCTCTCAAACAGGATAGTAACCCATAATAGCTGGAAATATCTTTGCCCATAGCAACAGAGTTAGC